>CM064540.1:16825834-17223334 GCA_032716605.1 Paralithodes platypus
CAGTGGGCCGATGGGCAGCCAGGAGTTCCTCTTCGATAGTTCCCATGAAGAAATTGGCGAACAGGACCCCCAGGGGGCTTCCCATCGCTACACCATCGATTTGCTGGTACATATTCCCGCGGGGCAGAGGAAAGGGGACTCCTTAGTACATAGTTCAAAGAGTGTCTTCAGGGCCTTCTCCGGGATGTCCAGGGGGGGGCGTATTAGGGCAGTGGTAAACTCGACGTAGGATAAAATCTATGGTCTTGTCAACGGGCACGTTGGTAAACAAACTCTCTACGTCGAGGGAGGCGATAATGTGGTCGTTAGCTGGGGGGGCATCTCGTAGAATTTCTAGGAAGTCATAAGCAGAGTTGAGGTGGTATTGCCGTGGAACAAAAGGGGTGAGGAGTTTGTTCAGGGCCTTGGCGGTCTGGTAGGTAGCAGTAGGGATCTGTGATATGATGGGGCGGAGGGCGTTCCCGGGTTTTGTGGATTTTTATAGTACCGTAAGCATAACCTGTGGTGAATTCGCCGATGAGTTTCTTCAGGTGTACGCCACCGGCTTTGGCGTTGATAGCAGTGATGGTGGTGTTGGCTTTCCTTTTTATTTCGTCAGTAAACTACTAGCAGAAGCTGCCAAAACCAGGGGATCCCACCAAAGCAAGCTCCTCAACAAACACCACTTCAAAGCCGCTAAACAACTAAAAGAGAACCCCAACATCATCATCCGACGAGCTGATAAGGCCTCCTGCCTTGTGATACACGGAAAAGAAGAATACCTACGGAAAATGGACGACATTCTTAGTGATAAGAACATATTCAAAAGGATCACTCGCAACCCTACTGACGAAATTAAATGGAAAGCCAACACCACCATCACTGCTATCAACGTCAAAGCCGGTAGCGTACACCTGAAGAAACTCATCGGCGAATTCACCCAGGTTATGCTTACGGTACTATAAAAACCCACAAACCCGGGAACCCCCTCCGCCCCATCATATCACAGATCCCTACTGCTACCTACCAGACCGCCAAGGCCCTGAACAAACTCCTCACCCCTTTTGTTCCACGGCAATACAACCTCAACTCTGCTTATGACTTCCTAGAAATTCTACGAGATGCCCTCCCAGCTAACGACCACATCATCGCCTCCCTCGACGTAGAGAGTTTGTTTACCAACTTGCCCGTTGACAAGACCATAGATTTTATCCTACGTCGAGTTTACCACTGCCCTAATACGCCCCCCCTGGACATCCCGGAGAAGGCCCTGAAGACGCTCTTGGAACTATGTACTAAGGAGTCCCCTTTCCTCTGCCCCCGCGGGAATATGTACCAGCAAATCGACGGTGTAGCGATGGGAAGCCCCCTGGGGGTCCTGTTCGCCAAATTCTTCATGGGAACTATCGAAGAGGAACTCCTGGCTGCCCATCGGCCCACTGTCTACTGCAGGTACATCGATGATATCTTCGTGCGGGTGAAGGACCTGGGCGAACTCAGGGACCTCCAGCAGCGCTTCATGGCCGCCTCCGGACTCAACTTCACATACGAAGAAACCACCGATGGACATCTACCCTTCCTCGACCTCCTTGTCTCCCTCCACGACCACGGCTTCAAAACTACCGTGTACACCAAACCTACTAACAATGGCCAATGTCTTAATGGGGAAAGTGAATGCCCTAAACGATACCTACAGTCCACCATCGCCGCCTATGTCAGGAGAGCCCTCACCCATTGCACCACCTGGAATGACACACACAATGAACTGGAAAGGCTCACCCAGGTCCTAGTTAACAATGGGTATTCCAACTCTGACGTCACCGATGCAATCAACCACCACCTAGAAAAATGGTACAAACAAGACCCCCCTAGCACCAACCCGGCCAATGACATTACATTTTTCTACAGAAACTACATGTCTTCCGACCACACAACAGACGAATCAATTATGAAAGAAATAATTAACAAAAACGTCCTCCCCACCAACCCTGACAATAAAATCAAACTCATTATTTACTACAAATCTCCTAAGACCTCCAACCTTGTCCTCCGTAACCACCCCATTTCCACCAACCAACCAAAAGACGATCATGTGATATACCAGCATATTTGCACCTCTGGGGACTGTGGACCCCTATCCTATGTTGGAATGACACAGACTCACCTTTCCCGTCGATTAACCCTCCACCTTCAATCTGGCGCTATAAAAGATCACTATCAAGCCCCCCACCATCTTGCCCTAACTCGAGCCGACCTAGACAAACAAACCACCATACTCGACAAAGAATCAGACCCCAGAAGACTAGCTATTTTAGAAGCTCTATACATCCAAACACTCAACCCCAGCATCAACAACCAAACGCAAGACCTTCAAATTCTTCCTTCAGGCAAACGCTACAGGAATGCTGCCCCCCCTCCTCTCACCCCGCGACCCCCTTCCTTACGCTTCCACGCTCAGCACACAACTGACATCACCAACCAATCACAGCCAACAACCAACCACCGATAAGATTTAGTACCCGTCTCGCGAATAGACTGCCTTCCACCAATGAACAGCCACCACACACCCAGTAGCCCCGCCCACCTCCCTCTACTTGATCCTCGAATTTTGTATAAATAAGATGCATTGTCCCTATTCTGGCCTCAAGACTGACGTCATTACAGTCATTGTCCACACAGCCATTGCTCTTGCTGGGGACGATCGAGGCCAACTTTCTGTGCTTTTGCCTGCTCTTCTGGCTGCCAATGGCCTGCCTGCCATCATCATCATCCCTCCAGATCTCCTTGCTCGAAGAACAACCGAGAAGCCGCACAAAAAGAAGCCTTCCAACACTCAACTTCTGCCTCGACCACTCTGCCTTCAGAAGACTCGAACACCTAGAGTCCAGGAGGCAGCAACTTCAACACCGAGCCTGCATAACGTCACCGGACCAGCAGCAGCCTCGACTCCAGCACCTGCCACCCTTCAAGATCCAGTGGCAACCATCTCCTCTACATCGTATGAATACTCCGACTCCACCATAGGAGAAGACGTCGATGTGGAGGGGATGGAGGAAGGAGACGAGGATGTTGACTTGGTGAATGCCAGCTCTACACCATCCCAGCGAGCTGAAGATCTACTACAAAAACTCAGACAGGCTAAGGAATCAGGTCTAGAGTTTCCTGAACACCTTGAAGAAAAGTGGAAGAAACTTGAACAGCTTATAAACTCAAAATAACTACAACTCCATCAACATATGTGGCCTTCCATCACCAACATCAACTGCCTCTCCACACCAACACCACGTGGCACTGCTTCTCCAGACATGCTGTTATCAACAAAAAACTCAAGAAAAATAGCAAGGAGGACAGCCCTCCATCTTTTACTCTTTGACTTTGCTCTTCATTTCCATCTTTACTTCTCTCTAAGTCTTAGAGACCTCTCATCTCCCCAACTTACCTTGTAATTGAATTGTAATTGAATTCTAATCACTACCTCTCCATTCCCTGAAGATGCAAGATGTTTACTTGTGAAACGTTGAATCCACCATGAATTTTGCTAACCTTTTGTACCTCATCTCTGAACCCCAGAGGAAAATTGTTAGAACTATTGAAAGCTGTAACAATAAAATCCTGAATGCTGAAACTGCTATTGCTTTTAACCTCGTCTGTTTAAAAGAGAATATATATATATATAATAGGTTAGAAAAATTCATGGTGGATCCAACGTTTCACAAGTAAACATCTTGCATCTTCAGGGAATGGGCAGGTAATGATTAGAATAAGGACAAAGCAACATATTTATACAAAATTCGAGGATCAAGAATAGGTAGGTGGGCGGAGCTACTGGGTGTGGGGTGGCTGTTCATTGGTGGAAGGCAGTCTATTCGCGAGATGGGCACTAAATCTTATCGGTGGTTGGTTGTTGGCTGTGGGTGGCTGTGATTGGTTGGTGTTGTCAGTAGTGTGCTGATCGCGGAAAGGTACACCATGACACCAGTTTTCAAAATCAAGGATCATCTTCATATGAGAGGCACACAAATTCTCACAGCAGCCTCCACACAACTACACTACATGGCAGAACATCCACACACAAACACCAAGAAACATCAAAACAACACCTACCACTTGTTGTCATACACAAATATTGTCTTCGACACTCCCCACTCGCCAAGCCCAAACCAGCCTCCAGAAGCATATCAATACCATACTCAAAGCACCCACCGATCCATCCATTCACTCAAAGACAACACTCAGCTACATGCACGGGCACCATCCAGCCCTTCAGAGTGATCAAAAAATGGCTGGATGACTCCGTCCAGTATACCTGTCCGGGCTGTTACACAACACTGCACACTATCAAACACATTATAGAAGACTGCATAACACACAACCACTTATGCCAACAACACAATATACATTCCTTGAGAGCTTTGTGGGAAAACCCGGTCTCGGCTATGGCCTTCCTGGCTGTTCGGCCAGGCAGCTTAGGGAACAACTACTACTACAATAATTATGAACAGAGGTTTTGAATGCTATGGGCAGATCAGTTGTTTCCCTGCGAATTTTTAACCCATTGGCTGCGGGAACCGTTCTGGAATGCCCTGGCAATTGAAAGCAATGTAGAGGCTCTGAGAGCTTCTTAAAGCATGTGGAGACGAGTGTGCATGAGCCGCAGAGCGGGAGCGCGGCAGGCCTCCGTCCACTCTTCAGCCCGGCAGCCAGAGCACTGAAGGATGTCAGCCATGTCTCGCTAGACATATGCAGTGCTGCCAAAGGCAAACGTAGCGCGACATTGCTCATTATTACGAATATTTGTCGATGTCTATGGTAGCGCTGCGGATGAACCCCCCCACACTACGAAGCTCGTTCTAGTGTCCTTTTGAAGCTATTTTGTCCCAGTTTTTGGCTGAATACATTTTATTTCATTCAAATACTTGCTTAATCATTCAGGAGTGCCTGAATGAGCCCTACTATAGCGGAAATATGCCCGCACCGTAACTGTTAAACGGCGGCAGAGCGCAAATTTTACTGGTCAGGCTGGATAGTGTTGCCTCTCCAAGGATTGTTGCCACTGTGCTGGTAACTTTATTATCCTCATTTTCCTTCAGAATGAACTGAACACAACTTGGCTTCTATTGACATTATGCAATATGTGTGTAATGTTTTCAACATACATTTGTAGCTGACGAATTTCCCCTACCAACATAAGCCTGTAGTTGCCGCCTGACAAAAGTTGATTTGTACTGTCAGCGACTGGCCTTTAAAAAGACGATATCCAGTAGCTCTCCACCCATCCTCTTCATCAATAATTCTTTAATGTAAGCAAAAATGTTGTAATTTCTGTAGCTGACATATATTACAGTCATTGCATATTGATGCTTATTATATTTTTAAAGTAACCCATAATCATAAATAACACATTAATAATAAAAATTACTAACGTATTTTTGTGCTTGTTATGAACATTTATCAGCTTTATAATTATGTTTGTATTAATTTTGAGCTGTACTGTATATGGAAATTCCAACGACTACCACATTATTTAAGCACTAGAAGTAGTCATCTACTACAGTATATAATTAAACATGCATAACCATAAGATATCGTGATCAACTGTGCTCATCTTAGGTGTTGAGTATTGTTGATGTTGACAGACGTAGCTCTAGCGGTATTTAGGAAAAGTCCACCAGAGATATCTAGTGAAACCTTGGTAGGGCTTATTAACATTGGCTTAATAGCAAAACAGTAGGTTGCACTGGAAGTTCTATTGCTTTATTTATATTAGTCTTGATACATCCCGAATCAGCAGGGAAGAAATTATTCATGTTCGTCATTATACAAAGCTATTTATTCAATTGACACAACCAATTTGCTTTTAACTGTAACATTGTATCAGTTTAATCTGTATGGATAGCTGTTATGCCATCATAATACTGCCAATCTATATTCAACCGGAAATGTATAATTGTATGCATGTACTGTATGCATAGTTTGTATAATTAAATACATTTGTTAATAGGCTACTGTATATTTCTAGTTACTAGTCTAGTCATCTCAAAGTTAAACTATTCCAGGATTTCCTCATTTAGGCTAGAAATAATTACTGTTTAATCCTTATCGAAACTTGGCTCTACATTTATTATAAATATAACCTAAAACATGTTGTTCGATTATTACGAGATAGCTGACGCGTAGGTGCTGCCATATTCCCACTTATAATTAGTCTCAACTCTTTGGAACACTACTGTGTAGTACTAACGTCTTAGGTCCGTGCGAAGCAGGACCTCTAAAGCTTACTCATTTCGTTGTTGTTAGGTCCATCCGAAGCGAGGACCACTAAAGCTTACTCATGTCGTTGTTGTTGTTGTTAGGGCGATCATTATTAAAAAGGGCTATTTCTTGGTTATTACTGAACCAAATTTAATCATTTTTCACATGTATATACGCTGATCTATCCTCTAGGCTGTAACAGAACCCTTTTTTTCAAATTTCGTCCTGGGTGCGCCTCAAATCGCCACCTGCAGTAGGGCGACGTTTATAAATAATTGCTATTTATCGGTTATTACTGAACCAAATTTAATGACCTTACACATGCATAAAAATGATCTATATCCTTTAGGCTGTAACTGAGCCCTTTGTTTCAATTCCTGCCAGGGTGCCCCCCAAATAGCATCCTTCTGCAATAGTGCGACGCTTATCAAAATTTGCTATTTATCGGTTATTACATAACCAAATTTTATGAGCTCACACGCATATAAGCTGGAATATATTCTCTAGGCCGGAACAGAGCCCTTTTCTTAAATTTCTCTCTGGGCGCTCCACTAATCGGCGCCTTCTGCAGTAGTGGTGAAAAATGAAATAGTCACCTGTTTGGAAATTGCTAAGGCATATTTCATAGAACTCTTTATGCATAGACTCTTGCTTATTGATCAGGCTTTAAGAGGGCACTTTTAAAATACTTCGCCCTTGGCAGTTAACTTTAGGGCCCCTTTTACAGGAGTAGATGGAAAATTTAATTGGCTGTCTTTTGGGTTCCTTGTTTTGCTAATTTCATTCACATGCATACTGTATACTATATGAAATGACGGGGTTGGCGAGAACGGGCTCCAGTTCATATAAGATTGCAAACATCAAAACAAGGAGGGAACGAAGGAAGCCAAGTTTACCCGAGCACCCCATGACCTCAGGAACTTCCCAGATTCTATGGGACACAGGATATCTAGGACAGTGACCCCAGTTAAAGGGAAATCCGGATGTCCTATCAGGGCCACGGTTTTGAAACACACCCGCCAATCACCAGCCCCCATATGTTCAAACCCCAGATTTGCAGTATAACGAAGAAATGTTTATGCAAATGAAACAACAAAGGCCTGAATGCTACCGGAACAAATGGAACTAAGGAGGCCTATAAATTATGATGGGCCTGGAGAACCATCTAACCTAATAATAGAAGACAACCTAGGCAAATTATTAGCAAATTGGCCAAAGAGCTCCAATTATGAAGTAATCAGTATAATCATTTTCGCATGTATACTAGGCCACGTAATGCACCGCTAGGTGTTCAATAAAATAGCCATTATATGTATGTATCTAATAATATTTCCCTGTATGTATTAGTTAAGTATTAATCATCACAACTTGATCACAACGTACTACAATATCCCTTTTACCTTGAAGTCCTATAAGCAAGAGGCGAGAATTAAGCCAAACATAGTCTCAACGAAATATAGGAAAAGTATGCAAACAACCACTGGGGTAATTTACTTAACTCTGAATAAGAACGGGATATCTAACAGCAGTGGAACAATTTTCTTGCCTTCCCCCCTACCCTGAGAGCACGCCGAACCTGCTGTGTGACTCCCGAAGTCCTGTTTGTGAGAAGCAGTTCCTCCTGAAGTGCTGCCCTGTGGACCTACGTTCTTCCTGAAGTGCTGCCCTGTGGACCTACGTTCAACATCGGCCAGACTTTCTCTCAGCCCTCTACCCTCCTTAATTACCCTAAGTGTTTCTGAGTATCTTACATTGTGATTAGTGATGTGAAGGTAAGGTTAAAGTATGTGAATATTACAGTGCTTTATTATCTAGAGATCTGTGTCCAAGATCCTTGTCCATTGCATATGTGTTAATCCCTCAGAGTTTGCAGTAATTGTTATATATATCTGTGCCTATGATCTAAGTGTTCAATTTTGATAATTACTTCCTAGAACGTACCACGCATACGTTACATACTTGTGTTCATAAAACGCACTTAGCTCAATACTCACAGACGTTCCTTGTATATGTCTAATTCTATTATGTATGTTACAAGTTGACTTCGAAGTGTATAATGTGCAATTATTCCCTTCTTTAAAAAAGAACCTGTGACCTAGAACCTACACTCAATTTCACATTTTGTTTACCTCAGTCCCCCCTTGTTGTGAAGAATTGTTATCAATTATCATATATACTTTCTTCCCGAGATCCTAAATCCACGCTCGTTTGTTTAAGCGTTATTTCCCTTATTGTATGAACTGTATTTATGTTCACTTGATTATTCTATCTATCTATCTATATATCTATATGCTCAGGCCCAATCCCCATTTTGGGGGTAGCCGACTCAAGACAGAGCAAGAACAAGGAAAACACAAAAACAACATAAAACAAAAAATAAACACAGCTAAAAAACACAAACTCTCACACATCCAGGTCACCCAGGAGAAGACCCAGAGACCCGGGTTACCAAGGTCCCTCCCGCACTCCCCCGGCCCCTGACCACCAGGAGAGGTTCCGATCTCGGCAGGCACACATGCAGCGGAGCCAAAGCGACAAGCCCTCCCACCACACTTCCAGGCACACCCTTCATATTAATCGTCTCCCCGGGCCAGGCGCCTGATGGACTATTATCTAGTCCAACTTGCACCCGACCCCTTACTCCAAATGACCACGTGTTCACTCAACTATTCACAAGCATTCTCCATTCACTCCTGTCCACCACCACTTCCCCTGCCTGATCTATAGTCATTCCTCTATCATCCAAAGCCTTTCTTACACAGTCTCTCCATCTCAATGGGGGTCTTCCTGCCCTTCTATCTCCCCTTGTACCTGACTCACATAGTCTCTTTGTAAGCCTTTCATCTCCCATTCTGCAAACATGACCATACCAGCTCAGCACCCTTCTGTCCACTCTGGCTGACAAATGTTGCTGCTGCCCCACTCTCCTACGTATCTCTCATTTTCTCAATTTGTCTCTACGAGTACACTCCACACACACTCCTCAAGCAGCTCATCTCCATCACATCCAGCCCTCTTTTCTCCTTTTTCTTCAGAGCCCATGTCTCAGCCCCATACATCACTGTTGGCACAACAATTCCTTGATACAGTGCACTTTTTACTTTCACTCCGAGATTTCTCGTCTTCCACATACTTCCCATTGCTCCGAAAACCTTCCTTCCTTCACACACTCTCTGTTTTAATCCACTTCCATACCTCCACTCCTGCTTATTGTTCCTCCTAGATATTTAAAACACTCTACTTGTTCCAATATTTCCCCATCCATCCTCACATCTAGATTCACCCTATGCTCTCCCCTATTACACACCATTACTTTACTTTTATTGACGTTCACCTTCAGTTTCCTCCTTCCACAAACCACACCAAACTCTTTGACTACCCGCTGCCGTTTCTCATCAGAATCCGCCACCAATGCTGTGTCATCAGCGGTCCGCAACTGATTCCAACTCCCAATCTCTACCATTCTTTCCTACTAAACCCAATCCTCTTCCCATAGTTCTCCTTTTCACCTCCCTCACCACACCATCCATAAACATATTAAACAGCCATGGTGACATTACACAACCCTGTCGCAAACCTACCTTTACCTCAAACCATTCACTCAACTCACCATTTCCTACTCTCACACATGCTCTGCTCCCTTCATAAAAACTCTTACTGCTTCTAACAAATTTCCTCCAATTTCATAAATCCTTAACACCTTCCACATTGTTTCACGGTCCACACGATCATATGCTTTTTCCAAGTCCATAAAAGCCCAAAATATTCCTTATTGCTTCTCTAAATACTTCTCGCATAACTGTCTTACTGCAAACATCTGATCCACGCACCCTCTTCGCCTCCTAAAACCGCACTGTTCTTCTCCTATTGCAACTTCCGTACACTTTATTATCCTCTCTATCAACACCCTGCCATACAGCTTTCCAACCACTGACAATAAACTAATACCTCTATAACTTGAACACTCCTGCCAATCTCCCTTCCCCTTGTACACCGGCACAATACATGCACTCTTCCAGTCTATTGGTACCATTGACACAGCAAAGCACACATTGAAAAGTCTCACCAACCAATCTATTATCACATCTCCACCCTTCTTTATACACTCCACAGCAATACCATCCAAACCTTCTGCTTTTCCCGCTCTCATTTGTTTCACTGCTTCTTTCACCTCATTTTCCTCAATCCTTTCATTCAATCCCTGCCACCTGGGTGGCCTGGGTAACCTATCTCCATCCACCTCTGCTTCAATCACTGCTTCTCTTCCATCTCGTATTTAACAAAGATTCAAAATACTCGGCATATCTTTTCCTCACTTCAACTGGTTCCACTAGTAATTCTCCATTTTCATCTTTCACTGACTCTTCCCTCTTTTGTCCTCCTTTCCTTACTTTATTTACCTCCTTCCAGAACATCTTCTTTCGTTCTTCAAATTCTCACTCAGCCTTTGACCCCACCTTTCGTTTGCATCTTTTTTCGCTTCTCTAATTTTCCGTTTTACCTCTCTCCTTTTCTCCTTGTACCTCTCCCATACCTCAACACTACCATCCTGTAAAACCCTCTCAAACACTGTCTCTTCTCCTCAACTGCCTTTCTCACCGTATTCATTCCACCACTCGCTTCCCTTCCTGATACCTCTGCCTCCTACTTTCCTTTTGCCGCATACTACCTCTGATTGCTTTCACTCCTTCCTTAAACCTGTTGCCATTCAACCTCTACTTCTCTCTCTTCCATCTCTCTCACTTCCATCCACTTTTCATTTAGTCTTTCCTTGTACTCCCTCTCTTTTTCACTCTTCTCTAACTCACTAACTTTTATACCTCTCTTACTTCACGCTTGTATCTTATTCTCCTGTAACTCTTAACTCTTAGCTTTCCCTCCACCAGGTAATGATCTGACATACCTCCGCCTCACCTCTCATCACATTCACATCCAGCAGTCTACACAATCTTTCCCTTGTCACCAGCACATAATCCATCAATGCCCTCTCTACAATCTCTCCCCTCACAAGTCTATGCCAGGTGTACTTGTGTATACGCCTTTTTTTGAAGAACGTTTTACCTACACTCAATCTACACTCTTCACATACATTTTTCAGTCTTTCTCCACTCTCGTTTACACCCGCCACAACAAAAACTACCGATGACTCCCTCAACAGGCTCATTTCCTACCCTAGCATTTAGGTCCCCTAAAACTATAACATTTTCATTTTCATCAAACCCTTGTAGACATCTCTCAAATCCTCCCAGAAACCCTCTACCTCGTCTAACTCTCTTTCACTTCCTGGTCCATACGCACTTACAAAAACCCACCTTTCACCCATAAACCGCATTCTCACCCACATTAGCCTTGATGACACCTCTTTCCACTCTTTTACAAACTCTCTCAACTCCTCCTTCACAATAATAGCCACTCCTTCTTTCCCCCTGACTCCCTCGTCTACTCCAGACTTTCTACCTATCACGTTTCCAAAATCCACTTTCTCCCTCTCCTTTCATCTTTGTTTTCATTCAGTGCTAGGACATCATACATCCTTCTTTCAAATAACCTTCCAATATCCTCTCGCTTCTCATTCGTACTACATCCACGCACTATTCTTAGGGTCCGGGACCACGAACGCGTTCCCTCGTCCCTATCTCTGTCTCGTTTTTTTTTTGGTAGATTTATTTAAGGGGAGAAGGATACCAGGCCCCCCGCCCCCGATCCCCTTTAGCCGACTTCTACGTCTCACCGGAGAAAAGCGGTGGTGGAAATTTCTCACCCCTCCACCACAGAGGAGGCTACCTGCACCAGAAAGTGGCGGGCATTAGGGTCGCCGCATCCCTACGCCATTTGAAAAAATTAGAGATGCAGAAGGAGAAAAAGATAGAAGGGGCTATGGGAAGTAGAGGACACCAACCCTCACTCTGACAAAGGGTCAGCCCACCACTTGATTATTGATGTAAATAATTTTGATTCTTATCATCTAGGAATTTTAGTTTTGCATAGATCGATTATCTAATTATTCATCAATCCGAATACACCGCTTATTGTGTGAATTCTTTACAAGACTCTGTTAACTCGTTCAGATATCTTATTATACCTTTTCGGGTATTTCAATTAGTACAACTTTGTCGTGTACGCCATTTTACCTATAATTAATATTGTATTTAATTATTCGTATACGCTGATTTTATAGAAAACGTTCTTCAGTATTGTTTAACTACGCTAGTTCTGTTAGCTGTACTGTTTATCCATTTTCGCTAAAGAGATATTGATCCTTGATTTATTCATAATCATAGAGTAAATAATACATCTGAATTCCTCGATCCGATTTAATATTATTGCATATATTGATTGAAGAGACATACGATCGGATCATATTTTTATCAAAGTAAGTTAATAATAAGTTGAATTGTAAAATTTATTTTGCATATCATTCCCCGTAATTTCAACTTCTTCTTCCAAGTATTAAGTTCATAGTCACATTAATAATAAATAAAATTCCCAAGACCGCAGTAACTAGAATGACCTGAGCTGTTGACCTGGTCATTAGCCACCCCTACCCGGGCTGATCTACCTGCCCACGAGCGCCGCTCAGCGTTTCTCGAACCAACCGTTTCTGCACTTGTTTGAAATCTCAATTCACCTAATTCTCTCCTACTCGGGGAAAATATGTGTTCTAAAGAATAAGAATACGTTAGACACTCGACTCATATATATATTATTATCAAGGGTTGACTCTATATGTTACATGTTCTTTACAATTAAGTGTATATTTCCTATTATTATATTACCACAATAGGTAATAATTTGTGTTCCTGATTCAAGACTGAATATTTATGCATTCCTTGTGTTACTTCCTGTTCTTTATAAAAGTGAAGGTAACTCTCAGTCATTATTGTGCTTAATACATCCGTGATCTCAGCATAGAAATAATTATGCAACATATTGAGACTTAACCCTTGTCTATCGGGGCCCGACTTAAGTCCGTATCGAAAAATTTGGACTATGTGGCGGGGTCCGACTTAAGTCCAAGTGCAATTTTGGCGCAATATTGGCTCTGAGAGAGAGACGAGTGACGGGAGGAGCATGGGTTACCTCATTACTGCTCGCCACGGCCGCCGTGGACCAACTGAGATGTACTCCACTTACATCCACCCTCACTCCCTCGCTACATACGTAATTATATAAAGAAATTACCGTATTTTAGCGATTTTGCCCTTCGGTTGCACGATCGTTGCAAGACAACCAGTGATCGTAGAAGGATGGTTCGGGTGTCATTGGAAAGCTCAATTTACACCCTTTCAGAAATACTTACTTGTATTACGCTCTGGGTCTTGTTTATGCATGAAAAAGAGCACGGAAACAACCCCATTTATGGTAAAACAAAAAAACGCTGAGCGGCACAGTGAAATATACTCCACCACCCACTCTTAAGGTGTTAAGGAGTATATGATCAGAAACAATAACTACATCAACCCTTTTGCCATTGAATAAATTATATGTGTACAATTACCTGCGCATTATCATTGAGTTTTGTAGCACCTGATTGAATACCTATTTCTGTGATTAAGAACGTATTAGATGTGTTCCTGTTGAGGAAATTTACAGTCTATAAGTCCATGTCTGGATTTTAGTGCAGACTTGATAACGAGATATAAATATTATATCCCGGCACAATACTATAGCATAATCTATTCCCTGACCATAACGGAGTCCACTCTCCAACTTTAGCCCAGGGCGCCTCGCTACTGTCTTCCTTCTACAGGAGTGACGACAAATGAGATCGGATGTTTCTGAGATTAATGAACCACACATATAATGTACATACATATACTTTCAATTAATAATTGGTCCAACAAGTCGGCCATGGCGCCCTACCACAGGCCTCCTTCTACAGGAGTGACGGAAATTGAAAACGGTTATAGTTTGGGGATATTACTAATTTTTACTTAAACATGTACATAATCTCATCTATTTCGTAGACATAATGGTCAGAGTCCTATTATCAAATTTTTTCCAGGGTGCCCCACTGTTGCTTCCCTTCTGCAGGAGTGACATAAAATGAGATCCGGTGGTAATGAAATACATTACGCACAATGGAACTTTATTTTAATTACCTCCGCCAACGAAGTCGGAGGAGGTTATGTTTTTGCCTCCATTTGTTTTCTCTGTTTGTTTGTTTATTTGTTTATCTTTAAACAAGATAAGCCTATCGAAAAGCTATGAACAGATTGTCACGAAAGTTGGAGGCCAGATAGGATATGCACCAAGAAAGAAGTCATTTAAATGTGGAGGCGGTTGGTAGAGCGCATAGCTCCGTCACAGTAGACGGCTCACAAAGTTATGAACCAATGTTCACGAAACTTGATGGGCAGATAGAATATGCACCAAGGGAGAAGCAATTACATTGAGGAGGCAATCGGTAGAGCCCATACCTACGCCAGCTTAGGAGGAGTAGGTACGGTATGCGCTTTCCAGAGTGCCCCTCATTGTTACCTCCGCCAACGAAGTAGGACGGAGGTTATCTTTTTGCCTCCGTTTGTCTGATTGTCTGTAAAAAAGATATCTCAAAAAGTTAGGAACCGATGACCACAACATTTTGTAGCAGATAGAATATGCTCCAAGGAAGAAGTGATTATATATTGGAAACGATCAATAGTGCATACCTTCACCAGCGTATAGGCGGCTCTCAAAATTTTAACCTAATTTTCACGAAATTTGGTGTATATTATTGAACCAAATTTAACGATCTTTGACATGCATATACTCTAATTTATCTTCTAAGCCGTACCGGAGCCTATTATTTTGTTTACATTACATCCTAAGCGTCGCGCCACGCGCCTCGGAGTTAACACGGCCGCACGGACCTATAGTCCAGCTTGGACTTGTTCCAGTAGTTAGGAGAAGTCCTACAGCTTGGGGACACTTTATAACTCCTAGGAATATTCTCAAAGTTAGGAGATAATCTCAAGAGTTAGGGCTGTCTTAAGCTTAGGAATATATCTGAGACAGTTTATGAATACCGGCGGTTCCTATAAACTGCTATGCTGATAAATCAACATTGTTTAAGACCCGCTTCTCTATTCATATTGCATTTTTATTTGTCTAAATCAATCACAATGCGCCTAGATTACTTTCATTATGCCATACCTACATGGCTGGAAAATGTCAGCTTACCGTCTTTATAATTATTTACAGTACCAAATCTAAATAGCTTAATCACCTATTTTTTAATAGAAGACCATGGGTTTCTCATATACAGCATACCTGTATAAACAAGTTGTAGCTCAATAGCTCGACAAATATTGTGCCACATCAAAAATTATATGTTAATGGTCCATTTCTGCGTATTATATGCAATTACACACACACACATACACACACACACACACACACACACACACTAAAAACAATATATTATATGCATTAATCGGAGCTAATGAATACGTACCCGGGAAGAAAATGTAATTGAAGCACTACTCATACTAAACAAATAAAACATAATACAAACAAATAAATACAAAATATATCGTACATCTCTCTCTTGCTCCCCCCCCCCCCCCCACACACTTAACTAGAACTTTGTTGACGTTGTATCCGGGAAGAACAAATTAATACTGGTACAAGCGTTCTGTACATAGCGGATACATAATGCGTCCCTCTTTCTCTCTCTCCACAGATTGGGTGAATGGTGTGAGACTTAGCAGATGCCACGTTAAACTTAGAAAAGGGCTAAGGTTTTTCATTCTTAAAAAACATATTGAGTTAATTTACAGGAAGGGAACAAGTTCCTTAATGTCTGAATCACTTCTACAGGCAACCGTACCTGTCTGTTGGGACCAGTTCTACCTGATCCCAGTGGGAGCGGCTCATATTGACAGGCTGCTAATGACGTCACAGGTCCGGTGTAGACGATCCACAAAATCCTTTATACCATTGTCAATAATGATTTGTGACATTCCATTTTGCAAGATAATTCTATGCAGGTTGGCGATTATTATTCCATGTTTATCTCAACCCATGCACCACCACCTTTAATTGACACAATCAATGTTTCTATACTTGGGACATAAGGCCTACATTGGCTGATAATCTGTGTGGATAGTTGTTATGACTTCCGAATATTAATGCCAATATATATTTAGCCCGAAATGTTGAAAAGCACAACCTCATATGTATAATTAACGGTAATAATAGGCAACTGTGTATCTCAAAGTGCGTTACTTGCACGTTGGTATTTACCATTATAAGGAGAGCCCATCCCATGCACCACTACCTTTAACATACAAGTCATCTCGCGTCTAAATTATTGGGATGATATCCTGATAAAGGCTATAAATAATAACTATTTAATCCTTATCGATACTCTGTTCCACTATTATGATTAATATGATCTAGAAAATGTTGTCCAATTACGAGATAGCTAACATGTAAGTGCTGCCATTAGTCGCTACCATAGATTATTATGTTCCTTCCAACAACCAGCTATACTCCTAAAATCGATTAATGAAATTTACAAACACATGTGGCAGTCCGTGGATGCTAGGAACGGCCCTGCCTGAGGCAGATGTGTTGGACTGAAACCGATGTAGCCTTTTAAATAACGACATCAAGGAACTCTCCACCCTCGTTTCCTTCAACAAATCTTTATCATAAGCCATGTGTCGATATTTCTGTAGCTGACACATATTGTAGTCTTTGTATAATGTTTTTATTATATGTTAAAGTCACCAATAATTATAAATACCGGTAATAAATATTAATAATAAATAGTCAGGATGTTATTTGTGTGCCTTTTGTTATAATAAATTTGCTTATAATTGTTTCTCGTCATTATCAGCTGCATGATATATGACTACTATATTATATAGGCACTTAGTGTAGCCATTTACTGTGGAATAAAAACATGTATAATCACAAGAAATTGTAATAAACTGTCCATATCTTAGGTGTTGAGTATTTATTGATGTCGACAGTTGAAGCTCTGGCGCTAGTTCAGAAGCGTCCACCAGAGGTTTTAAGTGTTGTATCCTTGGTATCGAGAATGTAAGTGCTGCCATTTTCCCACTTAAAAATAGTCCCTAAGACACCTATCTTGTAGTCCTAGCTATTTCCAGTACTTAGAACAATCCTAAAGCTTGGGACACTTTATGAATAACTCCCAGGAATAACCTCAAAGTTAGGAGATATTCTCCAGACTTACGACTGTCCTAAGCTTAGGAATATGTCCGAGACAGTTCATGAATATCGGCCCAGTCTCCAGTACACATAGAAAATAAATAGAACCACTTACAATAGTTCCAGCAAGGCTACAAAGACCATTCCATCAATTAAGAGACCAAGCTATTGGAATCAGTTGAAAGCTCTTGGTCTGTTTTAGTTGGACACGCATAGATGTTATGTCTGACTCATTGAAGTAATTAAACTACTAAATAAGATTGATATTTGGATTACAAACATATGCTTAACTTCAATATGAATGAAAGACGTATCCATGGATGGTGTTAGAGTTAAAGAGGCTTAATACCAGTACGGTATATGTGATAACATGTTCACATATACAGTATAATTATATAATTGTTGCACCCGGAATAAACTTTCCTTTTCCTTGAAAGTTGTAAATAGTTCTTTGGTACAGCATTTCAAGAAAACCATAGATACTACTTTGTGTACCCTACAATGAATGCAGTGCACCAAAAACGTTTGTATTGTTATTTTTTCACCTCCACTGTAAGGTTTTCAATATACTAACTATTCCTTACAACTCTCTCTCTCTCTCTCCCTCTCTCTCTCTCTCTCTCCCTCTCTCAGAATAATTCAGCATCATCATCGTGACAGTAGTAGTCAAGCAGCTGTGGCGGTGTGAGTTATTAGGGGTTAAGTAGCGACCTACAGTACAATGGAAAAGGTTGAGAGAGTGTGAGGTATGGGAGGTAGAGGGAGGAGAAGGCCACTCAGAGGTAATGGAGGTTATGATAGTACGTCATGAAGTTAATTACTGAGAAACTAGAGCATCACTGGGTAAAAAGTAGAGGAATTACTACGCGTGTTATTCCTCTGAAATCAAGAAAGTTGTTGCTTTTGGGTCATCCTTGGATTACCCAAATAATATATATATATATATATATATATATTATATATATACCGGTATATATATATCATATCTGTAACTAAAATATATTATATAACCAAGAATATGTGAAAATTACACAGGTGTCTCGATGATAAATTATGCCGCCAACTATATAAAAGGATATTAGAAACAAGGTCAGGAGTGATAATAGAACCCAAGTTAGGAGAATGGCAGCATGGATTTCGAAGCAATAGAGGGACAACATATATGATATTCACAATTCGACAAATACTGGAAAAAGCATGGGACATTGATACAAAAATTATACAAACTGTTCATACTTTTCACCCCCAGGGGGTAAGGGGGCCTTCACCTATGGTGTAGGAAAAAAAATATGCCTCACGCATCCTACTGCATGTCCTACAAGGCGACTAATAGGGGGGATGTGTTAGACTTGCGGACCAAGTAGCCATCAGTATACAATGAAGCCTTGTTATTGGCGCTGGCATTGTCTCCATATGACAGTGCTGTGACAGTGCTTCATTGTTCTTGCTCCAAGTTGCCTAATGGTGGCACACTGGCTGTGGGTGTCGCTCCCTCTGGACCCGGATCTGGCGCCCTGGGCCCAACCTGGTCGAAATAGATCCAGAGGGTACAGTACGTAGTGTTTCCCCGGACTGGCACTTCCCGCCCAATAGTATAGGGGCCCGAACCTGGTGGTAGCGCTCCAGGAGGCTGCCCTGTCATTGGGCAAAAAATACCAGGCCAGTCGTAGTGCTGTGTCCAGGCAAGGGGTGCGTCCCTGCGGTTGGTTCTGGTGGGGCATACCAAGGCCACTGGATCCTACTCCCTTGTAATCTCTTGGGGCAAGGTACTGGGAATGGTCCCGGGGTAGACTGGAACCGTAGTTCGGGGTGGGGTGGGGGGGATGCCCAATTGCCAGCCAAATTACCCAAATATGCTAAAAAAACAACCTAACAAGAAACAACGTAAGTCCGATGAATCAAAACCGCACAGGATAAGGACAAATGCACCCCCACAATCTCAGACTTGCTTGTGTTAATGTTGGTAGTTTGAATCTGCGTGCAAATGAAGGGGCTGAGATGTGTGAGAGGAGCCGAGTGGATGTCTGCTGTGCCCAGGAAACACTCTGGAAGAGGCATGGGGTATAGTGGATTGTCGGAAGAAAGAAAAGATATAGGATCTGCTGGATGGGGGTGGAGACTGATAAAGCAAAAGGAGGAGTGGGTGTTCTGGTGGCTGAAGAGCTGGCGGAAAGTGTGCTTCAGATTACGAGATTTAGTGAAAGGCTGATTGTTTTAAAGTTGAAAGTTGGTGAAAGAATTCTGAATGTGATATCTGCATATGCCCCACAGGCTGGTCTACAGAAAGAGATAAAAGAACACTTCTGGAATGATACCGTCAGTGTCATTTCAGGCCTCTCGGAGAATGAAATAACAATCGTGGGAGGGGGGACCTTAATGGTCACATGGGAGCATCTGCAGATGGATACGAGGGGGTACATGGAGGAAATGGTAACGGAAGAACGAATCTGGAAGGCAAATATATGCTGGAGTCCTGCGTTGCACTCAACATGGTTGTGTGTAACACGAAGTTCAAGAAAAGACAGAGCCATCTGATCACATATAACTCTGGGGTCTCCAGTAGCCAGATAAATTACTTCTTGGTTAACAGGAAAGACTGGAAACTGGTTCGAAATGTAAAGGTCATCCTGAGCGAAGAATGTATCCCCCAGCATAAGCTACTTGTGTGCGACATGAGCTTATAAAGAGATCCTAAGCGCAGGAAGGTATACATATCCAAAAGTGGCTGCTGAAGAACAAGGAAGTTGGGGATAGGTTTCATAGTGAACTGGAGGAAATGAATAGAAATAAGGAAGCTAGGCCTAACGATGTAAATAGTCAATGGAACTTTCTTAAGCATAGCCTTATCGCTGCCACTGATAAAGTCTGTGGGAAAAAAAGGGTCACCCCAGGAATAAGACCTCCTGGTGGTGGAACGATGAGGTAAAATATGCTGTGAAAGAGAAAAGGAGATGCTTCAAAGCATGGAAGAAGGGAGGCAGCAAGGAGGAATACCAGGCAGCTAAACGAACTGCCAAAAGAGTTATTTACAATGCTAAAAAAGGCATTAAGGACCTGGTCCTCGAACAAGTGTGTAACACTGACAATCCCAATGGGATCTTCAACCTAGCTAGGCGAGTTAAAAATGACAGTAGGGATATTATAGGTGAACAGTGTGTTAGAAACGATAATGGGAAGACTGTGTTCGCAGAAAATGAAATCAGAGAAGCATGGAAGGCACACTATGAACGATTGCTAGATGTAGAGTTTGAATGGGATAAGGAACAGCTTAGTATCGAAAAACCAATATCTTGACCCCCTCCTTTGATAGCACCAGCTGTAGTGAGCGACGCAATCAATAAAATGAAGGATGGTAAAACTCCAGGGTGCTCTAACATTGTCACTGAGATGATAAAAGTCTCAGGGGAGACTGGTGTCAACTTAGTCACTGAGTTGATAAACACCATTATTAAAGATGAGAAAATCCCAGAGGATTGGCTCAAAAGTGTAATAGTAAATATATACAAAGGAAAAGGGGATGCGCTAGATAAAGGAAATTATAGGGGCCTGAAAATGTTTGACCAAATCATGAAGGTCTGTGAGAGAGTCTTTGAGGGTTTGATCAGGCTAAGCATCTCCTTTGATGACATGCAGTTTGGTTTTATGCCAGGACGGGGTACAACCGATGCTATTTTTATAGTCAGGCAGATACAGGAAAGATACTTACTAAAAGGCAGGGATCTTTACTTTGTGTTTGTAGACCTGGAAAAGGCCTTTGATAGGGTGCCTAGAGATGTTGTGCAGTGGGCTATGAGGAAAATTGGTGTGGAAGAGTGGCTGGTGCGTGTGATAATGAAGATGTATGAGAATTCGCGAAGTGCGGTGAGGGTGAAGAGTGTACTGAGTGATGAGTTCGCAGTCCGTGTTGGAATCCATCAGGGTTCAGTGTTAAGCCCCCTCCTCTTTATTATGGTCCTGGAGGCACTGTCTAGAGTTTTTAGAGGCGGACTCCCGTTGGAGCTGTTTTATGCAGACGATTTAGTCCTAATAGCTGACAATATGCAAGATGCTGAGGTTGTCCATACTTTATTTCCATAAGTATTGGACAGTCTAAATTTAAGTGTAATCTTAAGTAATAAGTAATAAGTTTGTAGGAATTAGAATCATAATAATATGATTTAGTATAAATGGGAATAATATTGAATTATGTTCTGTATTAGATATTAAGTAGTAATATATCATTCCTATAAACTTAGGTAATTAATTAGAGGCAGGGAAATATCTCCCGACCTGTTTGCGCACGCGCGGACTAGGAGGCTTCCCGCGATTTGTCACGGAGCTCACTTGCTCTTCAACCACCACCGCCGACAGTACTATTTGTCTTGTTATCATTCCATTCCATTAACACGATAGAACTAACCTCAACGTAGATTCCCATCAATTCACCTATCATCTATTATCCTCCTAATTATAATTTAAGTATTGTGGCCCCCTTCTGGTATTCCCTATCTACTAAACTCCTTTAACCCGGGAACTGAGGGGAGACTCTTAAGAGTTCCCCCGGCGGACTGCGGGGAGACTCTTAAGAGTCAGAGAAAAAAAAAATCAACTTTTGACATCGAAAAAAAAGAAAAAAAAACATTTGGCCCCTGGGCCATGCAAAATCTCAGTCCTCTACCTCCCCTCCTTCCCAACTTTCCTCCTCTCCTTCAGTTATCACCTATTTTCCCTGTTATTCCCTTATTCTGAGGTATATTTTCGTGCTAACATTAGAAATCCGGTTGCAGGGTGTGGTCATCACTGATAGCAAGCGAATGCAAGAGAGAGAGAGAGTATCGATCGATTGTGTCTCAGTGGCCTTGGGGGAAATTGGCGGGAAAGCAGCTTGCCTCACCCATACATTATACAACTCGCGGGCTATATCTCCGATTTTGACCATCCAAACGCTGTTTTCACTCGTTTTATTGTTGTTTCAGGTTAATACCTTTATAATCAACCCATAATAGGCGCATATGAATAAGTATTAATGCTATTAATGGTACAATGAATATTTTAGTGACGGAAACACCTCAAATACATGCGCACAGGGAGAGGTGCCTAATTACCCCCATGCGCAATTCAGAGGTTAATCATCCCTTGTTTTCAATCAACCTGTCAACCATACTGCCATACTTGTTGCCTAGTTCCACTCTACATTAACCCTACCCGTCGCCTACGATCCAGCAACCAGGTAATATACTTTTGTGTGGTGTTCTTTAATTCTACAGTTCATTTCTTCCAATAATATCCACAGAGGCCAAATTCAGAGAATGGAGAGAGGGCATGGCGAGCAAGGATTTAAGAGTCAATATTAACAAAACCAAGGTTATGCATTGTAGATTGAGACGAGGCAATGTGGAAAAGAGCGGTTCATACCCATGTGCAGTGTGTGGAAAAGGTGTGGGGGTTAACGCGATTCAATGTAGCATCTGTCGACGCTGGGTGCACCATGGGTATAAGCTCTGTAGTAGAATAAAGGGACCCCTGCCGAAGGATAAGTCAGAAATAGAGAAATTTGAGTGCGCAGTGTGCAAAGGCGAGCTTGTGTTAAGTGATGATCCTGTGGCTGTGAATTTTGGAAATGAGTCATTGGAGCTGGTGAACAAGTTTTGTTACCTAGGAGATACCATCTCTGCCGGTGGTGGGGCCGAGGCTGCCACTGTTGCTAGAATTAGATGTGGCTGGGGGAAGTTCAGAGAACTGCTGTCAATCCTGACCATGAAAAGAATGCCTCTCCCCTGAAGGGAAAGGTGTATGCCTCATGCGTTAGAAGTGCAATGACGTATGCCTCAGAAACATGGGCCGTTAAAGTAGAGGATGTCAACAGAATGGAACATAATGAGATGAGAATGGTGAGATGGATATGTGGGGCCAGGCTACCGGATAGAATAGCAAATGTTGAGCTGAGGAGACGTTTAGGTATAAAGAGTATTAGCGAGTGATGCTTATAAGTAGACTGGGATGGTATGGACATGTGGAGAGAATGGATGAACAAAAGTGGGTGAAAAAATGCAGGTCTGTGATTGTGGAGGGAGCTGCACCAAGGGGTGGACCGAGGAATACCTGGGATCGGACTATACGTGCCGATCTCAAATCCAAGAGCTTGACAAGTGAAGCAGCCCATAACAGGGTTGCCTGGAATGCCGCCATTAGGACAAGAGACTGAAACTGCACGTATGTGTGGAACACTCAGTCTTAAAATGTTATGTATGTATGTATGTATCTGCAAATGGCTTTCGACTCTGTACCAAGGAGCAAGCTATGGAAATATTTCGAGGAATATGGTAAACAAAGTCAGTTATTAAAAGCAATTATTAGTACATACCTGTATATACCCTGCCTGAGTAAAGTGAATACATCCATTGAAAATTATAAATGGTTTGAGAAAAACAGTGGAGTGAAAGAAGATATTGTATTCCTCCCCCCCCCCCCCCCTACTTGTTATTACTTATATGGAGAAGGTTTTGAAACAAGTAAACCAACACCAAGACTCACCCATCAAGACGCTCGCTTATGCAGATTATATTTGCCACTGGGAAACAAGCAGGGAAGCTCTACAAGATATAGCTGTATTGTAGAATACAAAGTAAATGATGCTGGATTGAAAATAAACTACATTGAAATAGAAGTCAAGGACAGGTTTCACAACTTCAAGATAGGTAGCGATATCATGCTCTTCTGGCTTGAATGAAATAATATTAAGCGATTTACCGGCCATGATGATTCGTGTATTGGGGTAGAATGAGAAAAGTAAAAATCAAAGTCGCTATGCCGTGTTGAGACACCGCTGCCTCCAGTGTTATGCGACACTATTATTTTTAGTGCGCTGGATATTGGTTCATTTATTTCCAATATAGGAAAACTTAGAACTCTGAGTAATCAACGGGAACACAGCTGACAGTGATATTTCTAACTCTTAAATCAATCAATCTCCACCAATGTCACAGAATACACAATTTTGGTTCACAAGTTTATTTTCATTTAAAGCTAGGGTACAAACACATATGACTGGAGTCTGAGTCTTACTTATATAGAAATAAGCTCAGAGACAAATATGGAAAACATATCACTATTCCTGATACATAGAGGAACAAGAATAACAGTTTCTCTCAATAAATAATAACATAATTTAATTGTAAGATGATGAAATTTACATACAAGTATAAATAAACACAGAGAGGTTAGTCTCAAAACAATAGCTGATATCCTGAGGTAAACGAACGCGCGGTAAAGCGTGAACGAGGTAGGTAAATAATACTGAGGTCACATGTATTCAGTGAGAATAAGATATATAATTTAAAATATCAGCTGAGATATAAATAACTTGAAAAGTAGTGCAACGTATAGAAGAATTAAATCGTTATTAACCTATACAGTCACAATTAGGAATATTAGTTCTGGGAACTGAGGATAATTAATAATAGCCTGTGTGAGAGGCTGAAATATCGTTGTAAAAATATAAACGCAATGAGGTATAAATAGAATTTAATAAAGAATTCAAATAATACTTAATCTGAGGTTGAAGTCAGAAAGCATGGATATATATCGGTCTGACTAAGAGACAAAATAAATTAACACTCTCTGTGGACACTTATGCGCAATTACGTACCCAGCTAATAATACTTAAACATAGGTTAAGATCTGCTAGGCTTTCACTGGTAATTAATTTACGTGTAAGCTGCGCGTTATTATTTCCAAACGAATATATCTATAAACATTAAATGTAATATAGGAATCTATATTACAAAGTGTCTAGATATATCAATCCCAAGACAGAGTTTGTATGTTCTCTCAATACGAGCAACGATTTCTAGAAGACGAGAATAGTTAATTTCGGAGGTTTATGTTAAAATAGAACACGTAACATATCCTATCATCTAACCTTTAAATCAAGTAATGCCACTTGAGAAAAACCTCACACAACCCACCCGGGATTCGAACCCTGGACCTTGCGATCAACAGGCACTCGTGCTAACCACTACGCCACACTGGCCACAAAGGAGGTCTTGCAACCTGGCAACTACTGTCACCCAGGATCTGTCTAGGTAGACATCCATCCACCTCTAGACGATTTTACACAAGATACCCCCTACCAGAGAAGCATAGAGGCAGCTCCCAGTCCGCGGGAAATCATATAACCTTTTAATCAAGTAATGCCACTTGAGAAAAATCTCACACAACCCACCCGGGATTCGAACCCTGGACCTTGCGATCAACAGGCACTTGTGCTAACCACTACGCCACACTGGCCACAAAAGAGGTCTTGCAACCTGGCAACTACTGTCACCCAGGATCTGTCTAGGTAGACATCCATCCACCTCTAGACGATTTTACACAAGATACCCCCAACCAGTGAAGCATAGAGGCAGCTCCCAGTCCACGGGAAATCATATAACCTTTTAACCCGTCCAGCCACGGCTAGTTTTGTAATGTTTGTTCACCAGAACCCGGCCGGTTTTCAAAAAATGGTTTTATTCCAGAAACAATAGCGAATGGGTTAGGAATGAAGGAAAAACCACGATAAACCGCTCAAAAAGCTTAAAGAATGGTCCTACAGAGCCCCCGAAAACGTATTTTACAAGAGTAAAAAATTGAAGGCAATTACCCCCAAAAAACAGGTTATTGCGCGCTCACGCGCACGCACGTGGACTTTGAGAGTTTCCAACCATCGGCACGGTTGCGTGGGATACGTACACAGTTCCCATACAAATCTGAGCCCTCTTGAGTGGCTACACCTGAGGTTACGGTCGGCGCAATTAGGGTGACGCGCCAGGCGCGTCTCTGGGGCTGTGCGTTACATACATCGCCGACGCGTCAGGCGCGTCGCTGGGGCTGTACGGGTTGATCAAGTAATGCCACTTGACAAAAACCTCACACAACCCACCCGGGATTCGAACCCTGGACCTTGCGATCAACAGGCAGTCGTGCTAACCACTACACCACACTCATTCTTCCTATGTCTCTGCCCGGAATCAAGCCAAATCTGTTCTTCGACTTGCCAAACACTCTTTCATCAATAATAAATGCACTGAACTATCCAACTCTAGCTCTTCCCAAGCTTTCTGGCATCTAGCCAAAAACCTCTCCAACAATTTCTCATCCTCGTCTTTCCCTCCCCTTTCCCACTCTGATGGCACAACCATCACTTCTTCCTCTGACAAAGCTAAACTCTTCGCTCAAACTTTTTCTAGAAACTCCACCTTGGATGATTCCGGTGCTATTCCTCCTTCTCCACCCTCCTCTTTCTTACTTATTCCTAATATCCTAATCTCTTCTAAAGATGTACTTCCTACCCTCTCCGGGCTTAACACTAATAAGGCGTACGGTCCGGACGGTGTTCCTCCTGTTGTTCTCTAAAACTGTGCTTCCGTGCTGACTCCCTGCCTAGGCAAACTCTTTCATCTCTGTCTATCCTCTAATGTCTTCCCTTCATGCTGGAAGTTTGCTCACATTCAACCTGTCCCAAAGAAGGGTGACCGCTCTCAACCCTCCAACTATCGTCCAATTGCTCTCATCTCTTGTCTTTCTAAAGTTTTTGAAACTATTCTTGCTTCCAAATTTCTTAAGCATTTCTCTTCTCATAATCTGCTCTCAGATCGCCAGTATGGCTTTCTTAACCCTTCTTTAGCGGCCTATGCGGTTTATTTATATGTACCGCCCAGCGGGGTGTTTTTAGCCAAAATAGGGCTGTTTATGTGATCATTTTCATGCCTAAATAAGACCCAGAACGTAAAACAAGTATCTATCCCTGAAAGGGCATAAACAGAGCTTTCGAATGACACCATAACGATCCTTTTATGATGGCTAGTTTTCTTGCAATAACCGTGCAACGCGAGTGCAAAAAGCATGTAATTAGCCACTTTCCCGATACAATTCCGTATATAGCGAGTGAGAGAGGTAGGAGGGAGGTGAGATTCGTGTCAGTAGGTTCGCCGCGGTGGTCTGGAGCAGTCATACGCTCGCTACTCTCCTGCCACCACTTGTCTCTCTCTCTCAGCAACATTACGTGCTGAAATTGCCACTCGACCTATGTCGAGCGCCGCCACATAGTCCAGCTTTATTTAACTCGACTTATGTGGTGAGCCGCTTTTTAAGGGTTAAGGGTCGCTCTACTGGTGATCTTCTTTCATATCTTACTAACTCTTGGTCATCCTCCTTTCGGGACTTCGGTGAGACTTTTTCTATTGCACTAGACATATCGAAAGCCTTCGATAGAGTCTGGCATAAATCTTTAATTTCTAAACAACCCTCCTTCGGTTACTATCCCTCCATCTGTGCCTTTGTCTCTAATTTCCTTTCCGGCCGTTCCATAGCTGCGGTTGTGGACGGCCATTGTTCAATTCCTCACCCTATAAATTCCGGTGTTCCTCAGGGCTCTGTCCTCTCTCCTATTCTCTTTCTAATTTTTATAAATGATCTCCTTAGGGGAGACTCCACTTTATATTCTAAATTAAACTTCTAGAAGAGACTCATTGCTGGCCTTTTGACACATATATGCTAAAGGTGTAACGGTGACTCGCTGAAATTTTCATCGTCCTATGTCCACGCGCGCGCGCGTGAGAGCATTTTTAGTCTTTTGTACCAAATATCTAGTGATCCGAAAACCACTTTACAATTTTGTTTTATATTGTGCATGAGGTACCCTATATAGACTGTCTACAACTCCTCTGAAGCATATTGCCAAGTTGATAAGTGATAATGGTTAAAACCGCTGGTAAATTATCAATATAACTAATTTACCCAATTTTTTACCATAAATTAATCATTTGAGTATGGAAAATATTTCCCAAACTCAAAAAGCTTCCGAGGGAGTGTGTATGTATACTTGTTCTACTTATATGGCAAAATTGGAGACAATCGGACAGTAAATGGCTGATTCATCATCATATTAGGTGAATAAACATTCACTATTCATGAATAAAGATTGAAATTTATTCGTAAGTAAAACTTATTTTAGATTGAACCCGTGAGCAATTTTCCTTGAGTTACCCCTACAATCGTTTCTTCCCGTGTAGTGCCACCCGCTCGCAAAGAAAACCTGATAATTTGGGGGACTAAACTATTTTATATTAATATTTATAAGTGAAAAAATGACAAAAACAAAGATTTTGGGTCCCCCCCAAGGGGGCCCTAGGGATATCCTACGGGTGTTTATGCCCTCATAAGACCATTTCTATTGCATACAGCATCCCTTTAGACTACAGACACCAAAACAAAATTTGGGTGGCTGAAAAAAAAAATCTTGGTTTTCGGGGGTCGAGGTCGAACCCCCGGCCCGGGGGGTTATGGATGCGATATGTTTTTTTTGTTCCTTCCTATGCTATTCTCCTATGTCGAAAGAAGCAGTTTACAGAGAGAACACAAAAACTTGAAAATGTTGACCAGAGCCAAAAAAAAGTATGGAGTCTCCCCTGTACCTTAATTCCCATCCATTCATACGCAGACGACTCAACCTTACACTACTCCATTAGTTTTTCAGAACGCCCCAGCCAGCAATCCCTCAACGACAAACGTAATGAAGCCATAGAACTCTTAAATTCTGATCTAAATACTATCTCCAATTGGGGCAGAGAAAACCTTGTTAACTTTAATGCTTCCAAAACCCAATTTCTCCATCTATCTACCCGTCAGGATCTCCCAGCGGACTATCCCTTATTCTTCAACAATACAAAAATCAACCCTTCATCGTCTCTCAATATTCTTGGTGTCTCTTTTTCTTCTGCTCTCATTTGGAAGGACCATGTTACCAGTCTTGCTAAGGCAGCCTCCGAGAAGCTGGGTGTGCTCAACCGCCTTAGGGGGTTCTTTTTCCCTGCACAGCTTCTTGCTCTGTACAGGGGCATAGTGCGCCCTTGTATTGAGTATTGTTCACATGTGTGAGGAGGTTCCTCTCACACCGCTCTCCTAGACAAAGTTGAAAGGAAGGCCTTTCGTATCATTAACTCCCGTCCACTCACCAACTCTCTGCAATCTCATTCTCTCCGCCGCAATGTTGCATCTCTCTCGCTATTCTATCGCTACTATAATAATCAGTGTTCCCCAGAGCTATCCCAGTGCATACCACCTCCTTTACGTAGGGCACGTGGTACCCGTCTTGCAACTCAATCCCACCCCTACTCTGTGCAACTCTCCAACCCAAGAGTGAAATGTTACTCTCAAACTTTCTTCTACTCAACAGCTGAGCTCTGGAACTCTCTCCCAGAATCAGTCTTTCCCTCTTCCTATGAATTAAATTGCTTCAAACTCCGTGTGTCCAGGCATTTTGGCTCGAACGTCCCTTGATTTTGGCCCTGTCACTCTTTCAACTATGGGGGAGGCACTCGCTATTGGCAGTTATGCCTTTTGCCTCCCTCAATCACATAGCAAAAAGAAAAAAAATTATATATAACTACGTTCGTCAACAGGTAATTACGCGCTCCTCGGGTTTATATATAACTGTTCTCATTCCAACATTAGTATATGGAGCTGAAACATGGGCTTTAAACACTGCAGATATAAGCAGACTAGTTGCAGCAGAAATGAAGCCCATAAGAGTTATTCTGGGAAAGACCAGAAGGGATAGAATATGGAATAAAGAAAATCGAAGAAACCTAGATATAATACCCTTAAGACAAAAATTGAACAAGCAAAACTAAACTGGCTGGAGCACCTGGAGCGAATGGACGAAGAAAGGATTACCAAGTTAGCTTTCAAATTGGAGCCTGATGGGAGAAAACCTGCTGGAAGACCAAGAAAATTATGGAAGGACAGCGTGCAGGAAATTTTAACAAAGTACAGTATTGGAAGATTGGATAGACTTTGCGAGGATGGTGTGTTCTATGACAGAGTGGAATGGCGGCAGTGATGCTTCTCACTGCCAGGCTGAAAAGCCTACCTTGGGGCGGAAGTGAAGTGAAGTGAACTGTACATGAACAATATCTCCTGTGGGAAATCTGTGTCCTCCCACATCCTTATACAACTGTATATCTTACTTATACAGGCACTCGTGAAGGCAACACGATACCATGAAACAGAAGATTTCTCAGTCCAAGTACAGTGTACGTAGTACCCGTCTTGCAACACAACCCCACCCCTTCTCTGTGCAACTCTCCAACCCAAGAGTACAACGATACTCCCAATCTTTCTTCTATTCAACACGCTGAGCTCTGGAACTCTCTCCCTAAATCCATCTTTCCCTCATCCTATGACTTAATTTGCTTCAAACACCTGTCTTCAGACATTTTGGCTCGAATATTCCTTGATTTTGGCCCTGTCACTCTCTCAACTCTAGAGGAGGCACTCGTCACAGGCAGTTTTGCCTTCTGTCTCCCCCATCCACATAGGAAACAAAAAAACACACACACATCAGAGAGCCTTCTACTGTGCATTCCTGTTCTTCCATTTGTTTTAAGTAATTATATCACGGTGGCTATTAACAAAGTACAGTATTGGAAGAATGGATAGACTTTGCGAGGATGGTGTGTTCTATGACATAAATAAATTGTCTCCCAATGTTAGTAAGACGCATTATATTGTATTTGCAGGTAACAGATATATCCCAAATGACAAATATTTTTCTAGGAAATTAAAAAATACAAAAATGTAATTCGACCAAATTTCTTGGGGCATTTGTTGATGATAATCTTAATTGGAAAGAACATATAAAATGCATAAATGGAAACATGCCTAAATCCTTAGGCATTATATATAAGGTAAAAACACTTCTTACCAAAGAAGCATTACTGTATTTGTATAACAGTTTAATCTATCCATATTATCAGTATTGTAATGTTGTTTGGGGTTCAACCACAAAAACAAACTTAGAACCATTTATTCAAACTTCAAAAGAAAGCCATGATAATAATATCTAAAGTGGAATATTTAGACCATACAACTCCTTTATTCAAAGAATTACGAGTGTTAAAACTATGTGATATTCGTCACATAGAATCTCTTAAATTTGTTTATAATCAGATAGATTGTGTTCAGAATCAATATATCCATCACGTAGACAGTATACATAGTCACAACACTAGATACAAAAACCTTCTCAGACCACCCAAGCCAAATACTAACCTTGGTAAAAGATGTGTTACTTACTCGGGAAGTATCATCTGGAATAAACTACCAGAAGAAATACAAGTAGCTAACAGCCTTTTAGAATTTAAAACTAATTGTAAAAATCACTTACTAAGCAACTATTAAGTTTTAAAACGCCAACTGAGTATCTAAATTGTAAGCATACTACATACAGAACACTGTTGGTAATTTCCTAAACGCATTTTGAAGGAGCCCATAAAATTGTTTCACATTTCATGGGCTCAGCCTTGATAATGCATTATGAATATATTGTAATATATTGTATACGATTGTATATTAGATTTGCCCGGAGGCAATCTTATCCCGCCAAGCTTGGGAGGATATCTGGGCTGCCTGTCGACGTGGGCATTCGCCAGACGCGTCAACAGGCTGCGCCGAAGTAGAAGCCAGAGAGGGGACTTCAATGGATAACTGATCCGAGGGGGTGTCCTTGCGATCGAGGTCACCCTCAAGAGGATATAGTCGGACTGTTGGCCGTGTGATTACTCCAGTCCTGGTGCGAACCTTTGCTACCCGAACCTCACCATCACGACCTGGTAATAACTCCTCTATCCGACCCAATTTCCAAAATGCGCGCGGGCCCTCCTCATGGATGGTTACCACGTCCCCTACCCTAGGCCAATGACCTTTTAATGGTGTTAGTTTATTCCTTTGCGCTTCCCTTAAAGTCAACAGATATTCTGTTGACCAGCGATGCCAAATATCTCGCGATAATTTACGAATATATTTGTAGCGGGCCGATATCACTTCCTTACTTATGTAGTCTGGATCTTCCATAGTATCCTCGTCATGCTCTTCTGGAAGATCCCGCAGTCTGTATCCACGTACCAGTACTGAGGGTGTGATTGGGGTAAGGTCTTCCAAATCACCAGAAGCATAGTATAGAGGGCGATCATTTACGGTGGCTTCAATCTCCAAGAGAATGGTGTTGAGTTCCTCAATCGAGATGAGAGCTCTACCCAACACCTTTTTCAGACCCGCCTTCACGATGCCTATGGCTCTCTCCCATATGGCGCCAAACCAAGGCGCTCTGGCGGGAATGAAACGCCATTCGCATTTTACATCCGCTAGGCAGGTCTGAATCTTAGGATTGTTGCTCACTTCTTTGAGATATGTAGATGCCCCTATGAAAGTCTTTGCATTGTCACTCAGCATGATACGTGGATATCCCTGTCTACTGCAGAATCTTCGGAAGGCATGTAGGAAGCTATCACAAGTGAGGTTGGTGACCAGTTCCAGGTGAATTGCCCTGGTAACAGCACAAGTGAAAATTATCATGTACACCTTAAGATTGGGTGAATCTTTCACAGGGATTGCTCCACTGTAGTCAACCCCGGTAACTTTGTAAGGGTCACCTGGGGTAGTTCGCAGGTTTGGTAAGGGAGGAATTCCGACGGGATCATAATGTGTTCCCTGTACTCTTCTACACTTTAAGCATTTGCGAAGGACTTTCTTGACCACCTGCCTGATTCTAGGCACCCACCATCGTTGTCTTACATAGGTGACTATATGACCAACCCCATAATGACAACAGAGTCGGTGACACCTATCGATGATAAGATGGGTGAAGGGATGATTGGGGGGCAGTAGTATTGGATACTTACTTGCCTCAGAGAGGGCTGCCAATCGTAATCTGCCTCCGCAATGTATCAAGTCCCCCTTCAAGTGTAAGCCCAATTGGTTGATCAGGTTATTCCTAGACTTTGTTCCCTTAACCAGTAATTTATATTCCTGCGTATATATTTCTTGTTGACAGAGCTTATGTAATAATTGATCTGCAATTCTGATCTCCTTCACATTGAGGTAATCACTACCTGTGGACGGTGTGCCTTTAATTTTTGCTTTTACATTTTCTACAAATCGTATCACCCATGCTGTAACACGTTGTAACTTTTCATAGCTGCTGAATCTATCCCACTCCCATAACCGTGTGTCTTCGTCAGGCACCGAGTCAATTACCGGTGCCACAATAGCAGTGTGTTGCTCGCTCAAATCTATATTTTCTGGCCATTCGTTGGGATCATTAAGCCAGCATGGGCCATTCCACCACAACGCAGAAGATTTGAGAAATTTAGCAGATACACCACGAGTAATGCAATCACTTGGATTCTCTTTGGTAGACACATACCGGAACTGTGCGGTCGGGAGCAGGTTACGAATTTCGTCGACACGGTTGGTGACGTACACTGGTAGCTTCTTACGGCTATGTAACCAGTAGAGCGTAATTTGGCTGTCACTCCATACAACAATCTCTGAGACATTTAGCAAATTTTTAAAAGGTTTCCTCTACAAAGTGAACGAGTCTAGCAGCCAACAGAACTGCAGTCAGCTCTAATTTTGGGATGGAAAGGGATTTGATCGGGGCGACTTTCGCCTTCGCTATGACGAGACGGCTGCCACTTGTGTCAACAAAGTATATGGCGGTGCCGTACGCGACCTTGCTAGCGTCTGAGAAGGCATGAATGGAAACAGGATGGTCCATGACAACTCTCCGAGGAAAATTAAAACCCTTACAGAGACGAAGATCCGAAATAATGTCATCCCACTCCTGAACCAGATCGCCAGTCAAAACTTCATCCCATCCTAATTTTATCCTCCATAATTGCTGAAGGAATAATCTCGATTTGATCGACACCGGTAGAACTATCCCCAAGGGGTCAAAAAGTTTAGCTGTCATACTCAAGCAAATTCGTTTTGTAATCTGCGAATATTGCGCGTACTGAACGCCGAATGAGAGGGTATCAGTGTCCGTATTCCAAAACAACCCTAGCACTCTAACATGTTCCTGCTGTACAGCCGCCACCCCCTCCCGTTGGAGTACAGTCCGCAAAACAGAATTATTAGTCGCCCATTCACGCAAATGTAGATGGGCGTCATTCATAATCTCTCGGACTACAGCGTAGGTATCAACCAGGAAATCTTCTTCATTTCCTGTACCCAGTAAATTGTCTATATACAACCCTGACCGAATCTGATGAATAATCTGCGGATCTGCACTGACATAAGACAAATGTTTCAAAATGGTGGCGTTTAAAAGGAATTGGGAACAAGTCGCTCCAAATAAAACTGCCCGGAACCGGTAACAAATTAGGGGAGAATTCAGTTGCCTCGGATACTTGGGCCACATAAATCGCGTATAGTCCTGGTCGTCTTCATGGAGTCTTAACATGAGAAATGCCTTCTCAATATCAGACACCCAGGCATACTTACCGAGTCGAAACCGAAGCAAAACCTGCGCCAAATCTGGCACCAGTGAGGGTCCAGTGTACAGGCAGTCATTAAGACTAGGATGACGTTCACTCATCTTGGCGGAACAGTCGAAGACAATACGCACTGGCGTAGTTTTGCTCTCCTTGACTACACCATGATGAGCCAAGTAATGCCCGGTATCCGATTTATCAAAAGGCACTTCTTCGATAAAACCCCGGGACACCTGTTCCTTTATGACTTTTGAGTATTCCTCGCAAAAGTCAGGCTCCTTGAGGAATCTTTTCTGAAGTCCCCGAAGACGGCCTATGGCCAAGCCCTTGTTAGATGGCAGCTGATCCTTGGAATTGTTCCAGGGCAGTCTCACTTTATACTGTTGGCTGTCGGGATCGTAGGTAACGGTATCCTCGTACGACGATAGTGCTTGACGCTCAACCAGTGAATATTCCTTAGGGGTTATCCCGATATGATCTAATTCCCACAAAACATTTAAGTCATTTTTGCATGGTGGAATATTGCCAGTGGATATGTATTCGTCCATTGGTGTTACTGCTACTTTCAATACAGTAATTACTTCTGTGCTGGAGCTTGTAGGCTGTGTCACATATGAACCACTGATGGCGTACCCGTACTTGGTAGGAAGCAGAATTAGGCTACCTGACCTTTTATACCCAGGTCGCACTATATCGTAGTAATGATCCGCTCCGATGAGCAGCTCCAGCTGATCTGTGTCCGTTGCGTGAGGATCGGCTAATTTTATGCCTTTACTTTGTAAACTAACCAGTTTAGACTTTAGGTCAATTTCACCTTTATGGTCTGGCAATTCATCAACCACTATTGCGTCTAGATGATGAAATTTACCTCTGTGTTTGTATTGCAGTGCCACAACTTTATATTCCCTAGAGGCCTGTTTCCCGGTAAATCCGTGAAGACATAACTCCTCAGTTCCTTTAGAAATGTAGGAAAGGGAGGATAGAACAGAAGACTTCACAAAGGTCCTCTGAGAACATTGGTCAAGTAGCGATCTGATTTTAACACAATTATTATCCTTACCCTTTACCGGCAGCTGCACGGTGGGCAAGATTACTGTATTTTTACCTGTGGCAACGGACATTGTAGTTGAAGTAGCAGCAGTATGCTCTCTCTTGGTGTTATCCTCCGCTGGTCTACTTTCTTTCCCTTGTTTTTGTGTACACAGGGAATGAAAGTGTTTGCCCTTACAAAACTTGCAGCTTCTTATGTTAGGATTAGTACAACCCGAATGGCCATGGTCTTTTGACAAGCACCCAGTGCAGAGACGTAGTTGACGGGCTCTTTTAACTTTAAGAGGCCCTGTCTTATACTTCATACACTTGTACCATAAATGATTGGTGCCACTACACAGAACACAGTTGAATTTCCTGTACTCACTCTGGGCGGTAAATGTTGCCGTAGCCATGGGTGTACCCCCTACTCTGTCTTGACCCGCCATATTGTACACTTCAGCCTGGAGGCAATGAGTGAATTTCTTATAATCCAGGCTCGAGTCTCCCATTTCCCGTTTTATGGTTTCTTTTAGTGGTGATGGTAACTTATTGACAAGAGTCACCACACAAAATTCCTCCAGACAAATACCATGGCTAATGATTGACCTCATCACACTCTCTGTATTGGCATAGAAGTCCTTCAGGTCAGCTGTTTGGTGTTTGGGTGACACTAATTGATTGAATTTGGTAACATAAGCTGCCTTGATTCGATCTGGATGCCCATATGTCTCTTGCAGGAGCTCAATTGCTGGGGCATAGCTTGCACTTTCGATTATGAATCCTTCGACTAGCTTATGTGCATCACCCTGAAGCTGACCCTTTAGATAGGTGAAGCGTTGTATATCTGTTAGGTCGGGATTGTCATGGATGGTACACTTGAACATCTCCCAAAATCCCGACCACATGGTGGCATCACCTTCAAATTTGGAGAGAGTAAGATGGGTAATTTGACTGCGGATTTCTTTGGCTCTTTCCTGACCTCCTTCTTGACCTCTGTAATCAGGATCCCCTTCAGTGTGGCAACGATTACTTGTATGCCCTCCATATATAGGGTGTCCTCTCTGATCACCTCGATATACTCGGCGTCCTCGCAAGTGTCGGCCAGGTCCTCCTGTGTGACCTCATACTTGTCAAGTTGCTTTTGAATACTGAGCAACCTGGCCTCCACCTCCACTCTAGACGCCGAATCAAGGAATTCGTCAATATCAGAGGTCAAGACCGTCAAAGAGCCCTTAAGTCCAGCCCGACGCTTTTGTACACTTTTAGCCATGATTATAGAGGAAGGAATTCTAATTTACGTTAAATCAAACTAATAATGCCAGACCGAATAAGTTGCGGCTAACAATACAGTACTCCGAGAAATCAAATTAAATCGTGAGCCGAAAATAAAACACCCTCACAAAAATGCGGAATAAGAATTGTGCGCTATGTAGACAAGCAATCTGGAGCTTTTCAATTTAACTCCTTACGTAATAGTTATGAAATTATAGATTCATTACGCCATAAGTTAAGAAAAGTCGGGAGGGAAATTTAGTACAATACAGTATAGGCCAAAAGTCTCCAGATGTCAAAAAGAGCAGTACCGTTTAAAGTTATAATAAAGTAAAAAAGAGTGTGAGCCTATAGGGTAATTGAAACAGGCTAAACTCACTGGGTACCGCTAATTCTATATTATTAATTTAATAAATGTGAAAATTGTACACAAGAAAAATTCATCTCAAGAAGTCACAAGGAAAAAAAGGTTTGAGTTGGATTAACACACACTCAGCCTATCAGCTATCATAGTACCCCGCCTCCAGGGCACACGACGAGAGAATAATTTAGAATGACATGTGAATTTATAAAGAAGTTATTGGACAGTATAAATTTGATATAGAATTGAATAACCTTACCCTTTGAAATTATTATACAATACAGTATGGATGATTTTAATCTTAGTGCCAATCAAGTGTTATATAATTTGGGCCTAAAGGTTTTACAATCAAAATTTAATTAATATACTGTACCGATTTGAAGGCTTACTATTCCAGGCTATACTGATTGTGTTGATCAACTCTAACGTCATGGTGGGCAAACATCTCGTCGTATGACCTGGCAACCATGGCAAATTCGTCTTGCATAAAGCACCGACGACAGGTGGCCAAGATCTCCGAATAGAGACGCTTTGATGCCTCGTGCGTGAGGTGTACCCCGTCGGGACTGAAGTCAGCCTCAGAGGTATTCATCGACTGATAGCGCTCCCGGGTGAAGGGGATATAGCGCTTTAGCCATCGGTTAACCGCATTTCTTATGCGATTAAACTCGTCCGTAGAGACTCCTCGTGGAGCCTGTCGCTTCTCTACCCCAATCACCCGGACTTCTCCACCCGAGAGCCGCACCACCTCCTCAGCTAGGACCTCAATCCCCTCCGCAATCCCTCTCGGACTGACCCCGCTCCTTATTTCGTTTCCTCCTATCACCAAGAAGGTCAAGTCGGGCTTCAGCTCTAAAAACTGACCCCAGGCTACTGTTGATCTCAAGGTGCTGACGCGGGCACCTGGGGCGGCCAGAGGAGTCACGGAAAAGGAAGGGCTGTGGACGGCTTGGTCCCCGTACAAATCCCCGACGTAGGAGTGGCCCAAAATTGCCACCTTCCTAATTGGGCCTGGGTACGCAGGCCTATCAACCACCGCAGGATAATCTTCCCCTACCCCACCACCCGCGGCACCAAGACGCCAAAAGCCCTGGGCCATGAGGGATAGACGCAAATACGGCACAAAAAAATATATAACCACGTAGGCTAGGCCACCACCAACAAAAAAAAAAGGGGGGGGGGGGGGGCAAACTAGCGAAAGGTCGAAGGACCAATTATATGGCTAATTTAGATAAGTGGACTGTATATTTGATATTGAATAAATATTAACCATATAGAACTATAATTACCTTTTGATGAACTCAGCTGGTGATTGGAGGATGGCGGAAAATAGGCTAGATAACTGGAAGTGGTTAGTAAACAAAGTATGAAAAGAGGCTACAATAGGCTAGGATAGGCTAGATATTTACGTTAAGTTGTGCTAATTAACAAAGATGATGATGTAGTGACTATATGGAATATGAGATGAAAAGTGAAGCGAAAACACCTGGTGAATTAACTAGAAGAAAGAAAGCTTAGCGTGTGTAGCTGGGACGGAGGTTGGTTGGAGAGTGAGCGAGCGCGTTATGTTCGTCTCTGTCGTGACATACCGCGCACGCGCATAACATATGGAAAATGTATCCCATCTTCTTTACAATGAGATACTTATAAACAATCTTAAATAATACACACATATATATATATATGGGAATTATAATCCTACAATACTTTCCCATATACTATTATAGAATAATATATTCTACCCAATCCTGGAACGTTCGACCAAGGTTATGGAAGCGTTCAACTTAAGACTACGGAAAGATACGTAACGCTACATCAACCCAGATTACGTAACATCGAGACTGTTCATACTAGTTTGAGTACACTAAGTATGGACAGTATGTGTTTAGGCTAAATAAAGTTATTATTATTATTATTATTATTATTATTTGTATTATATTGATGAGGCAAGTTGATGTAACGAAATTATTTACAATATTTCCTTTCGAGGATTACTGCATGTTTCCAGCTTCCCCCACATGCGACCTACTCGATACACGAGCATACTGTACCCTTTGCAAAGAGAAAGAAGCTGTGTAAAGAACCCAAGGGGCGATTGAACACATCTGTCTTCTGGAAAACTGTTTTAACAAGAGTGGAATTGAAGAGTGGACCTTTTCCCAATACTGAAGACTCTTGTTCAAATCCTTTCCTCAAGCCCAGACACTCCCTCCCACCAACTCACATAAACCTCATCCACCCACACCCTTCCACTCATCCATCCATACACCCTCTCACCTCACACTCCCCCCCCCCCCGCCCCCCCCGTGCACACACACACACACACACGTCCCTCCACTCATCCACCCATATACCCTCTCACCCCCCCCCCACCCCCCCCGTGCACACACACACACACACACACACACACGTCGCTCCACTCATCCATCCATACACCCTCCGCCCCCCCCCCCCCCTCCGTGCAGACACACACACACACACGTCCTTCCACTCATCCATCCATACACCCTCCCACCACACACACCCCGTGCAGACACACACACACACACACACATACGTCCTTCCACTCATCCATTCATACACCCTCCCACCACACACTCACCCCCCCCCCCCCCCCGTGCAGACACACACACACGCACGTCCCTCCACTCATCCATCCATACACCCTCCCACCACACACCCCGTGCAGACACACACACACACACATGTCCCTCCACTCATCCATCCATACACCCTCCCACCACAAACCCCCGTGCAGACACACACACACACACGTCCCTCCACTCATCCTTCCATACACCCTCCCACCACACACCCCCGTGCAGACACACACACACACACACGTTCCTCCACTCATCCATCCATACACCCTCCCCCCCCCCACCCCCCCCGTGCAGACACACACACACACACGTCCCTCCACCCATCCATCCATACACCCTCCCACCCCCCCCCCCCCCCCCCCGTGCAGACACACACACACACACGTCCCTCCACTCATCCATCCATACACCCTCCCACCACACACCCCCGTGCAGACACACACACACACATGTCCCTCCACTCATCCATCCATACACCCTCCCCCCCCCCCACCCCCCGTGCAGACACACACACACACACGTCCCTCCACTCATTCATACATACACACCTCCCACCACACACCCCCGTGTAGACACACACACACACACACGTCCCTCCACTCATCCATCCATACACCCTCCCATCACACACTCCGTGCAGACACACACACACACACATGTCCCTCAACTCATCCATCCATACACCCTCCCACCACACACCCCCGTGCAGACACACAAACACACACGTCCTTCCACTCATCCATCCATACACCCTCCCACCACACCCCCCCGTGCAGACACACAAACACACACATCCTTCCACTCATCCATCCATACACCCTCCCACCACACACCCCCGTGCACACACACACACACGTCCCTCCACTCATCCATCCATACACCCCCCCGTGCAGACACACAAACACACACGTCCTTCCACTCATCCATCCATACACTTTCCCACCACACACTCCCACACGCCCTACTCCAAACTTTTCCATCAACGCAGAAATCCGGCAAACAGCAGGGAACGTGACCTATATCAGACCCTCCCAGCCTTCCTTAAGATCCCGCCTGAAATACCACCTTCGCGCCGCCCCCGGAATAAAGAGACTCCATGCTTCCCAAAATACCACATCGCCATTTGAGAGCCGTCAAAACATTTGTTTACCCTGAAATAACCCAAAACGGCCTTGTTAAGTCCTTGAGCTACCAAAATAGCTGGTTGGTCGGAAGCTAGCGTCAATATTTCTGAGGGTGTAGGTGGTTATGTTATTCAAATTTACTTGCAAACATCATGTTTTTTACAAGGCATTCAGTCAAACCCCATCAAGTTCTTACACACACTCACAAACATAGGTCGGCAAGCATGGGACCTTAACATGAGATTGCAAACGAAACCTTAAGAATTTAACTCACGACATAAGGCCCTATAATCACATGAGCTTAGGGGAGGTGTGGCGGAGTGGTCTTGCCACTGGACTGGTAATCCAATGGACCTGGGTTCGAATCCCAATATGTCAATGGGAAGATATTATCGGGATGGAATTTGTGCTGTACCTAGTATCAGTGCATTACCACAGCACACCAAAACGCCAACAAAATACCCTCATTGTTCCCTGATTAAATAGCATTGTATGAATATTCCCATATTCAAAAATATGCTACAGGGGGGCAATGCCTAGTGAGTTGATTGTTCAATACGTGGCGTTCTGAGAGTGAGGGTCCGAGTGCGCAGAGGCGAGGCGGCTTCAGAGATGGGATTGCTTCAAGCTGTGAAGCTTAGCATGTCTCACTCCCTAGACTGGAGCAAGACCTCACGGGCCTCACCGTGTTCAGCGGTAGAGTGTAAAGGCTATCAACCTATGCCTGAGAGGGAGTAGTTGGAATATAGGAAAAAAACAAAAAAATACATGATATCATATACATGGAATTGTAAGCATTTTATTGTTAAGAAAGGGATTATAAACCATCAGCTAATAGACACGTAACCTTTATTCACAAAAGGTTCTTACACAAAAGCTACAGCATATGTCCGGGTTTTTTTCCGGTGCCTTTGACTGATGAGTAGATATGGGCTGTATTGAATATATTAAAAATGTTGACACGGCACATTAATATAAATTAAAATCCTTTCTTGTTCTACCTATTTATCTAGTTGACCTCAATGAACAAAGTAAGCTTGTGAATGTGCTCCATTAACAGCTGTGCTGTATTTCAAGATATTTATCACATGATTTAAACAAAGTATTCGTAACTGTGAATGCGCCTATTGGAAGGAAATTCCAGAAAATCTATTGGATAACGTATGTGTGGTTAAGACTTAAATTTAATATTTCTGAAGAGAGCCAGAATCTTTATTTATATGTTTTGTGTATGTGAGTGAACTGTGAAGGACACATAGGGCAAAAACGGCTTGTAACAAGTGTCTCCCCCAAAGTTGAAAGCGTGACAGATATACAAATTCAGGGTACGTAAGAGTCAAATTGTCTGGACATACGGAGCTTGAAGCCGTTTAAGCCATATCATGAGGGAAAGACAGATTGAGCGAGAGTTCCAAAGCTTACTTGTTAAGTTTAAGGAGGATTGGGAAAATTGGTTCACTCTTGGGTTAGAGAGTTGGACAGAATAAGGGTGGGAGTGAGTTGAAAAGCAGGTGCCCCCACTTCGAGAAGGTATACACTGAGTATTGCAATAGTGGTAGAAGAGTGAGAGAGATTGTAGAGAATTAGTAAATGGAAGTGTGTTGATGAGACAAAATGTTTTTGACTCTACGCCTTCGAGAAGTGCAGTGTGTAACCTCTCCACACATGAGAACAATACTTGCCCCTATATAGAGAAAGAAGCTGTACGGGGGTATAGAACCCACACAGATGGTTGAGCATACCTAACTTCTGAGAAGCTGTTTTAGCAAGAGTGGTAATATGATCTTTCCAAGAAAGATCAGGAGAAAAAGAGACACCAAGAATACTGAGAGAAGATGAAGGGTTAATTTGTGTATTGTTGAAGAATAAGGGAAAGTTGTGTGGAAGATCATGACGGGTAGATAGATGGAAAAATTGGGTTTTGGAAGTATTGAAAGTAACAAGATTATCTCTGCCCCAATCAGAGATAGTTGATAGGTCAGAAGATAGGCGTGGTATGGCTTTATCACGTGAGTTTTGGAGTGATTGTTTGCTGGGTCGTTGTGGATACTAGTTGAATAGTGTATGGTACAGTCATCAGCATATGATAGGATAGGACTAGACGTACAGTTGAGAAGATCATTAACGCCTTACGAGCGGGCCCGTAAGGAATTTCTACTACCCGCCAAGCGGGTGGTTTTACCCTAAATGGCCTTGTTTCCGTGCTTTTTTTCATGCATAAACAAGAGCCAGAGCGTAATACAATTATGTATCCCTGAAAGGGCGTTAATTCAGCTTTCCAATAACACCAGAACCATCCTCCTACGACCACAAGTTCTCTTGCAACGATCGTGCAAGACGAAGGAAAAATCCCTAAAATACGGTAATTTCTTGACATAATACCCTGTGTAGTGAGGGAGGGAGGGTGGATGTGTGTGGAGTAAACGTCAGTAGACCCGCGGGAACCGTGGCGAACGGTCAGAGCCCGACCTACGCTCCGCCCACCGCTCGTCTCTCTCTCAGAGGCAATATTGCTCCAAAATTGCACACAGACTTAAGTCGGGCCCCGCTCTTTGGGCAGGTGTTCTCTATACGGACTTAAGTCGGGTCCCGCTAAAGAAGGGTTAATGAATAATATAAAGGTAATTGGAGACAGGACAAACCCCTGAGGAACACCAGAGTTGATTGGTTGAGGAAATGAGCGATGACTGTCCACAACCGCAGCTATGGAAAGGCCTTAAGCAAAATGAGATTAGGGCACAGCTGGAGGGATAGAAACCGAAGGAGGGTAGTTGGGAAATTAGAGATTTGTGCCAGACTCTATCGAAGGCTTTCGATATGTCTAGCACAAAAGACAAAGTCTCACTGAAGTCCCAAAAGGAAGATGACTAAGAATAAGTAAGATATGGAGTGTGAATAACAGAACTGCTTATGTTATCTTAAAACTTTACTTGTCATTAGTGAGACCCCATATGGATTATGCTGTCCAATTTTGGTGTCCTTATTACAGAATGGACATAGATTCATTGGAGAGAGTACAGCGTAGAATGACAAAAATTATCCATAATATTAGAAATCTTCCGTATGAAGAAAGGTTGAAGAAATTAGGTTTACATTCGTTAGAGAGACGCAGAGTTAGAGGGGATATGATAGAGGTGTTCAAGTGGGTTAGTGGGATTAACAAAGGGGACATGACAAATGTACTAAAGCTCAGTGATAGCGAAAGAACTCGTACCAATGGTTTCAAATTAGATAAATTTCTTTTCAGAAAAGATATAGGCAAATATTGGTTTGGTAACAGAGTTGTAGATGGGTGGAATGGACTACCAAGTGCTATAGTGGGATTAAAAACGGTAGGGAGCTTTAAGATAAAATTGGATAAGCATATGGACGAGAAGGGTTGGGTGTGAAGGGGGATCAGCCGGGTTGGGCCAATCAGCGCTCTGCAGACCCCCGTAATCCTGCGTTAATCTCTAACCGTTTTGGTAAGATGATCCTCAGGGTATTAGAGTGTTGAGCCTATAATTGGGCTTTGTAATTGGGGTTGTGTGGGACAGGGATCTGCCTTGCTTAGGCCAATCGGCTTTCTGCAGACTCCCATTTTCTTATGTTCTTATGTTCTTATAAGAAAGATTACCAGTATAGCATCAGGGTTAATATGAGAAAACTTCCAGCCAGAAGGAAAGACGTTAGAGGAAAGACATAGACTAAAGATATTGCCTAGACAGGAAGTCTGCACGGAAGAACAATTTATGAGTACAACAGGAGGAACACTGTCCGGTCCATACGTCTTTTTAGTTTTAAGCCCAGAGAGAGCAGAAAGTACATCCTTAGAAGAGATTATGATATTAGGCATATGTATGAGAGAGAGGGGTGAAGAGGGAGGAACAGCTCTGGAATCCATGGTTGAATTTTTAGCAAAGAGTTCAGCTTTGTCAGTGGAAAATATGAGGAAGTAATATTGTTGGAGAGGTTTTTGTCTAGATACCAGAAAGCTTAGGAAGAGCTAGATTTGGAAAGTTCTATCTATCTATCTATCTATATGCTCAGGCCCAATCCCCATAAAGTTCAGAACATTTATTATTGATGAATGAGTTTTTGGTGGGTCGAAGAACAGATTTGGCTTGCTTCCGGGCAGAAACATAAAAAGAATGAGATTCCCTAGTTTTGTGGAGGATAATGTGGCTAAAACTATATCCTATCTCACACCAATCAAAATAGAAAACAAATAAAAATAAAGTATTAGATAGCCTACCTTATGGCATGGACTATAGGAGGAGCTGAGGGTTGTTTAGTAGCCTAGTCTTACCCACGATAGCCTATCTATCAGATACCCTAACTAAACATTGTATAAATGGTCATGTATATCAATGACTTAGCTATAACTAGGGTCCTGGTGTAGTTCAGAGGATTCTGGCTTCGGTAGACAAGGGTTAAAGGTCAGGGACTCCGGGCCGGGCGCGGGGAGTGCTGGCGGGAGAGGTCACGAGACACGTCCTGTTAGTCTAAAGGTTCAATGGTTCAAGCTGTGTTAATTCCTCCTCATACTTTTCAGCTTGTATCCTGTTGATCCAGTAGGTAAGTGGGTCTAATTCATCCATCTTTACCTTCTTGCTCAGGAACTTAAACACAAATTTAGTTACAGTTAATAGTTTGTCCAAATTGGAGAACTTGGTGATGTCAATCACTGAAGGCTCTGGGATAATTATTGGGTCCATATGAACTTGTTCATCATTAACCTTCTGGTATGTTTTTTGTTCTGGCCACTCACTCTGACGTAGCCAAACCGGACCCTGAAACCACAGAGTTTCGTTAATCAGTTTCTTACATCTCGGCTCACCAAGTCAGCCGGATTATCTTTGGACTTAACATGCATGAATTTATAATTCATTTGCAGCTCCTTTATTTTGTGTACTCTGTTACGCACATAAACTATGTGACTATCATCCTTAGCTATCCAGTGCAAACATATCTCACTATCTGTCCATATATATGTCTCACCTACAAAGGGAAACATACCATTCAAATAAGTAGCTAACCTAGTTCCCAATTCAACAGCAATCAGCTCCAACTGTGGAAGGGTACGTTGTTTTAATGGCACTACTCGGGATTTGGACATAATCAAAGTAGATCGGACTTCAGTGACACAATAAGCTACTGCACCATACGCCTTAGATGAGGCATCACAAAACATGTGCAATTGAGCACACTCGTTATCAGAGGTAGGATCACATCTTCTAGGAAACTTGACTGATGACACCCTTTCATATTCCACCTGCAATTTGTTCCACTCTTCTGTATACTTTTCAGGTAATGGAGTATCCCAACTCTGTGCTTCTCTCCAGGCTTCCTGAACTAAAATCTTCCCTTTAATTGATATGGGACTAAATATGCCCAATGGGTCGAACATCATAGAGACCTGACTTAAGAGCGTGCGTTTTGTGAGTTTTACAACGGGAAACTTGAGGGGCTTTAGAGACATCTCATCAGTAGTCATTTTCCACTGTAATCCTAGCACTGCATGACATTCTGGTATTTGGTAGTCAGGATAGTCTCCTCTTATCTGGTCCAAAAGAATATGAGAGTTTGAATTCCAACTTTGTAGTGGCATATTAGCTTTATTACATTCTTGCCTTGCCAAATTGTAGATTCCAATCACCTCTTCTCCACTGTCGGAAACGCTCTGAAGATTATCCATATAAAACAGTTGACCCATTTCCGGTTTCTCTGTCTTCTGGAAATGATATCTCAAAGTGCTGCACAACAAGAAAGGACTAGAGCAGGAACCAAATAACACTGACCGAAAGCGGTATTCTTTTATCCGCCCACCAGGCTGAAAAGAAGGATCTTCAGGCCAAAGGAACTTTGTGAATTTGCGGTCCTGCTCCTTTAACCCTATTCTCAAAAAGGCTTTGGAGATATCTGCCACAAACCCAAATCTCTTTGTCCTAAATTTTAATAGTACATCACCCAGTATTTCAGTCAGATTTGGTCCTAAATAGAGACAATCATTTAGACTTGCTTCATTCTTCGCTGCTCGAGAACTGCAGTTAAATACCACTCTGATGGGGGTAGTACTGGAGTCCTTACTTACAGCATGATGAGGAAGGTAATGACCCTCTTTGTGGTTTATTTCATCTGGGCCCTCCTCAATAAAGTAATTTTCCAACTGCTCTTGAATTATTTTATGATAAGTTTCCAGTCGTTCAGGATGTTGACACAACCTCTCCATCATTTTATTCAGTTGACATCTTGAACTCTGGTAGTTAGTTGGTAATTCAGGGGCATTTATCTTCCATGGAAGTCCTACCCAGTACTGGCCATCCTTATACTCAACTGTGTCTAGGTAGTGGTTATATGTTAAGATGTCTTCAGGGGTGGGAAGATCTGCTTCTATACCCACAGTGTCCAGTTCCCATAGTTTGTGAACAGGTTCTTGTTGTTCCTCCAGATTGTCTCCTAGTTGTGATGGAATTAATTCTGCACCAATTCTAGCCACCACCAGAGATTGTGCAGGAGTAAAAAAGACTGGATCCATCCGGTTGTCTGATTCACCTGGGCCAGATGTGGGTAGAGATCCCATTATTATGTATCCACCTGATGAAGAAATTAACTGTATACCGTGTTTCCGAGTCATTTTTCGCAAGAAGCGTCCACAATAGTCGGAGCCGATGATCAGTTGAATTGGACCCACTACGTCAGACTCTATATTACGGTCTGCTAGTGGGACACCACTCTTTGTTAAGAAGTCAGATGCTTCCTTCAAACCCTTATTTACCACAGAAGTGTTCATGTCTTCCTTAACCACCGCAGTCACCTTATATTTGTATTTGCCTAATCTAATCAGGGGTTGAACCACGTCAAATGTTTACATTTCCTTATTTGACAAGAAGCCAGTTATTGCCATGTTCACTCTCCCCACTGTTGGCAAATTCATGGCTCTGACAACTTCTCCGGCAATGAAGGTATTTTGTGCTCCAGTATCAAAGAGTGCTTTGACTGGCATAAACATTTTTCCTCTGATCAGTTGAACCTCGGCTGTAGGAGTAGCTGCCGGCGTATGCATTGGGTTTCCCGTGGTCAGGGTCATATTCACACTTGTAGTTTTGGGTTGTACTTCACTGATCTTGGGACACAACGCTGTATGATGTACACCAGTCTTGCACCGAAAACATATATTTAATTTAGTAGCACATTCCTCAGTAGAATGTCTTGAGCTCAGGCAAACAAGCCACTTACCTAGTTCGATGAGTCGTGGAAGTCTAGCCTTAAGATCTGGGTAAGTCCTACAATACACTGTGGAATGTTGTTCTGAACATAACATACACACCTTCCGGGTTTCTTGTTTTACCACTGGTGTGGGCTTAATATCTCTGGTTACTTCTTGGGTCACTGGAGAATTGAGACGTGAATTTTTTCTCTCCCAAACACCATTTGTTTTTGATACTGTACTAGTTTGATTATTCTGTTGGACGGACATCACATAGGTACCAATCTCTTCCTTCTTGAACGGTTTTGCTTTTTCCTTAGTCCCTGTTGTAGACGCTTTTGTATATTTAACCTTGTTGTCTCCTTCCTTGATATCGGTATCCTTCTTAGAAACCTGCATGTGTTTGCACAGCTCTCTTAATGTAAGACCTCTTCTATCTCTTGATACGTGAAGTAGTTTTTCTTATACCTGTGGTACAATTCATCACAGGTTTTCTGAGAGAGCTTTTGTTGCACAATGTGGTTCAGGAGCCAAGAAGCTGAGTCAAGATCTTTCTGGGTACTAAATTATTTTAAAACACAATTCAAGCTGATCCGGAATGATTGAAGATCCTGGTACGTATGCTTGGGTCCTGATAAATCCAGCAATTTGTAAACTAGGCGCTGTAGAGTCAATTCCGTATCTTCAAAATTTTCCTTGAGTACTTGTAGAGCTGCTGTATAATTGGCATCTGTTGTGGGAAGTTCCTTAATAAGATCCAATGCAAAACCCTTAAATTGACCCAACAAGTATGAAAGTTTATTTGCTGCAGAAATATCTGACCTGTCATGAACTAAACCCTTAAATTTATCCCAAAAGGTATTCCAATCAGATTGCCCATCAAATTCAGGTAAGGTTATTGGTGGCAACTTAAAGCTTTGTTGTCCCAGAGCCGTAATACCAGTACTGGTACCATTACTCCCTGTCCCGGTAACTGTCTCTGTCGCCAAGGATTCGAACCCAGCTAGTTGATCCAAATAATGTTCACGGACATCTGCATGGACATCTGCATAGGCTCACTGTATTTCCTCAAACTTTTCAGATTGCTCGTGTTTGATGTAAAAATCCTCCAAATTATTGAAAGACTGTTCATAATTACCCCACCGGGTTTTAAGATCTTGGATTTGAGACTTTAACAGCTCCCTTGGACAGGGTTCACGTCTTTTTACCTCCTGACAATTATTTAATGTTCTAGTTACCCAGCCTAATTTCCCCACCATAGATTTTCTCAAGAGTGTATCAGTCATTTTGGAAAATGGGTAATTATTTTCAAAACCATTATTAATGTTTATAATGAAGACTAATTTTCAACAATAAAATTTACATTTAGATATAGCCTCATGCATACTTAATTTAGCTGTTAATCTTTAGCATTATACGTGTAACAAAATTTGCTACAAATTCAGATGAATAATTAGTTGAAATCATTTACCTAATAGGTGGGAACCTACGCTAGTAGGGGGAGGGAATATATTTATTATTGAATTAAATTTTGTATAATGCTCCGTCCTGGGCATTTAGCTGGTCTACTTGGTCTTTCAGACGCGGGTGACATTAAGGACAGAAACATGAAAATGGCCTAAATTATAAAATAATAGGGAGAATTTAGGTACTGGAATGAAGCTCAAGCTGTAAATTTTTAGTTAATCATTCATTTCTTATCCCAGATGTTAGTGGATACCTGTGGTAGTAGCATTTTCTAATGGGAGGGGGGGGGGGGGGGACACATTTATTATTGATTAAATTTGGTATATGCTCCGTCCCGAGCATTTAGCTGGTCTACTTGGTCTTTCAGACGCGGGTGACATTAAGGACGGAGACATAAAATGTCCTAAATAAGCAAAATATGGGGAAATTTAATTAGGGACTGCAACGAAGCTCAAGTTCCGAGTTTCACAAACACCAGAGAACGCAACGTTGCAGACCCTCCTACCAGTCCTCTACCACAGGATTTAAACACCATGCTATCTTATAGTTTTAATAATTGAAATGACACTCACCCACGGCCCTTGCCTCACAGTTAGGGACCTCATAACGGCGCGGGATCAAACTATGTCCTACAAAACGTCCTTAAACATTACCGCCACAGAAGTGGGGACCCTAACTGTTAATAAAACTGGACCTTACTCGACACTTAGTCTACACACCGATCGGAATGCTCACTCGGGGCACCAAAATGGGGAGGATAATGTGGCCAAAAATATATCCTATCTCACACCAATCAAAATAGAAAACAACTAAAAATAAAGTATTAGATAGCCTACCTTATGGCATGGACTATAGGAGCAGGTGAGGGTTGTTTAGTAGCCTAGTCTTACCCACGATAGCCTATCTATCAGATACCCTAACTAAACATTGTATAAATGGCCATGTATATCAATGACTTAGCTATAACTAGGGTCCTGGTGTAGTTCAGAGGATTCCGGCTTCGGTAGACAAGGGTTAAAGGTCAGGGACTCCGGGCCGGGCGCGGGGAGTGCTGGCGGGAGAGGTCACGAGACACGTCCTGTTAGTCTAATGGTTCAATGGCGTCTGATCGGAACTTCAATTTCCGACTCTTAAGTAAATTATATACTAATTCATTACCAAGGGTTCATTCCCGCTTCACTTTATCATATAAATGAAAAATAAGCATTTAATTATATAAATACTAATATAAATATCGTTTCACAACGATTTAGTAAACATAATATCCAGGGGTTGAGATTACCACTACAAATTATGGATCCCGCCTGCAAGCGTGGGAATTTCAAAACTGATACCGAATACAGTACCTCTAAATCTAATCATACAAGGTTTTATAACTAAATTAACTTGGCCAAGGTAATCTTATACAGTTCTAATTTACTTAATATTAATTATCCTTTACAATATTTACAATCACCAGACTCTGGTAGGAAATGGTTCACTCTAATGAGGTTACCCCATTGGAAGGCTGTTGCCAACACTACTCAGATACCAGTGTAGTCAATTTATTTCTCACAAGTTTGAAGGCAATGGTACCATTTGAATGCATCCTCCTTTTTGCGGACAGCAGTAGAACAAGGTTGAGTAAACCAAGGTTTGTGCAAGTTAATTTAAGCAAAACAAAAATGGAATGTATGCTTCCATGCCCGAGAGGATTACCTCAGTAATGCGCTCAGCACTCTCCGAGGGTCCCCGGCCATGGAAGCAAAAATCATTTCAAGGAAAATCAAAGAAGTACTGCCGAAGAGCCTCCTAGTCGGTAGCGCCAAAATGCCACAAGCGTCACCGGCTGTCCTATCTCTCAAGAACCGCCTTCTGACCCAGAGGGCCATACTGGAGAGATAGGACAGGTACCGTAACAGAAATAAGATTATGATCGGAGGATCCCAACAGGGGGAGAAGATTTACAGTGTAAGCAGAAGTATTCGAGATTACAAATAAGTCAAGGATGCTAGGTAGATCTCCATTGCAGTCCGTGATACGGGTAGGGTGCTGAACTAACTGAACAATAAACATATGTTTTTTTTTCCTGATTCCCTCCCACCCAAATTATCCTACCTCCTCCTCCTATTCACCTCCTTCATATGCAAAACAAATCTGGATATTTTTTTTCTTTCTATATGAGTAAGGGAGGCAAAAGGCAGAACAGCCTGTAGCGAGTGCCTCCCACATAGTTGAAAGAGTGACAGGGCCAAAATCAAGGGACATTCGAGCCAAATTGCCTGGACACACGGAGTTTGAAGCAATTTAAGTCATAGGAAGAGAGAAAGACTGATTCTGGGAGAGAGTTTCAGAGCTCAGCTGTTGAATAGAAGAAAGTTTGAGAGAAACGTTTCACTCTTGGGTTGGAGAGTTGCACAGAGTAGGGGTGGGATTGTGTTGCAAGACGGATACCACGTGCCCTATGTAGAGGAGGTGGTATACACTGGGAAAGCTCTGAGGAACACTGATTATTATAGTAGCGATAGAATAGCGAGACAGATGCAACATTGCGGAGGAGAGAGAGAGACTGCAGAGAGTTGGTGAGTGGTACCTATATACAATATAAATACAACCTATATGCAATATAACTCTGTGAGACACAAGGGACTGGGTCTCTCGAAAAGGGATTCCAGTCCTTACACACATACAGTGTGCTGGCTTAATAATCCAGAAGATTTGATAGCCTCTAAAGTTCTATTTTACTTAACTTTGTGAGACAAACACATTTCAAGTTTGTCAAGCTTACTAGTGCTGTCTTACGAGCTACTTTGCCGTTGTCACACCAGCCCTTTGCCTCTAAAATTCCAAATTTGAGTATCCATTATGGTTTTCAGGCATATGTGGTACTTTTATTCTTCCCTGAAATTGATGTTATAATAATATGAACTACAAGATTTTAAAAGGAAAGTAAGAGAAGAGTAGATGATGAATTTGGAAGGAATCTGAGTGCAAAATGGAGGGAGTGTAAGAAAGTGTTCTGGAAAGAAGTCAAGAAAGTTAGGGAAGGTAGCAAGGGAAACAGTAAGGGTGTGAAAGATAAGAATGGGAGAATACTAGCTGAGAAGCAAGAGAGAGTCGAAAGATGGAGGGAGTACTTCAACGAGTTGCTAAATGTAAGGAATGAAGAGCCAGCAAACATAGTTGGATATGGTATGGGCGGAAGAAGAAGAGAAGTGGAGGAGGAGGTGGGGATCAGGAGGTCAGAAGTGTGGGAAGCCATGACAAGAGTGAAGTTGGGGAAAGCACCAGGAACAGATGGAGTGTGTGGGGAAATGTTTAGGTATGGTGGTGATATAGTGATCGAATGGGTAATGGAAAATGTGCAAACTAGCATGGAAGAGGGGGAGGGCACCCTATGACTGGAAGACTGGCATAATAGTGCCCCTATATAGGGGCACAGGAGAAAGAGGAGTGTGTGGTAACCACCGAGGAATATGTCTTCTAAGCGTAGTAGGGAAGGTGTAAAGTAGGGTAGTGATTGAGAGAGTGAGAGTGAGAACGGAGAAATGGATAGGCGACGAGCAGGGCGGTTTTAGGAAGGGAAGAGGATATGTAGATCAGATTTTTACCCTGAATTGTGTTGTGGAGAAATATCTGGAGAAGCAACAAAAGGTGTATGTTGCCTTTATGGACTTGGAGAAGGCCTATGACAGAGTGGATAGAGAAGGTATGTGGAAAGTACTTAGAATATACAGTGTAGATGGCAAGTTGCTGAAAGCAGTGAAGAGCATGTATGAGGGTGCAAATGTGGCAGTACGTGTGGAGAATGAGCAGAGCGAGTTCTTTGACCTGAATGTTGGGTTGAAACACGGGTGTGTGATGTCCCTGTGGTTGTTTACTGTATATATGGATGGAGTCATGAAAGAAATACTAGGAAGAGCAGTGGATGTTGGTGTATCTCTGAAAAGGGAGGGAAATGAGTGGAAGCTGCCTATACTGATGTTTGCGGATGATACAGTTCTGATGAGCGATAATGAATGGGAGTTGCAGGGTCTGGTAAATGAGTTTGGAACAGTGTGCGACAAAAGGAATTTGAAGGCTAATGCAGGGAAGAGCAAGGTTATGGTCTTCGAAAGGGGTGAAGTCACAGAGTGTGAGGTGAAGTTGAACGGTCAGGCAATGGAGATTGTCAGCTCTTTTAAGTATCTGGGCAGTGTGTTGAGTAAAGATGGGACTATGGATGAAGAAGTGCGGGAGAGGGTGCAACAGGGGAAGAGGGTTGTAGGAACGTTGAAAGCAGTAACAAGAAATAGGGTGGTCAGTATGGAAGTGAAGAAGTCCTTGCATGACAGTGTGGTAATCCCGACACTAACTTACGGAAGCGAAGCATGGACGTTCGGGAAGAGACTCAGACCAAGAGTGAGAGCGGTGGAAATGAGTTACTTGAGAAGTGAGTGCGGAGTTACATGGAGGGATAGACAGACGAATGAGGAAGTAAGAAGTAGGTGTGGTTTGGAGGTAGATGTGCTGGAAAGTGTGAAAAGGAACAACTTGAGAAGGTTCGACCATATGGAACGTATGGAAGGTGAGAGAATGACTAAGAGGGTGTATGAGAGCGAGGTGGAGGACAGAGATTCTATGACTGATATAGCTACTGTTAACCCTCACTGTACCTGCGATGGACGAGAGCAGTCAGTACCATCGACAGCTCTCAGCCATCAGTAATATATGGTCCTTGTAACTGCCAGTATCGAGTGGTAGCTGCTACCATGGCTTGTACGCGCAGCTCTGAGGCATTGGCAATGCTTTTCAGCTTGATTGCAAGCTTCCACAGACTTGCTGGGTTAGTGCTTCTCCAACTTATGAGGTAGGTAGGTGTTCTCTCTTGCTTCTGAAGCCATTTTGGGCACACTGCCTGACACTGGAGGGTACATTTATGGTAATACCCTATGGTACAGAATGGGTTAAAGCCAATGTCACACAAACATTTTAGCGGAGAATGTATAGGATTCACTGTATCGGAGACAATAATATACTGAGGTGTAGTATGTTATTTGTTTTTGTTATTTCTCCTCGATCTTAACTGAACTTTTAATCTTCTAGCCCAATATCTTCAATAATCATATATGATACGAGAATGAGTAGCACAAACCCTTCATAATAATAGGATAGCTTTTAGCGGATATCAGTCTCCGATTTTGGGTTATATACTGTATTTGACGTCGATAATGTAACTCCAATACAATACGCCCCTAACGTTCTCTTGTGACGCCGGCTTGAGGGGAGATTTTCGTTTAAGAGTTTTTTCTGGAACCCCTTCTCCCTAATGCTTAGCCCTATTAGTTTTGAGATTTTAAGACGTTCGCCCATTAGTTAAGCAATTTCAAAACCTTTCGCCCCATTTTTTTCAATTTTAAGATCTTTTTTTCCATTAGGTGTTGATTTTTCCTGTTGAGCGATAGCGAGCTTGTTATTTAGGAGGAACCGAGAAATGTACACATTTATCTCGAAGGGAGGGTCTTAGGGTTATTTCTTAAATTTTGATGGAGGTCTAGGGAGGAAAATAAAATCCTCCCATTAATCCTATCAGTCCAGGGAATTTTCCGCTATATTACTGCTCATTCAGGCACTCCTGATTGCTTAAACAAGTGCCTTAACGAAATTAAATGTGTGCAGCAAATAAAACAAAACTAAAAGAAGAGCTTTCAAATGACACCAGAACGAGCTCTGTATCTTTGTTGTTTAACTGCAGCTTTACAGCAAACATCGACAGCATTCGCTAAAAATTAGCAATGTTACACTACATTTGCCTTTGGCAACACTGATTTATATAATTATCTCGTGCAAACCGTGGGGTGAGCAAGTCAGTGTCGTGGCTGGACTGTCGCTGAACGGAAAGGGGCCTGCCATGCTCCTGATCACTTACGCTCGTCTCCACAGGCAGTGTAAGCAGAAATATTAGAGATTACAAATAAGTCAATGATACTAGGCAGATCTCCAAGGCAGTCCGCGCTGAACTAACGGAACAATACAAAAAAAATCCCACTGGACCCCGAGTGATATAATAATAAATGACTTTCCAGGATCAGCCACTTTTCAATTTGTTTTTTCCGGAAAACACATGGAATAGGTTAGTAATAAAGGAAAAACAACATAAAACCGCTCAGCTATGTCATTTGAAGGTCCTGGGGGGTGGAGGGAAGTCACCATTATCATTGGGTGATGGATAGGTGGCATACTGGCCTATCACTCCCGCGTGCGCCCACACGCACGCGGCTGAATTTGGGGGGTTGCCAACCATCTGTATTGTTCCATGGGATCCTAAAGTAGTCCCCATCAAAATCTGAACACTCAGAATCTGAACACTCAAAATCTGAACACTTCAGAATCTGAACACCTAGGACAGGAGTAATTAAGGCGGACTCATACACTGAGTCCTGGGACTGTGGGTTACATACATAGGCGATGCATATCGTGCGTCCCTGGGGTCGAAGGGGTTAATGGGCTAATAATTCCAGGATATTGCCAGTATGTGTATGTAGGTTAACCGCAGTGAATGAGTTAAGAGTGCTCATGGGTCTCGGGTTTTCCGTAATCTATTTATGATATTCAGGGTCGATATGGTAGAATGGTCTTCCTACTGAACTAGTAATCTTAAAGTCTGGAGGTAGGATTAGAAGATTTAAAAAAAACAAAAATAACATAATAATAATTATTATGATTATAATAATAATACTATTAATATTAATAATAATAGTTAAAATTATAAAAATAATCATGATTCTTATTTGGTATCACTCTTCCTTTCTCCATTCTCATATTGCAATTGGACACATACTCGCCCATTATATATACTATAATGCAATTTTTTTCTCGGCATTCTGTACCTTATTTTTATCTCAAATGATATTGCATACATTTTTCACCACAGTCAATCTTATTTCTGGGACCAGAACATCTAAATATTCTTCATTATAATATATATGATCATCCAAATCCCTTGATCACACATTTCCCACATACTATTATTTATCAAACCCATCCACTACCGTTGGTAGCTCTCCAGAACATCATCCCTATTTCGTCCTCAAATTATTCCACTACTCAAAATCAGTGCTTTCATTGTTATTGATTTTTGCTCGAGTTGAAGACGAAGGCCTTTGAATAAATCAACGTTACTGTTGCTCTTTTTGTTCTTGAGGATGAGATAAGAGCTGTTGATAACATAATTGTAATGCCACTTTGGAATCAATACTTTATGTCCAACCCTGATAATTCACAATTTTCTCTGGATAAAAGATGGTGCCTGGTCCCCTTAATTTGTAAGATACTATATTGATTTTGGGAAGCCTTATCGATATGTCCTGCATGTACTTTGCGGGATCCTGTATTCCCAACCTTGCAAAAGTGGGGAGGGTAAAGCAAAATTATGTGATCTTTCACCTTATGTATCGAGATTCTGAGCTAATTCTTCTCAGGTACATCGGTAAGACCTATAACATAATATTTTATTTGCTAAATCTTTCTCTTGTTAACTAATATAGTTTTCTTATCTAACATAATGATCACTACTCATATGTGTCCCATATTGTGATACTCACAATCACACTGATTATAGAGATTTTTTCGTTTCAACTTCTATAAACTTGCTTAGAGCTAGCTGGCGATATTTGGCAACACAAAAGTTTCACACATGCACACTCTTACACTTATATACTTACACCCCTTCAGCAACAACATTCCCCAGGGACTTGTAGTGAAAGGTGAACACAAACATATATGTAAGCAACTTACACACGCTCTTACTCCACATGCACAAGTATTGCATATATGTGCACACATACATACGCTCAAAAACACACATCCCTTTAAAGGTGGGGGCGCATGGGTTGAGATAAACATGGAATGATAATCGCCAAGCTGTACATAATTATCTTTCAAAATGCAATGGTACTGAAATAATTATTAACAATGGTATAAAGGATTTTGTGGATCGTCTATACCGGGCCTGTGACGTCACAGAAGTGTAAGTCCACCGTCCAGTCTAGGATAAGGATACTGGTGTGACGTCACTATGACGTCACAGGCCCGGTATAGACGATCCTTAAAATCCTTTATACCATTGTTAATAATTATTTCAGTGACATTGTATTTTACAAGATAATTACATGCAGGTTGGCGATTATTTTTCCATGTTTACCTCAACCCATGCGCCCCCACCTTTAACAACAATGTTCCCAAGAGTGTTGCTGCACTTACTGAAGCACAAATATAAACTAAAGAATAACACTAACCTGAAATCAACATATATATCCTTAGCGAGTAAGCGAGTAAACAAGCATTGCAATTACCTGTGTGAAGATAGATGCTAAAGAAGGATGAAATTTATATATCTTGCTTTTGTTTATATAATATATTTTTAGTATTTATATAGTTTGTCTTTATTATTCCTTGGAAATATCAGAGTTTGACCGTAGATTTTGGTGTGTCGCCGTATTCGTTGATCTATTGAACTAGAATTTTACATGAAGACGTATATGACTCACAAGAGTTCTAAACGCTTGTAAGAGCCAATAACTGTTTATCCAATCTTAAAACCTGCTTTGTCATGTGGAAAACATAAGAATTAAGCTGTTCTGATTTGCTGCTATAAATGTAGGTATGAGCTGAGCTGAAATTGCAAGTTATAGCACACCATTCTCACTATGGTTAATTTTCATAAATGGTTTAGAAAGAGAGGCGTGAGCCTTAAACATTGTTAATGTGGCATAGTAGATATTCAGATATTGAGTTCAAATAGAGGCACCAAATTAAACTATGATGGCCATATACTGTATTGCTGAATGCGATTACTGATTGCTAAAACTATGGTTTATGTTACTTTAATAACATTGACACCATAGTAATCCATTGGATATTATATTTAATAAGAGATAACCAAGATATTTTATTTAGATATTTACCTCAAATTTGCCAAGTATAGCATTTGTGTGGTTCACTGTAAGCAACCAATTTAAATTCCACGGCATGACACAGCCGTCGCGTATAAAATATTCTGCTTGATATTTGGCTTTGTTACTATATTTCATTTTCCTTACCCCTTCAAATTATTGATTGTCTCTAGTATATAACTAAATTTCTATTTCTATTTCAATTATATCCATTCACCTGAATACAATAATGTTAGAATTTATCTCTGTTCACTACCAATTTGTATTACTTTTGCATAAGTTTACATTTATGCCTCATATTTCAGAGATCTACAAACAAGCAAATCCATTACCTTACACACGTTTGACTCATAATAATATTCAAGCAACACCACTTCATTCACATGCGATTGATAAATAAGCTGTCATTGTTTTACCACTAGTTGTTTATATCTACACACTTTATTTTTGTTTTTACCTGTACTTCTTTCATAATTATACAAATATTGAAGAGCCATGTAGACTTCACAGTGTGTGGGTTAAAGAGTAGTCCCGAGATCTGGAGAGGGCAGTATTAAAAACAGACTCTACAGGGATCACATATCCCCGTAGTGCCGATGTCATAGTTCCTTTCTGGGACCATCACGTAGAAAACAATAAACCACACACATAAAACCAAAATATAGGCCCGTAAACAAAGAACATTAGGAACCATAAACATTAACCAACAAACATGGGTTGGAAGTCAAATGAATTATGAGGCAAAAAACATCAGACCACAAACAAGTTACAACGAAGACAAAATTCCGTAAACCTAAACAGAATAAGCATCAAACGATAAGCATCTGCCAGTAAGCAAGGTAATAATAGGACGGTTAATATCGAACAGTAAGTAAAGTGACTATTTGACGTTACACATTGACCAGTAAGCAAGGTTGACGTAGGACTGTAAATATTGGACAGTAAGCAGAGGATTCTCAGAAAAATAAATATGGGACAGTATACAAGGTAAAAATAAGACAGTAAATATCTGTCAGTAAGCAAAGTATATATAGGACGATAAAAGTTGGACCTTGTTTACCCTGTTGTAGTTTCGGTGTCTTCACATCGGTCAACTTGTAAGTCCACCGCCTAAATGTATCTGTCTCATTCAAATATATAAGCAAAATAAAGATAGGGCAGTAATAATTGAATCATAAGACAAATAAAACAAAGGACCGTAGTAAAACTCGCAGGAAAAATTAAACATTGGAACACCAAGCTTTCGTCTATTCTCTCAAGACATCTTCAGGGTAATACAATAATACAGTGGAAGGCGGAGACTTAAATTCGCCTTCTATATCATGTGTGAGATGCTAACTAGCATATAAAAACAAAAAGTGTCGCCATCGTACTGCCTTTTCCGATTATTTTTACATTACACATTTTCTTGAACACAGCATATATATGTATACAATTATATATTCTTTATATTGTAAATTGTCTAAACCAAAATCCTGTTATCATTAATCATATTATCATTAATCTTATACATTTGATATGCTAGTAAGCATCTCACAGATGATATAGAAAGGGTATTTAAGCCTCCGCCTTCCACTGTATTCTTGTATTACCCTGAAAATGTCTTGAGAGAATAGACGAAAGCTTGGTGTTCCAATGTTTAATAATTCCTGCGAGTTTTACAACATAATTTGATCACATGTATTTGTGATATATTCTCCAAAAGAACTGTATATATCGGACTGCAAGGAAGGTATAATTGGAACCATAATCCTAGAGGGACTGTAAACAATAAAGCAAGATCCGGTAAACATGGAGGTGGCTCTCACATGCAGATCCAAGTCAGGGTCGTCCTTGTCGGGCAATTGACTGCTGGATTTGTCTTGAGGCCTCCCAAGGGAAAACGCTGAGGTTAATGTACCAGAAATTATACAAGAGAGAGAGAGAGAGAGAAAGTGTTGTGTGTAGTATGGTGTCCCTTCCTGTTGGGGTTTAGGGCTGTATTCTTATTAACCCGGCGAGTGCGCGCATGGTGTAGTGAACACTACACTTTTGGGCGGCAATATTAAGCTCCATTCCCGCCTATAATCGTCATTTTACGATAAATATCATTATTACTTATTCATATGTGCCTATTTTACGTTTAATATGAAGATAGTAACATGTAACAACAATAAAACAAGTGGGAATAGTGCTTGGATGGTCAAAATCGAAAATTATTGCCGAGCGGTTCATTCATGAATTGTGGAGCAGAGCGAGGCAGAACCTCCACTCGCGAGGCCTAGAGCTTGACTGAGTCAGACTGACTCACTCACCCCACCCTCTTCCTTACGTAACACACTGGCTAGTCACATGACCACACCATAGAACCGGCTTGGAGATGTTTACACAAAAATATACCAATGAATAAGGGAATAACAGGGAAAATAGGTGATAATTGAAGGGGAGGGGGGGGGGGGGAAAGGAGGGGATTTTGACAGATGGGGAGTAGTGATAGGAGGTATGGAGGGGAATTATCTCACTTAACCTATCAAGTGCTGGTAGACTCTTAAGAGTTTTACCGTTCCACTGCGGGTAGACTCTTAAGATCCTAGGCCTAAAAAAAAAAACAGTTAAACCACCCAAGTAGCAATTGATTTTTTTTGTTTTTGCCCCTTGGCCATGCCAAATATCACTCCTCCACATCCCCTCCTTCTCCCCCCCCCCCCCCCTTCAATTATCACCTATTTTCCGTTATTTCCTTATTCTTAGGTATATTTTCGTGCTAACAATAGCGAGTTGCTAGCAGGGCGTGGTCATATGTGTTACCAAGTGTTAGATAGAGAAAGAGATAAGGAGAGAGACGTCAGTGTCGCTCCAGGCATTGTAAGGGGTGGATGTTGGCCAGGCTGGCTCACACTTGATGAATGTAGCTCTCGCTCTCATTTCGCAATTTTGACCAGCCAAACACTGTTTCCACTTGTTTTATTGTTGTAACAGGTTAATATCTTCATATTAAATGTAAAATAGGCTATGGTGTAATTTCCCCCCCCCCCCCCTCCCCCTGCGCACTTCTTAGGTTAATAACCATTTCACTTGTTTTAACCCTTAACTGGCGGGGCCCGCCTTAAGTCGGGCTCCAATTTGCAGCAAGTTAGGAGCATTATTAAGGCTTTTAACACCTTACGAGCGGCCTATGCGGTTTATTTATGTGTACCGCCCAGCGGGGTGTTTTTAGCCAAAATAGGGCTGTTTACGTGATCATTTTCATGCCTAAATAAGACCCAGAACGTAAAACAAGTACCTATCCCTGAAAGGGCATACACAGAGCTTTCGAATGACACCATAACGATCCTTGTATGATGGATAGTTTTCTTGCAATAACCGTGCAACGCGAGTGCAAAAAGCAGGTAATTCGGTACTTTCGGTACATAATTGAGTATGTAGCGAGTGAGAGAGGGAGGAGGGAGCTGAGATTTGTGTCAGTAGGTTCGCCGCGGTGGTCTGGAGCAGTCATACGCTCGCTAGTCTCCTGCCACCACTTGTCTCTCTCTCTCAGCCACATTATGTGCTGAAATTGCCACTCGAGTTATGTCGAGCGCCGCCACATAGTCCAGCTTTATTTAACTCGACTTATGTTGCTCGCCGCTAATTAAGGGTTAAAGGGTTAAAATCGAGTGCAAATGGCCGGGAGCGCAGCAGGCCACACGTCCGACACCCAGGGCTTACCGCCGCCCACTGACTCATGCTCCCTCTGTTCTCGAGAGGCCGGCAGTGTTGCCAGTAGTGAGCGTAGAGGGAAAAAATATGCCGCTATACGCTAAACTCCCATGTTAGTGGTACCACTGCGTGAGAACGACGAGTGCTACGTAGCTCGTTCTGGTCTCATTTTGAAGCTTTCAGCGCCTAGTTTTTTGCTGAATAAATTTCTTTTCATGCAGATACTTGATTGATCATTCAGGAGGGCCTGAATATGCCCAAAATAGCCCAAAACCCCCCGCTAGACAAGGGTTAAGTGCTACTGGGGCCTTTTAAAAGTGTTTTTTAGGCCTTACCTCAAGAGGGTCTTCACCTTTGCCCACTAAAACCTCTTATGAGTGTTCTTGCCATTCCCGGGTTAAGGCCCATATAAATATACATTCCCACAGTCTAACCCTACGCACTGATACTCAGAAAGTAGAAAGGAGTATTTAAGCTTCAAGTATCATGTCAATATAATTGTGGTTTTATCATGAAACGTGGCTAATTTTCTTATTTCTCGCAATGCATTGGATACACATGTCTCCCACATGGTTAATAGCGGAACAGACTCCCCCTCCTTTCTCTCTCTGTAGTAAATGATGCGGTCCAGGCTATGTGTGCAAGCGAAAATGTGCACTTTGTACACAGTTGGAAGAATTTTGATGGGAAAGCAGTCCTGTGCAAGAGGGATGGTGTTCATCTTTCGGGCGAAGGAGTATAGTACATAAGTGAAAGTTTTAAACAAGGCGGTTGATGTTGCCTACGAAAAATCTCGAATTTCTGATAATATTGAGTTGAGGATACATCTGTCATATTACTGAAACAATCCACCAGCGTCATTTTCCTCCACTATGCCCCCACAAATTTAAACTCCAGTAAATTCCTCCCAGATGAATACCATCCTTAACTCGCAGGAAGCCGCCATGTTATTAACCTTGCTTCACCACCAGAACCAGCCGATTTACCATTGATTGTATTGGCTAAATCTATCATGTTGGATGAAAAAGGAAGATTAGTGGTAAAAAAAGCATTTACTTAGTCCATTTTCACCCGACAATATGTAGACAATGTCGTATTTAGTGAGTTGAAAGTATCAAAGTAAATGCTGTAGTTTTATCGTAGACTTTATTGCTTTTTGGGTTATTCCGGCTGGCTTCCAAGTGCTCCCACCGTCTGGTTTCGATGAATGCGGGCATTTCATGACAGTGTAGTGTTATGTTGATTGTGAACTACCTTTAGTACGCACACGTATTCTTGTGATGTAGGTACGTGCACGAGAGGCACCATGGTTACGCAAAATATTATATATATGCATTTTGTAAACATAATTTGGATTTTTTTTTCTTTATATACACACTTGAGAGTATTTTGGAGTATATCAGCATTAAGTAATAATTGCTTTTTTGATGCACAATTATTATGGGGATGTAAACACAATCAGGAGACGATCTACGGGTCCTCAAATTACGCCACACACACACACTCACACACACAAGTTTTTATGTCACATTATTTTCAATTATTTATCATTGAAATGCATTAGGCTTGTATTTTATCCCTTACACACACAAATGATTGTCACAAAGTCTTATACTATAAAATCACTGGTAAATATGCTTATATACATATTTATTCTTATATTCTTGTACACTTATATTTACATGTCATTTACATGGTGTATGGGATGGGGGTGTGGTGGTGGTAGCAAGAAGGTCGAGGGGTAGGGTACTTGTTGTATGAATATGGAAAGCGTGGGTGTCCTAGTTTCGGCATTACAAATTTTGTCGGCGCATCCGTATATGTACGGACCTGGCACCCATCGAGTTAAGGTGAACAACCTCCTTCGTCCTCCCTCCCCCACACACCCCTTAGACCTCTGCAAACTAAATTTTCATTCAAACTCCAATCCACCAAGGATAATTCTCCCGTAGTCCTGAAGAACATCTGTCAAATTCCAGTCATAGAATTATTAGGTTGGATGTTATTTCCAGCTATACTATTGAGAAATAAGATATATTGGTCCCAGACTCTAAAATTGCGGATTTTGTCGAACTTAGGCAAGCATTTTATAACACACACTTATTGCTAGATATAAATAACAAACATTTAAGAACATGTTTATGTTGGCACAGGACAAATATGTACCAAAGAAAGTTAAAGGAATGAGTGGTATTAATAAGCCACTTGGTTCAACAGTTAGCCTATACAATCCCAGCGACGGCTACCAGCCGTCAGCAGGTAAATCACTCCCAAGTCCCAGCAACGGCTGCAAGCCGTCAGTAATATAGCTGCCAGTATCAGGCAGTGGCTGGTACCATGACTTGTAAACACTGTTTTAAGGAATTGGCAACACTTCTTAGGCTGGCTGCAATCTTCCACAGGCTGTCTGGGTCAGTGTTTCATCAATTTTTGAGGTGGGTGCTTGTTATATCTTGCCTCTGAAGCCATTTTGGCCTCATTGCTAGTTACTGGTTACATAGTACCCTATGGTACAGTAAGGGTTAATAGGCAATGCAATCAATTATAAAAAGAAAATGCTCAAGTTTAAACAAAAAATATTCTTCTATTGACCAAGTAAAGGAATCTATTCATACAACCTTGGTAGAAAATATGTTAAGAAACTGATTAGATCAGCTAAGTGGGATTTGTTTTAATTGAGGAAGGAAAAACTAAGACAAAACAAAAAAAGGTTCATGCGCCTAAAGGCATCCTCCATTCATGGAGAGAACATAATAATTCATAAAATTTTTGTAAAGATTGGACATACACTATTATAGGTTGACAATTTGTGGAAAGCAACTCCAAGGAATTGAATTCCAGAGAGTAAAAGTTCTGTGGATAATTAAATTTTGGTAAACGTAAGTTCTACATTGTGGAGGTGAGAGTGTGAGTTCAAGGGCATTTCCAGCTGCCCTAGTTCTGTGGGGAAAGATGCGGAGAGGTGGTACAATTGCAGCAAATTCCTCAGAACATATACCGTGAAAATATCTGCAGAGTAATGGAAGGGATGCAACATCTCTTTGTATGAATATCAGAGGAAGATCCTGCATGATTACAGGGTTATAAAGTCTCTATAGCCAAGAAGAGCACCGACAACCCTAAGCATTTTTATAGCTACGTCAATAACAACAGAAATATAATGCGGAATAGGCTCATTAACTAGAGATGATCAAACAGACAGCCGACAAAGATATTGCAACTACACTTAACAAATATTTTGGTTCTGTTTTTACAAGCGAAGTAAAGAATACTACAAAACAAAAGACAATAACAACACATGAAACAGAAAACTTTACCATCAGCACAAGTGAAGTATTATGTAAATTACGTAAATTAAATGTTAATAAAACTCCTGGGCTTGATAATTTCCATAATAGAATATTAAAACAATTAAACGAAGAAGAAATATGCAAATCCCTGATCATTATATTTAACTTCTCACTACAGCAGGGAAGCGTCCCTAATGATTGGAAAACAGCGAACATTACACTCATCCACAAAAAGGGTGATCGAGTGAAAGCAAGTAATTAGAGACCATGGGGCAATAAGTTTGACATTAATAATAGGAAAATGTTGTGAAACTATTTTAAGAGATAACATAGTTATTAAATATCTAGAATCTAATGAATTAATAGAAACAACCATGGTTTAGGACCAGACTATCAAGTCTAACAAACCTTCTCAAGTTTGATAAATTATTTACTCCGAATGGCTCAACTAAGAAGCTTGACGTAGTCTACCTTGACTTTCAAAAGGCGTTCAACAAGGTAACCCATAATAGTATATATATCTAGTATATATTCTTAATATACTGCTCTACTAGGGTAGGAATAATTTGACAGATGTTTGGAAGATTGTGTTATATCAACTATGCGTAAGCAGAGTGGTATCGCCCCCCGTATAGTGGTACATGCCGGCCGAAATGTCTGTCTGTCTGTCTGTCTGTCCGATAACTCCTCCTAGACCGTTCGACGGATTTTCACCAAACTTCACAAGAACATTCGGTGCGTGAATGCGATGGTAATTAATTTTTGTTTTGTTTTAATTTGTGCAATAATTTTGATTTTAGGTTAAGAAAAACAAAAATTGTGCACCCCCCCCCCCCCTCGCACCCCCTCCAGCCTCCCCCCCCCCCCCCCCCCCCCCCCCCAGCAATGATGATGGCGTTCTGGGGGAGAAAACAACTCGCCCCGCATTTGATAGGTTAAGTTAGTTTAGTTGACATTAGAAGCGATGGTAGTAATAGTAAGTTACCCATCGCAGAGTTGGGTATGCCGTTTTGATTTTGGGCAAAACGGCAATTTGTGCAATAGTTATGATTTTAGGTAAACAAAAATGGTCCCCTCCCCTCCCCCCCCCCCCCCCGCACCTCCGGAGGCCCCCCTCCCCCCCCTGCACCTCTGGAAGGGCCCCCCCCCCCCAAGCAATGATGGTGTGTTGTGTGTGTGTACCCCCCACACAATACCATCATTCTGGGGTCGAAAACAACTCGCCCTGCATCTGTCAGGTTAAGTTAGGTTATATTAGTGAGGGCAGTCGTGATTGTGAAAGTAGTTGTGATAGTGGTGGTGATAGTACCAGTGATGATGGTAGTAGATAATGGGGATTGTAGTAGTGATGATGGTGAAAGTATTGGTGATGTTGGTGATGGTTACTGGATATGACGGCCTGAAAACAACTTGCCCTGCATTTGTTAGGTTAAGTTAATTTAGTTGACATTATAAGTGATGGTAATGATAATGGGGATGATGGTGATAGTAGTGATGATGGTGATAATAGTAGTGATGATGGTTGTATCTGTGCGATAATAATGACAATAGTGATGATGATGACAGTAGTAATGATGGTAGTGACCTTGGTGACAGTATTAGTGATGATGGTGAGTAGTACTGATGATGGTGAAAGTTGTAGTGATAATGACAGTAGTAGTAATGATGGTGAGAGTAGTAGTGATGATTATACTAATAGTAATGCTGATGATTGTAATGGTGCTAGTGACTAGTAGTGATGATGGTGATCCATCGCAGAGTTGGGTATGCCGTTTTGATTTTGGGCAAAACGGCACGTCTACTTTATATACTAAACTTATTAGGCAATCATAATCCTCATAGAGATTGATTCTCCACATGTCTGGGTTGAAATATGTTCAAACTGAAGAGTTCAATACCTACGACAGCACAGTATACATTTTACTTTGGAATTATTACGTTCCCATTCCAACCTATCTGTACAATTGCTATTCAGAGTTTGACCTACTTCGACTCCGAGCCACGAGGCAAAACAACTCTAGACACAATTAATGGCGATAATTGAAACTATTCAAGAACATTATATCCTCTGACTACTTTAATAGATATTACCCACGATCGATAGCATGCTTTCAACTAGGTGATATCTAAATGTATATATAGTTTCCATTTAACAAAAAGGTTTCCAAATGATTGAGCTTGATTGCCCTTCATAATTATATCTCGAGCTACGTCTATCCTGTCACAAATCCTACGTTATCATTACGTTAATACCTATTTACATTCACCGCCTAGATTCTTGGAGAGTTGGGTTCTTCTATCCATTTTTCTCCTTTATGTAACTCTGTCAAACTAGACTTCTATATTATTAATTCAAAAACTCTTAGGTATTCTCACTCTACATTTAACTATATCTTTATATAAGATCCTAGACGTTCCTATGCTATTTCTATCTAATTGGCATGTGCCAAATCCAATAGAAAGCTATCTCTCTCAACAAATGAAAGTTTTTTCCATCAATTGTCTAATAATTTTTCTCTGTGGTTGCCCTATAAGGACACATATTTTTTTGGTGGTATACCAGATACTGGCCTATCATTTCTCTCTTCCTTTATTCTTCTCGGGCCCGTAAGGGTCCATTAATAAATTGCTGCCATCTGCTACTTCTTCTCCTCACCATCTAAGGGCCGGCCAATACACCTGGTCCATTCGTTCCGTGCCATCAACACCTGGTTACGATTCTGCACTGCTTGACTTATGGTGTGCAGGCTGGCGATGTGTCGATAGGCAGCAGTGTATTGCAGGTGAATCTGTGCTGATTGTGAGCGGTGTAGCCGATCGTTGCTTGCCTTATATTCTGCCTCACTCTGTTGTTGGAGGTCAGGAACTAGTTCTTCTTTATTCTCCCATAGTGGTTGGGAAGAATAAGGGGGCAGACTTGTATTGATAGAGGGCAGGTGTTGCCCATGCGAGAGCCTGTATCCGTGTGGCTCCACTGGAATGAATGAATGAATGAATATAGAAAAGGTGGGTGAAGGTGAAAGAAGGGAAGTTAACAAACCCACTCCACTGGCCCCGCCCACCTCTCTTTATAACCGCCGCCGGTGCAACGCTAGCCTTTGATTGGTTGAGGTGCGCGCCAAGACATGTGTGGGAATGTCCGGGCTCATTGAATTGTACGCTCTCCTTCCTGCCAATTCACATCCTCGTAATAACTTCCAGGAAGCGTATTTGTGATGTTATTTAGTGGCTGACGGGAGTAAAGCACCCGTCACACCTAGCCGATTTTAGGCCAAGACTGTCCGTGACCTAAGGGTCGTGGACAGTCTTGGTCTACGTCGCCGCGCATCATGGGCCGTCGCCAACATAACAAACAGGTCGGGATGGTTCTTCACATACCCCCTCAAAAGTTCTACATGCACAACATTGAAAATCAAGTCGGCGAGGAGTGAGGTAAAAAAATGGGACGGGAAGGGGACGGGTGGCTGATGGCGTGTGACGGCGCTTGACGACGATTGACGGGAAAAGGTAGGCGTCAGTGAGGCGGCACACGGCACCATAAATGAGGTCTGCGTCAGGCGGCGTCACCATAACAACCTGCGGGGATCAGCGGCGGCTTGCGGCGACCCAACGATGCCCTAACGGTCCTGGATTTTGTAATCCGGAGGGGGGTCGCCGTCAAACGGCGTCAGGTGTTAATACATAGGCGACGATGGTTGGCGGCCATCGCCTCCAAGCGGCGCAAAAACATGCCGGGGTCCCCGGTATGCGCAGCCATGCGGGGACCCCCTCCTGTAGCGCAGCGATGTGGCAACGTCGCACGTGGCACCAGCGCAGACCGTGTGACGTGGCCGCCAACCCCTATAAAAACAACGCGCCGCCATGCACCGCCCTATGTTTCCCACTCACCACCAACACCACCGTGCGCGCCAACCCAGTCTCCTGATTTTCATCACTCCCACCAGCAACTCGTTCCTCGCCACCATGCCACGTCCGAGAACCAAGAAGACGATGAACAAGCCCATGCACCAGTCGAGCTCATCCAGCAGCGAGGATGAGAGCAACACGGGACTCCAGGGAAACACGAATGAGGAAGAAACGGTGGTTGAACCTGGTGTACGTGGTGAACAAGAGGAGCCACAACCGGCCGCTCCTGCCCTGCAGGCCACCTACTCACTGTCCAATGTTTGATAGGGCTTCATCATCCAGCTCCGAAGGGGGAATGCATCGTCCCCGACGATGAAGTAGGGCAGTGGCACGCCAGTGCTGGGGATGGGTTCAGGGTCTGGTAGGCCAAGAGTTTTCTGTTCAAGGGCAGCATGAAGCGGTGTCCTGCAAAATATCCCTGCATCTGAGCCACCCCCTGATGCCCCAACATCGACGTACAAGAAGCGGTAGTCAGCGTCGACGAGTGCCAGCAACACAACGGAGTGGAACCCCTTATAGTTGTACAACATGGAACCACCTTTGGCAGGACACCGCATTGCAATGTGCTTGCCATCAAGTGCACCAATGGTGTGGTGGAAGTTCCATCGTTGGGAGAACTTGTTTGCCACTGCCTTCCATTCCTCCGGTGTGTTGGGGCAGGGCATCATCTCGTCCATATACTCAGCTATGAGTGCCTCACATGTCTCATACACAACGTTTGATATGGTGTTGTATGCCACTCTGAAGCTGTACATGAGGCTCATATAGCTGTCACCGGTTGCCAGGAACCGCAGTGTTATGGCTAGTCGGAGGCCAGGTTCGAGTGCCTTCCAGTAAAAAGTATCGTTCTTTTCAATGCGGTGCGCCACACGTCCTAGTACCTCCCGGAAGACTGCAACATCCATCCGCAGGTAGTTTCTGTAGGCTGGCCCATCCTCCTCGGCGAGTTCCTTCAGTAGCTGCTCATAAATACCAAAGGTTTTCCTACAGAGAAGCCAGTTCTGGACCCACACGCGAGGGGTTCTATTCTGCCTCCTTCTTTTCCTCAACAGCAGCTTGCAGATGGCTATATTTGTCAGTAGGTGGTCATTTTCCAGATTTAACTAAACCTGGAGTAAGCGTAGATGCCGTGTCTGGTTCCTAGGGACTGTGGTGGACATGGTTGCATTCAACCGTGACGGTGGCTGAAGGTATACTGATGAGGCCCACCCTTTGGTGTAGCTTTTATATACCCCACCTTGAGTTAGGTCGCCGTCGTTCGGGGTCATGCGGGCCGGGGTCGCCGTCCATCGGCACAGTAATGCATATTGACGCCGCCCTACCTCCTGTCGACGCCGTTCGTCGGGTCGTTGTCAACGCGCTACGCCGCAGATCGGCACTCCAGCGGCGACCTAGGTCTCATCTTCAGTCCTGCATGGGCGCCGCTCTACCCCGTCAGGTCGCGTGGCCATCCATACTGCGTCCCGTCCAAAACTCACCCCCCCCAATCCTTAAGCTCTCCGCCGAAGGTCGGCACTCCAGTCTTGGCTCAAGTCGGCATGGTGTGACGCCTGGTTAAGAGGGTGGCACCATTTCATCAGAACGTTTTTTACTGGGATAGAAAATACGGATGTGAACAGAGGGTCATTCTCTCGCTTTCCATACGTTCCATATGGCCGAACCATCTCAAGTTGTTCCTTTTCACACTTTCCAGCACATCTACCTCCACACCACACCTCCTTCTTACTTCCTCATTAGTCTGTCTATCCCTCCATGTAACTCCGCACGCACTCCTTAAGTAATTAATTTCCACTGCTCTCACTCTTGGTCTGAGTCTCTCAACCAACGTCCATGCTTCGCTTCCGTAAGTCAGTGTCGGGATTACCACACTGTCATGCAAGGACTTCTTCACTTCCATACTGACCACCCTATTTCTTGTTACTGCTTTTAGCGTTCCTACAACCTACGAGAGCGAGGTGGAGGGACAGAGAGGGAGAGGTAGACCGAATGAGAGGTGGAAGGATGGAGTGAGGAAGTACATGAACGAAGGCGGTGCTGATTGGGGGGAGGGGCGTTGACTGACTGGGGACAGAGGTGCATGGGGGCGGTTCGTTCGTGGCCACCCCTTCGGGGATCACGGCGTCAGGCAATAGATAGATAGATAGAACAGAGGGTAAGTTATGAACCGGACGTCTGGAAGCCGAGGTGAGGTGAGAGGTATGGTGCGTCATAGGCGGCCTGTGATTGGCTGAGAGCTTCGAGGTGCCAGAGTGTTGCCAAGGATAGGTAGCAGGGTGCATAGTTGGCTGGCACACCTGAGTAAATCCTGCCTTTTGATTGGCTGACGGGAATACTCCTTCAAGATAAGTTAGAATTGTTCAGGATAAAGGGTAATATATATACTGTATATATATCAATGGATTAGGAGATGACTTTAACAACAGAAAATAGAGTTGCTATTTATGGAATAGAATCAAAATAGGTACCTGTTTCCAGTGGTGTACCTCATTGATTAGGTTTGAATAACTTTATCTCCAAACTTGCTGACAATACAAAAATAGGGAACATACAGTAGTCTTAAGTGCGGAAGAAAGAAATAGACTACAATCCGACTTAAGCAAAATAGAGGAATGGTCAGAAAAGTAGCAAATGGCATTTAATGTTGAGAAATGTCAAATTGTGCACGTTGATATTAAAAATAATAAGTATGATTATGAAATGAAAGGCCAACCAATAATAGCAAGCTATAAGGCTAAAGATCTCGGGATATAATATCTGAACACCTAAAATTCTCAGAGCAATGTGTGGTTGCGGCAAATAAGGCTAATAGAGCCTTGGGATTTATCTAACAAAATTTTACCTTTGAAAACGAGAACATTATTGTGCTGTTATTCAATAGCATTGTTCGACCCAATCTTCAATCTGCGTACAGTTCTGGTCCCCGTATCTCAAACAATACCTTGACAAACTCTAATCCGTACTGTGTAGACTGTAGAGCAACTAAGCTAATCCCCTCTTCAAGAAACGAGATATGTGAAAGATTAAAGAAATTAAATTTGTTCGCGCTGAAGAAAAGAAGGTTACCGAGTGTTTTATGATACTTACAGGATTTGACAGAGTATGTATCAATGCACTGTTCACGATTAATAACAATACTGCAACCCGAGGTAATGGAATGAAATTAAATAGAAAGAAAGTATGCCTAAATGTCACACAATACTTGTCACACACAGTGTGATCAAAGAGTGAAATAGTTTACTTAGGAAAGTGGCCGATAGTAATTCAATTGATACATTTAAGAAGAGACTGGACGACCATCTTATGGAGACTGGATTACTATGAATGCATATAGTTAAAATGGGTAAGTATGTAAGTGTAACTTCCCTTTCAGACTAATTTCTTTATAAACTACTGTATATATTATAACTTTCCTTGTGGGCATTTACTGACCTATAAGGTTGCACTTCCTCCTATTTTCTGGTACGGATTTTTAGCCAGACTGAGCATAGTATGGAGAGAGCCTTTTATTTTGCTGTTCTATTTTTCTACAATATACTGTCCCTGTCTTCTAGTAGTATTATGGTCGAGCCATCTCGTAGGGACCGCAAGGTCTGTGTGGTCTTAGTATCTCTCTCTCTCTCTCTCTCTCTCTCTCTCTCTCTCCTGAAACACGCTAAGTGGTGAAGCAATTTCCACATCCATTGAATATTTTCATGAAGGGGTAGGAGATGGAGGGGGGAGGGGGGCGGGTCTCGTGACGGCGGTCTCAATCACGCTTAATGTGGTGTAAAGTTGTTTGCCTCCGTTATACGCCCGGAAAAACGGAGATGAAAAAAGTACTGCATTGGTGATGGCATGGGAGATGGTAGTGATGATATGCATGATGGGTGATGCTAGTGGTGATGATGAAGATGATGATATGGATGATGGGTGGTGGTGATAGTGATGATATGGATGATGGGTTGTGGTGATAGTGATGATGGGTGATGGTGATGATATGGATGATGGGTTGTGGTGATAGTGATGATGGGTTGTGGTGATAGTGATAATATGGATGATGGGTGGTGGTGATGGTGATGATATGGATGATGAGTGGTGGTGATGGTGATGATATGGATGATGAATGGTGGTGATGGTGATGATACTGTATGGATGGTGGTGAAGGTGTGTAGTGGTAATGGTGATGATATAGATGATTGGTGATGGATGGTGGTGATATAGATGATGGGTGGTGGTGATGGTGATGATATGGATGATGGGTTGTGGTGATGGAGATGATATGGTTGGTAGTGATGATATGGATGATGGTAATGGTGATGATGTGTTTGGTGGTGATGGTGATGCTGATATGAATGATGGGTTGATGTGAGGGATGCTGGTGATGATATGGATGATGGGTTGTGGTGATGGAGATGATATGGTTGGTAGTGATGATATGGATGATGGTAATGGTGATGATGTGTTTGGTGGTGATGCTGATATGAATGATGGGTTGATGTGAGGGATGCTGGTGATGATATGGATGATAGCTGGTGGTGATGGTGATGATATGGATGATGGCTGGTGGTGATGATATGGATGATGGCTGGTGGTGATGGTGATGATATGGATGATGGGTTGATGTGAGGGATGCTGGTGATGATATGGATGATGGCTGGTGGTGATGATATGGGTGGTGGTGATGATATGGAAAATGGGTGGTGGTGATGATACGGAAAATGGGTGGTGGTGGTAGTAGTGGTGGTTTTGATGACATGGATGATGAGTGGTGGTGATGATATGGATGATGGAGGTGGTGGCGATGATATGGATGATGGCTGGTGGTGGTGATGATATGGATGATGGTGGTGGTGATGATATGGATGATGGCTGGTGGTGGTGATGATATGGATGATGGTGGTGGCGATGATATGGATGATGGCTGGTGGTGGTGATGATATGGATGATGGTGGTGGTGATGATATGGATGATAAGTGGTGGTGGGGATGATATGGATGATGATATGGATGATAAGTGGTGGTGATGATGATGATGATATGGATGATGGTGGTGGTGATGATATGGATGATGAGTGGTGGTGATGGTGATGATATGGATGAGTGGTGGTGGTGGTGATGATATAGATGATGAGTGGTGGTGATGGTGATGATATGGATGATGGGTGGTGGTGATGGTGATGATATGGATGATGGCTGGTGGTGATGGTGATGATATGGATGATGGGTTGTGGTGATGATACGGAAAATGGGTGGTGGTGGTGATGATATGGATGATGAGTGGTGGTGATGGTGATGATATGGATGATGGGTGGTGATGATATGGATGATGAATGATGGTGATGGTGATGATATGGATGATGAGTGATGATATGGATGATGAGTGATGGTGATGATATGGATGATGAGTGGTGATAATATGGATGATGAGTGATGGTGATAATATGGATGACGGGTGGTGGTGATGTGGATGACGGGTGGTGGTGATGGTGATGATATTGATGATGAGTGATGGTGATGGTGATGATATGGATGACGGGTGGTGCTGATGGTGATGATATGGATGATGAGTGATGGTGATGATATGGATGATGGGTGGTGGTGATGGTGATGATATGGATGATGAGTGATGGTGATGATATGGATGATGGGTGGTGGTGATGGTGATGATATGGATGATGGGTGGTGGTGATAGTGATGATATGGATGATGGGTGGTGGTGATAGTGATGATATGGATGATGAGTGATGGTGATGATGATATGGATGATGAGGGATTGATGATGATTGTGAGGCTTAAGGGCACTAATCCAGCCAACCAACTGCAATCTGGACAATCTATTTCTGAGATTGTGTTGCTCCCACGTCAATCGGGGCAACCAACAATCTTAGATTGTGATCGAAAACCATTGGTCAGAAGTCATCAGCCCGTAGTCAAACAAATCAGTTAGCTTTGATTTTCACCGTTATGTTATGCTATTCTGGGCAATTCAGCATTCACTTTAACATAATAATGCCTAGCTTGTCGAAGTATGCAGTGTAAATTATATATGTATCTAGGACTAACGGTCATTAGTTTAGTTAATGTAACAAAAATTAAAGAAATATGACCCACAGAAATATTGTATAATTATGCCATTGGGTATAACAAAATTGTAGATATGATGAATATGAATAATGCATACCAGTATTCAATACGAATGTGCTAATAGTATAGCCAACCAAGTATTTCACCGCAGAATTGCTACAGTAACAATCTACCGTATGTCTTGTGTTGCATTAACACCTTCTGTACTGGCGACGTATTATATATTTTATTCTACCTATATTTAGACGATATTGTGCAGTTTCAGAAGGAACTGTCGAAGTAAAAAGGGTTAGGTGAGATAGTTCGAAGCTATAACTGAATAAAATAGTGTAATAGTAGCCGGAACAAAGATAAAAGGACATCACCGGTGTTGTAAGGGTTAACCCGAGAGCAGCCCGCTATTTGTAGTTCAAATCCGCCCGCCAAGCGAGGATATTTGGCTTCATTCCCGCCTAACATCGTCATTTTACCATAAATATCGTTATTACCTTATCATAGTCGCCTATTTTACGTTTAATATGAAGATATTAACATGTAACAGCAATAAAACAAGTGGGAATAGTATTTGGGGGGTGAAAAAGACGAATTATTGCTGACCCTCCAGTCATGAGGTGAGAGGCGAACGCGACTTATATCCTCCCTCTCTGAGGCCTGAAGGCAGACTGAGCCCTCAGTCTTGTTTTCTTTCTCTTCCCATGCTCTCTATATGCACAGTAGATGACCTTGGAACCATGTTGGAGATATTGACACAATAAATATACTGATAAACAAGGGAATAAAAGGAAAATAGGTGATAATTGAAGGGGGGGGGGAAGGAAGGGGTTTTGAAACATGTGGAGGAGTGATAGGAGGTATGGAGGGGATTTATCTCACTTAATCACATATTCTTTTATTTTGAGTGCTACTTGGGTCTTTTAAAAGGCTTTTTTAGGCCTTGAATTTTAACCCTCTCACATCCTGACGCGATTTTTGAGCCTATTAGGAATACTTTAAATCCTTTGTTACCGTCAGGGGTATCTATAAACCTTTAGTTTGTTTACTTCAACCTCTGCAGTTGTCTTTGAGTTAGCTGTGGGCAGAAAACTAATTTTGGAGAGGTAATTATAACAGTGAGAGTAATCTATTTCTTATTGCTAATCTGGCAACCTCTGCGTCCTATGGTCGTGAGAGGGTTAAGAGTCCCATCGCCTTTCACCACCAATATCTCTTGTCTCGGGGCCTTTCCCGGGTTAATGATATATTGCTACATTTCTTTTCTTTTTTTCTTTTCTGCCATTTTAAATTTTCTTTTATTTATATTACCAAGTAATTGTTACGGTATGCCATATGTTATTTACAATACATATTATATACTTAATCCTAAAGTCATTGGTTTGTTCAAGCTGGCATTCCCTATGTAAGGAGTGCTTAATGTAGTTTCATACTGCTTCCTGCTTCCTTTTAGTTATCAACATATACCTGTAAGTGGTTCAATGTAAGCACTTTGGTAGACCTATTAACCACAATACGCTCTTGATCTACTAGCAGAAACGGGATACGAATAAAGTACTATAGATAGGCAAGGTTGCGCTATCAGTAAGCTCCATGAATATAGGCTATGCGAGCCTCTCACAACAGTATTAGCTAAGAAAGCAATATGACATGACTTTGAACTATCTTTTGCCATAGTGATCAATGTAATGGTAAATACGTGTCAGGTAGTAATTTTAATTAACCAGTTTATTCATCCACACCTTTAAATATTGATAAAACTACACAAATAATAAAATGTAGTAGGTTACAGTCTCGCTACTAAATGATAACTCAATTCTCAGAACCCTTCTCTCAGAAAGTGCTATCTGGCAACTATTAAAACTTTATTAACTCTCTCGCTTCTGGCTCAATATGTGTATGAGCCCCCTCCGGCGAGGGCTAGACTTTGGGTGGTATTCTTCAGCAAATCTTTCCCTTCGCAGTGCCTGATACCGAACTAATACTGTGGGAATGAGTGTTGCTTAGAGAGAGTACGCGAATTAGCACCTCCATTTCTAAAGGTAACGTCAATTTTCAAGTTAGTTTGTCCATTAACGGCGCTGCGAAGAGAGAGATATATTTAGGAATACAAGTAATTGTCCTTTACTTGCTGAGTCTATTTCATCCAAATAGGCATATACAGTATGTTCTCTTTTCTAGTCTTAACCTAAATTAAATACCATGATGATATATATATAGATATATATGTAACTTATTGCCTATTCTTCCTCTTCATGCTAAAATAGAGTAGAGGTGTCTAGGTTACATGTAGCGAAGAGTAATGGCGAAATCAAAAGTGTGGAGAATATGGGTCTGCGGCAGACTTGGCGCGGGATATCCTGCCACCCGGGGTTTGTGAGTTAAACACCTTTATTACACACCGGGTAGAACTGTATTTAACCCACAGGGCACCAGCTAATATATAATAAATGTATACTCCAGGACCAGCCGAAAATGGATTTATTTTCCCTAAAACAGCTTAAATAGGTGAGAAATTTAAAAAAAAAACTCACCTCGGTCATTTGGGGGTCCTAAAGAGGGGGAGGGGGGGGGGGGGGGGGGGGGGTCAGCCTTCAGCTGATGCCGGGCGCCTCTTCAAACCTCCCGTGACAGCACACCACAGCTGGGCAAGGCAGCATAGCTGATGTATGATACATCCAATTTTCAAATGACAGTTATTTACACCACCCAGGCATGATGTGTGCCTTTATAGTTCATATACAGTATTAGCAACATGTATCACATGATGTCATTTTACGTGAAGTTACAGTGTAATAAGTGCATAAATTCAAATTTTATAAATGCCGACGAGTGGCAAGGCCCGCACTCGTCCTGGTTACCATGGCAATAGGCGGCCATCTTGGCCCAAATCGCACGCACGTACACAATGCCAGCTGAATGGCGCTTGTCTGCCATCACTCTCACTTTCATTTTCTGCCTCTCTCACGCACTCTGTTAATTGATTTTATACTTTATCGTATGTTTTAAAGTTAGAATATGAGTTTTACACATTGTTTTAGGCACTTTTGACTTAGAAATATGGGTTATGACATTGTATTTTTAGTGGGGAGAGTGTGAGGTGGTGGTGAAGGGAGGCGTGGGGGAGGACCACGTACGCCGCACTTGTTGTGTAGCAACATGACACCTCTCATCCTCAGCTCATCTCTTCTGACCCCTACGATGGCCTGGCAAAATTTTGAGAAATGCCATGGGTTCTGGGTCATCCTCCTCCTCCTCTTCCCCACTTAGCGGGGAGTTAACTATGTCATGGGGAGCAGTGGGGAGCGATACACACTCTCTTCCTTTTGTTCCAACATCGTGAAGCGACGAGGTAGGTCAGACACTCGCGAAGTCAACGGGATAACTGTCTTCCCCCCTCCTCCCGCGCGTCCCTCTCCCCACTCCCCACCGCGGCTGGACTTGGGGGATGCCAAGTATTGCCACTGTTCAGCAACATCGTAAGGTATATCCCATACAAATTTGAACCATAGGACAAGAGTAAATAAGCTTGAAAGTGGCGGTGAGATAAGTGGGTAAACTGGCTTTCCCTACCCACCCGTCCGCCGTCCCCACTCGCGCGGCTGGACTTGGGGGTTGCCGAGTACTGCCACTGTTCGGCAACATCATAAGGTATATCACATACAAATTGGAGTCCTCTAGCTACCATAGGACAAGAGTAAATAAGGTCGACAGTGCCGACACACCCTATGCGGCTCTGGGGTTTAGCGTTACATGCATTGCCGATGCATACACTGCGGCTCTGGTGCTCAGTGGGTTAAGGAACTAATACAAAAAAACAGTATGTAAGTATTGTTACCATATATTTCTCTCATTACGTGAGAGGAGCCAAATAATAGAAAAGTTAAGACCAAGCCGAACGAACGAATGTGAAACTCGTACTTTATCGCTCACTAGATTCAGGATTTAAATGTGGAGAGTGTCTTAATGATTGCAATGCTTCTTTAAACCAACATTACTGGGAGAAAAGTGTCTCATAAGAAAAACTACAATTAAAAGTAATATTCAAATTATGTCAATAAATAACATAATTAACATATATACCTGTAAGTATTATTTTTTTTTCACATTTAATTATCGCAGCCCGATGACATTCTGTCTGGAAAATACAGCAATCCCCAGTTCTCCAGTAATGTCTGTGAGAAATTGTCAACACTTGAGAACAGCTTACAATTTGTATTGCCAGACGATGAAAATTCACTTTTAAAATAGATATCAACCTACAGAGACTGTCATGAAAGAACAGAAGACGGAGAGGGTAATGGTAAAGAACAAAGGTGGCAATGATTGCGGAAGAGATGCATTGCACTCCCCTTCATATCCTGACAATGACTGAGCTTAGGCCTTAGAGCGGGAGAGACTCTCAAGCTCCGGGAGTGTCAACATGCGAAGTATATATTTGTTTTATTCTATAAAAAAATTGAATACAAATCAAACATATATTTTTTCAAACTACAACATAAATTAAAATTAAAGGGTAGAAATAGGTTAATTTTGAATATTGAAAGACCTATAGTTTTATAATAGGAAAAGACGGCTCCAAAAGACTGTTTAAAGTTACTAGCGTGCCATTTTAGGGGACTTTAGTCCAAAAGTTAAAGGTTAACTCCATGGAAATAGATAAAATAATAGTTTGGGCTTGGGGAAGAACATACTATAAATATGTTTAAATATGTATGTAGGCATTATTCATCTATTTCATCCAAACACCAGACTGAATTATCAGGATAATCGGCACCTGCTCTAACAGCTGATGGATAATCTTCCTTTTCTTCTTCTTTTCTGTGATGTCATTATGTTGTCAACAATTTGCCCGCCGTCATACACTCTCGTGAAAAGTTCACTTGTTTTCTGAATCGAAACCCTTTAATTCATTATATATGATCTGCAATACATCGAACATGATCATGAAGATGTGGTGCACACCAAGAAATAATCCGATCTCGCCAACAATAAACATACAGGCCGTGTTTTGAGTGTTTATCCTGGTCCAAAATTAAAGGAGGTCGCTTCTAAGGCCTATTTCTTAATGAAAGTATAATTTTCTGTTCATTAAAATAAATATCGCGGTCCCTTGAGCAGACAGTTGTGAAGCCAAATGTTGAGCTGTACACATTCATAATTTTTGTATGAGTTTCTCTCATAAAAAAGACCAGAGATTCTTCTCCCTCCCATGTCCAGTATTCCCGCCATTGTATCCTCTGACGTCATAGTAAACACCAGTTATCGCCACATAAAATAAGTTAGATAAGCTATATTTCAATGTTGTTAGGACACATTGATGTCATATCAGTAAAACCAAGCAGATCCCAATGGACATTATAGTTTGAATAGGTTTTATCCTTGGAATTGACCTTTAAATACAGCGAGTCATCACTTTTTAGCACGATTGTACAAATGGAACCTGACACTTTCTGAAAACTAACTTTCTGTATGCTATATTTAATTTACATTAAGTTTGGTATTTCATCTATATTTCCATTTATTAGTTATAATTACCTTACAATAAGTTTCATAGTACCAGTACTGCATGTTTTATGCAGGTTTGAGGTCACAAGAACGTTGTGTCGTTTGTAGTTGGTTGGTGATAATAAGATGCCGCGTGCTAATTATTTCCAACATAGATTGCCCTGATGCTAGTTGGTTGGCCGGTGATAGCCGCTTTACTAGTGGTTATGGTGCTGGTGTGAATTGTTAGTGATGGGATGAGTATTGAAGGGGGTGATGGTGATAGATTGGTGATGATGGTGAGAGTTGTTGCTGTTTATGGTGTAACGTGGATGGTAGTATGGGAAGGTAGTGGTAATGTATTTTGATGACATGTCGGTGAGATGATTATGGTGGTGGTCATGGTTGGTGATCTTGATGTGGGTAGTAGCGATGGGGCGAGGGAAGGTGTACAGTATATGGTGATGTTACAGTGTTATTTGTGAAGAGTGCAATGGTAAAGGTGACGAGTAGGTAAGATGGTGGTGAGAGTTGTCAGTGGTGATGTAGGGTGAACATTTGGATGGTGGTGAGGGATAGTAATATCGATGTAAGTGGTGTTGAATGGCGGCATGGGAATGTGGTGGCTGGTGAGAGGTGGACGATAAATGGTAATTTTGTGGTGACGCTTTTAGGTGGTGGTGAAGAGAGGTGATGGTGAAAGTGGTGGTTAGGGTTGATAAAAGTGGTGGCAACTGGTGGTCAGAGAGGTTGGCGAGCGAATATAATAATACTAAGATGTATGGGTAATGAGGAGAGAGAGGGGTCGTATTTATGCGAAGGAATGCCCAATCAAAATTTGGCGATGAAAAGTAATATTGAAAACATTTGTGAAATGTAAGGAATGGGAGATAGTCAAAACATTGGAAACTACCAGACGTCATCCGCATATAATTATTGTAATACCAGGTGGAAAGTGTTCTTACTTCTGGCATGGCATTGTTAGTTCATTGTATTTATGATGCGTATATATGCATGACGACATTTGGAGGACGATATCTCCACCTCTTAACAACACTACTGGGCATTGTATGGATTAGTGCCAACATTAATTTTCGATGGGCCAGATCTCAAAGTCTCACATGTCAGTAGGCTTCCATCCAAGGGGTCAAACGTTTAGCATTATATTCAATCAATGACTATTAAAATATGGGAACTCAATGACCAAGGTTATCACACCAAGGAAACATATCCATGGCAATAAGAAAATTGTCTTGTAGATTACATTTCTAGCTAAAATCCTTCTCTGATGGGATCGATGTTCACCCTGGTCCATGAACTAGGTGGTGAGGTTGAGGTGTGGGGATGTCCTCATACATACATACACATTATGAAAACAAAGGAGATTAGACTTATGAACTCATTATGCTAGAAGTAAATAAGTTAACGGGGCGTTTATGTTATATAAGCAAAGTGGTGAGGGTGACAGCTGATGGTTCAATAGTTAAATGTCCCTCATTGGTACGGCATGTTAAAAAGTAGGATAACCAGAACATGGAAATACAATGAATATCAAATGCATCACATGTGAATATTTGTGTTGTTTAATAAGTAGTATATATTATATAAAAGATTTCTACAACAAAGTTGAAATGACGGGTCTGAAGACAAGCCATCCAAGAAACAGTTGCAGAATAGCCAGTCTGCAACTCCAAGACCCTATAAAGACAAGAGAGCAACAGGAGAAGACAAGAGAAATACAAGAGCCACCCCTGTTTTCCCATGCTCTGGCCAAAGGACAAATACCAAAGCGACCCCTGTTTCCCCGTTTTCTACGACAACAGCCACAGGTATGGGAAGTCCTCCCAACTAATTAGCCACCTGCTCGGGTGACGCCCCCCCCAGCCCTCACAGCCAAGCACACCGCTGCATTTCCTCAGCTCCCGGATATGGAATACACGGAAGAAATAGTTATGCAAATAAAACATCAACGGACTGAAGTCTACCGATATAAATGGATATAGACAAGAGGACACATTGTGACAGACCGGGAGATATAAGAAACTTCTACCAAGAACAACTATTAGGCGAGCTATAACAATGTTTGTTTAGGAATGTAGCTCATGGACGAGTCCATACACATCCCATTTCTCCATTATATATACTTTAATTAATTTCATTGGGGGTGTGGTGGTGAGATTAATAAAAATAAGATTATTAGAGTAAATAAATACGTCTTAAGTAAGTAATAAACTACCTAGCATATATGTGTCCATGCAAACAGCCACTATGTATACCTACGATAAGTAATTACCTCACAACTTCATCACAACCATTTCCCCATGTCCCTCTGATCTTGAAAACCTGTACACGAGAGTCAAGGAAAAAGCTGCACATTATCTCAAGAAAATTGTAGGGAAGTATGCATGTAACGGTCCTTAAAACGCGGTACGACATAACCACGACATGGGGTACTACTGACCCTCTAAAACCAAGACCGCTTTCTGCGAAACCGTTAATGGAGGGTATACTCAATTACCGTACTACTAGTCATGCACACCCTCACTGATTTTATTTCTTCTTCATGCATAACAATGATTACAAGGAGGATACCCAAACACCTCATGACTTTTAAGATTAACACCTTAAGAGCGGCCTATGCGGTTTATTTATATGTACCGCCCAGCGGGGTGTTTTTAGCCAAAATAGGGCTGTTTACATGATCATTTTCATGCCTAAATAAGACCCAGAACGTAAAACAAGTATCTATCCCTGAAAGGGCATAAACAGAGCTTTCGAATGACACCATAACGATCATTTTATGATGGCTAGTTTTCTTGCAATAACCGTGCAACGCGAGTGCAAAAAGCATGTAATTAGGCACTTTCCCCATACAATTCCTTATATAGCGAGTGAGAGAGGTAGGAGGGAGGTGAGATTCGTGTCAGTAGGTTCGCCGCGGTGGTCTGGAGCAGTCATACGCTCGCTACTCTCCTGCCACCACTTGTCTCTCTCTCTCAGCAACATTACGTGCTGAAATTGCCACTCGAGTTATGTCGAGCGCCGCCACATAGTCCAGCTTTATTTAACTCGACTTATGTGGTGAGCCGCTAATTAAGGGTTAAAAAGGAACTAGATTATAAATAAAATGCTGGGTAAGAGATTAGAATTATTGAAGAGAAGTAGGTCACAAAATCTTCTACATTATACCAGTTCCCACATAACCTAACCCCAGACCACCCGCAGCATCGGTACAGAGGTACATATTTGATCCTCGTTAAAAAAATGTTTTTATCCAAACTTGTGAGTAAATTTAGCACGATGGGCGGAAGGGATACAGCATACATCATATCTGGAGTCCATCTCCTCTTCAGTCGCTTTCCCTAGCCTTCTTTAGGCTCCAGGTGAATTTTGGTCTCCAACCGAGTTACCGGGTCCCTCATCTGAGGGCGCACTAAACTTCCCCACACGGAGTACAAAGGGGAGGGTCCGACGGTGTAGGCCTAAGCCCTAAGGGGTGGTGTGAGTAGGTGCCGAGTAGGACAAGGAGTGCCCCACGGGCGCGGCTCGAGGGCCAAGCTCGCGAAAAAAGTGCTGACAAGGTAATTTATGACCTATTCCGCAGTAAGATAAGTAGTTGATTGGGAATTTATTGAGATACCAGATTTTTGCAGGAGGTAGCTATTATGAAAAGATTGTCCTAGTAAAGTTTCTGTTTTCTAAATATGTTTAATTACTGAATAAAAGGCAAATACAGGTAATGACGTCATGGGGTTTACCTTAATTATTTAAAGGAATCCGCTCTAAATTGCGCAGTTAGATTTAATGGAGGAGTAGGTATTTATTGAACTATTAGATTATAGTGAGAGTTAGGCATATAGAAAAGGGTATTGTATTAATTTTTCGGTCTACTCAAATGGGTTGAGGAAGGAATTAAAGGTAAGACCATGGTAGTGACGTCAGGAGGTTCTCGAGGGGAACTATGACACGTTAATGACGTCATGAGGGGAGGGAAGTTTGATTTTCAGGTTAAGGAGTCCGCAATTAATTATCTGGATATTCGGAGTTAGTGTGTCCTCAGTGAGTACAACAACCTTATAATAACTACTGGGTACAATTATAGGACTGGAAGTGAGTGAAAAGTAACAAGTCTTGGTGAATTGATTGCCAAAATCAAGCACAGCCTTTTTGCTACCTTACACAAGGTAAGATTTTTACTCACTCGCTTCCAGACTACACAATACTGTATCCTCACCAGAACCAGGTACCAGCCTAATGCTACTCAACTTAATTGTACGACCCACAGGAGATAGAGACAGTACCAGGGAAGTGATCGTCAGGCCTCCCCAACTACATAAGCAAAACCATGCCAGTACTGTAAAACAAGAAGCCAGTGTGTGGCCCACCTTTAACCAACCAATACAGCCCATTACTCAACCTGGTGCCAATCTGACACCGCTATTGTCCCTCAGAGACCCTTCTCCCCACCCCATCGGCTACTTGTGAGACCCCAGAGGCCAGGTATAAGGGGGAGCGCGGGCGTCCCAGACAAGGTTGCCCTACACACTCAGTGAGGTAGACGAGTCCTGGGAGAACCCGCAGGCTCCCCCTTCAACAACGCTACCTCACGTCCTGATGTGATCGGTCCGTTCCTCACGACCCAGGTACTCTGTATTCAGCGCTGTACCATGAAGGCTACACACGACTTACCACAATTAAGGTACACACATGTAACTAGAGTACATGTGGGGAGATTGCAAACACACAAAAATAGGCAACCAAAGAGGGGTCACACACAATGGCCTCCGGTACCTACTGCATCAAGTCTCTAACTCTTACTAACACTCCTCGAGGAGTCTGTGAGGCTGCCTACAATCCCGTGGTGGTAGTGTCTCTAACTCTACTACATCCTCTATCTCCACTTCCTCACACGGTTCTACTAACCACTCCTCTGTGCTAACGAAGGGTTTGACTTTTTCAGCTGCTCTTTGCACTTCAGAGCCATCAAACACATGCTTCAAACGATAAGCCCCCCCTTCGCGGATCACTTCCTGCACCACATATGGTCCGACCCACTTCACATTCAGTTTTTGGCTCGTGCCAGGTATGGGATGTTCATTTCTCACCCAAACCAAATCTCCCTTGGCGACTTTCTGATTCTTTCTATTTCTGGTAGCCACCTCACGGTACCTTTGACTCATGTTCTTGGTCGACTCTTTAATTATGTCTTTGGCCACTGCGATTGCCTCAGTACGTTTTTTATTCGCAATCATAGGCAGATTTACACCAATCTGTCTCGGAGCATGCCTATTGAAGAAGGCAAAGTAAGGTTGCTCCCCTACCGTGGTGTGCACTGCTGAGTTTAACACGCGCTGCGTTTCAGTGAGGTATTTTGGCCACCGCATAGGGTTTCCCTTGCACAGATTACCCAGGATGCTTTTCATGGTCCTGTGCATTCTTTCACTGATACTGTTCCCTCACGGGTGATATGGTGTGGTATACCAGATCTTAATACTATATGAGGTGCACAAGGCATTGAACTTGTGGAAAGTGAACTCTCCCCCATTGTCCGCAATGATCAGGGTAGGTACCCCATAATCATTCAAATAGTCACTACACCTCTCGGCTTAACTTACTCCTTCACTTATGGAACTTCACAAAGCGACTGAAATGGTCCACAACTGTCAGCACATAGCGGTAACCACGAGTTCCATCATGCATGTCAGTGAGATCCAATGAAATCCTCTCAAGGGGATTATCTACCGTTGGCAGCTACTGCCATGGTTGTTGGAGCCCTGAATTCCCTGCATGCTGCTGACAAGTCATGCACCTGGTAATGTAGCGACTCACATCTGACCGAAGGTTGGGCCAGTAGAAAAGGCTTTCCGCTTTATCTATAGTTTTCTTCCTACCAAGATGTCCAGACTCTCGGTCATGGGCAAGTATCAAGGCAGCTTGCTTCAGCTCCTGAGGAACTACTAACAAATAATGCAGCGCCTGGTCAGTCTTGGTGACAAGAAAGTATAGAATGCCACCTTCAACCACAAATTGATTGAGGGTCGCACGGGGGTAGCGATAATTTGGTAGGTCCCCACCCTCCAGAAAGGCTATGAGATCACTCCATCGCTTCTCGTTACACTGAGCAGCCCGAATTTCGTCTTGCGTTTTTCCCAACCATTTCGCTTCAGGCTCCCAATGCACCAATCTTAACAATACTTAACATATCGGCCACCACATGCTTGGCCCCTGGCTTTTAGATAACATTGTAACGATATTCCCGCATCTCCAATATCCACCGATCCATCCGCTTACTTTTAACTCTCTTCTTAAAAACTGAAATTAGCAGTTGGTGGTCGGTGACAATGGTGAAGCGAACCCCCCATAGATAGTGGTGGTAATGTCTGCTAGCTAAGAGGACAGCAAGGGCTTCCCAGTACGGCATAACCACGACATGGGGTACTACTGACCCTCTAAAACCCAGAATTGTACCGACCGCTTTCTGTGAAACCGTTAATGGAGGGTATACTCAATTACCGTACTACTAGTTATGCACACCCTCACTGATATTATTTCTTCTTCATGCATAACAATGATTACAAGGAGGATACCCAAACACCTCATGACTTTTAAGATTAAAAAGGAACTAGATTATAAATAAAATGCTGGGTAAGAGATTAGAATTATTGAAGAGAAGTAGGTCACAAAATCTTCTACATTATACCAGTTCCCACATAACCTAACCCCAGACCACCCGCAGCATTGGTACAGAGGTACATATTTGATCCTCGTTAAAACATTTTTTATCCAAACTTGTGAGTAGATTCAGCCCGATGGGCGGAAGGCATGCAGCATATCTGGAGTCCATCTCCTCTTCAGTCGCTTTCCTTAGCCTTCTTTAGGCTTCAGGTGAATTTTGGTCTCCAACCGGGTTACCGGTCCCGCATCTGAGGGCGCACTAAACTTCCCCACACGGAGTACAAAGGGGAGGGTCCGACGGTGTAGGCCTAAGGGGTGGTGTGAGTAGGTGCCGAGTAGGACAAGGAGTGCCCCACGGGCGCGGCTCGAGGGCCAAGCTCGTGAAAAAAATGCTGACAAGGTAATTTATGACCTATTTCGCAGTAAGATAAGTAGTTGATTGGGAATTTATTGAGATACCAGATTTTTGCAGGACGTAGCTATTATGAAAAGATTGTCCTAGTAAAGTTTCTGTCTTCTAAATATGTTTAATTACTGAATAAACGGCAAATAAAGGTAATGACATCATGGGGTTTACCTTAATTATTTAAAGGAACCCGCTCTCAATTGCGCAGTTAGATTTAATAGAGGAGTAGGTATTTATTGAACTATTAGATTATAGTGGGAGTTAGGCATATAGAAAAGGGTATTGTATTAATTTTTCGGTCTACTGAAATGGGTTGAGGAAGGAATTAAAGGTAAGACCATGGTAGTGACGTCAGAAGGTTCTCGAGGGGAACTATGACACGTTAATGACGTCATGAGGGGAGGGAAGTTTGGTTTTCAGGTTAAGGAGTCCGCAATTAATTATCTGGGGATTCGGAGTTACTGTGTCCTCAGTGAGTACAACAACCTTATAATAACTACTGGATACAATTATAGGACTGGAAGTGAGTGAAAAGTAACAAGTCTTGGTGAATTGATTGCCAAAATCAAGCACAGCATTTTTGCTACCTTACATGCAAACTACACGAACAATACTAGTCAACCCCTACCCAGGAACCGAGTAGCTAATTAACAGTGTAGCTTGTACCAGCCTGTCCCTGCCCTGCCCTGCCCGGAGAGTGTGCTTACCTGAAGTGCCCCTGAAGTCCTGTTCGAGCCACGCCCTACCCACCTGAAGTGCTGCTCGAGGACGCTCTACACCCCGGAAGTGCTGCTGCAGGACGCCCTACCCACGTGAAGTGCTGCTCGGGTGACGCCCTACACCCCGGAAGTGCTGCACCTCGGACCTACGTTGGCCAGACCTGCACTCTCTTCCCCTGCCCTCCAAATATTCCCTAAGTGTTCTGTGTGTTTTCGTTGTGTTATTGTTGTCAAGGTAAAGTAAGATATGTGATCCGTGTTGTGCTAATTACCTCTGAGATCTGTGCCCAAGATCCTTAATTGCATACTGTGTTAATCCTTCTGAACTTTGCATACCATCTGTGTTAAAACTGTGTGTAAGTCTTAAACCTGTTATTTGATTAATTTTCTACAGAACGTCTTACGCATACGTTGTATAGTTGTCTTCAGTTATTGATTTTGCCACACGCTCACAGATCTTTCTATATATGTATTCTGTTATGTATTTTGTGAGTTGAGGTCGAAGTGTATTTCGTGATTTGATTTCCATACCTAACTGACTTTACCTAGAACTTACGCCCATTTTTATAACGAATTTACCTTAACATACTTAAATTTTATCCCTCTAATCATCCCTGTGAAAACCTATTTCCCCCAGCTTTCCTGATTACGTTCGATTACATAATCAACCTTGTAATTATTTTATGAATTCGTATTGACGTTCATTTGATTACTGATGTAAGTAATTCTGATTCTTCATGCTCAGGAATTCCAGCATTCCATAGATTCTATTACTTAATTCCACATCACTTACCATACACCTTTTATTCTAGTGTATGTTCATTATAAGACTTTGTTAATTCCACATCACTTACCATACACCTCTGTTAATTCCACATCACTTACCATACACCTTTTATTCTAGTGTATGTTCATTATAAGACTCTGTTAATTCATTCAGACCTCTTAAGAATACTGATATTAGTATTTCTTTAGCATAACTTCGTCGTATGCGGCCTAATTCTTTTGTTAATTAATATCTTGTTAATTATCCTTTTACGCTTTTAATCATAAGCGTTTCCAGAGCATTCGTTGACTAACTTCCTCTAGTTAATTATAATTCGCTCTCTAGTGTAATTAAATAGATTTATTTACGCCAACTTTATATCTGAATTCCTCGGCTCGTTTCGTTATTCTTACATACGATCGTTGACGTGAATATAGATATTCATTAGAAATTACGTAATTTCGTCCACCTACTTAGTCTTTTGTAAAACAAATTAAATCATCTTTTGCCACCAATTTCAGAGTAACATTATTTAAATTACAATTATAGTTGCATTAACTTTGAAGTTAATTTCCACCACCGCAGTACAGTACATGACCTGACCTCCACAGTTTAAGTAGGAAGGTCACTTGAGAATACCGCGGCTACCTTTGTGGCGCGCCTCTCTACCGTGCGACTCCCCCAGCCTACCTGGGTGTGTATTTTGCTCTCAATTCCTTCTGTCTCCCATACGGAGACTGTATTTTATTTCTTTATTTTGTTTCTCATTCACGCAAGACACTCGACTCATATCGATTGTTATTATTAATGGTTATTATTTCTATGTTCATGTTCTACTTTTGTTGCCACTTTACTTACTGATACCTATAACCACAGTTGAAGAGCAATTGCTCCCCATTTATGATCTACCATTTATATGCCTTGTATTCCTTGCCTGATAGTTCCAATAATTATCCAGGTGAAGCTGCATTCTGAGTTTCAGGTATATATATCTTTAAATAAATTGTTATGGGTGTTGTCATTGAGTTCTGTATTATCCTGATTGAATACCTATTTTGTGCTAATAAAAAAGTGTTTGGTGTGACCCTGTCGGGCTATAATAAGGTCTATAAGTCCATAATTGGATTTTTGTGGAGACTATAATTTTTTTTTATCACGAGTTGTAAATATTACAACCCGTCTTAACAAAAGTAAAACCGTAAAATAATATACAAAATAATATACAAATACCATATCAAACAATATTTGTTGTATAATTTTAATTACAAAAGTATTAAAACATACTCCTTAAAACTACACAGGACAATAAGAGGCAGTTGCGCAACGAATATGCTCCTCCTCTTATGGTGTTTACTTTACATTGTGTATGTAATCGTTTCTAGTACACAACATAATTATTAACGAATATGCTCCTCCTCTTATGATGTTTACTTTACATTGTGTATGTAATCGTTTCTAGTACACAACATAATTATTTACATAAACTACTTCTCCAGAACCTACTGAAGTACGCATTTAACAAACACAATATACTTTTCGAAGGCCCTTACCTACGAAATGTCGAAATGTCAAGACAGGGAAGCAATTAAACGTAATCCTCTACTTAGGAAAGATTGGAGAAAGCTAGACATCTAAGAGGCTTACTGGAGCCCGCGTAGCACCATGGAGACACGGGTATGTCCAGAGGTCGAATACTGAACTTCAATGAATTAGGAAAAGAAAAGACGTGGCATTGAAAAATGGAACGAATAAAGAGCTGTGTTGAATAAGGTGCCGAGGGTTCGACTAGGAGCTTGAGTAAAACTAAGCAAAACATGTATAGGCTATGAACAAACAAACGGATTTGTTTCCAAAATCAAGATAGTTGGCCCGAAAAGGGTGCAGAGAGGTTGAAAAAAAAAACATATAATAATAATAATAATAATAATAATAATAATAATAATAATAAAATAATAATAAAGTAATAATATGCCAGGTCCGGGAAGCAATGGACGGTTGGTTGATTCGTGCAAAATGATAAAGTGCTTGATCATAAAGTGCACACAGCTCGGTCATGGCACAAATGAAACACTCAGGATCTCGGTAGTATTGAGAGATGAACTAAACTGGAAATTCCAGAATGTAGTGTCGAAGGAGCTTTTTGGTTCGTCGATTGAGATTGGAAATAACTGGCCTATGGGTATTGGGACGTCGATTGCATTTAAAAACAAAACTGGTTTTGAAAATGTATCATGTGAAGAGTTATATTAACCCTTTCATTGCAGCCCTTCTATAGGAATGATTTTGTACACCCAGGCGGCTATTTTACTGCTAATTTTGCTCAATATACGTCGCCCTAGCGCCATAAGTGTAGCTCTGAGCGAATTAAAAGGGCCTCCAATGAAAAAAATGGGTCAAACATCTCCCTAGAACAATCACTACCCAATCCCTACCCCTTCCTATCACCTACCACTGCCAATAACTCGAGCACATGTACAGTTATTTCATCATGTTGTTTTGTTTACAAGACAGGCTAGGATGTTGAAATGAAGATGAAATGAACCTCATATCTGTACCTGGTATATAGCTGTCACAATTACATTAACTCTCTCACGTCCTTGACGCAATTTTGAGCCTATTAGGGATACTTTAAAGCCTTTGTTACCGTCAAGGGTATTTAGAAACCTTTAGTTTAGTTACTTCAACCTCTGCAGTTGTCTTTGAGTTAGCTGTGGGCAGAAAACTAATTTTGGAGAGATAATTATAAGAGTGAGAGAACTCTATTTATTATTGCTAATCTGGCAACCTCTGCATCATATGGTAGTGAGAGGGTTAAGAAGTAGCCCTGATTTTGTGTTTTTCAACTTCTAAAGCACCTCTTAATTGTACACACATCCTCCTTCCATCAATGCTCATAGTGTACTGATATGAGTGTAGGTGGCAAGGCTAGAACCTCTTGGAAGCGTTTGGCAACAAGCGGGATGGGTTTGTGCCACCAACTCAGCTGGTACTACCACCATGTCTCTGTACGTCAATTGCAATGCAGGCCTTCTTTGCATAGGGCGTGTATGTATGTCAACTGCAATGAAAGGGTGAAAAACATAGAAGGTTATTGTCGAAATATATGCAACATATAGACTATTAGTAAGAAATATAATGATTTACCCTTTAGTACAATAAATTACATATAAACTAAAGGAAGTTGTATGGTGATATCTGGAATATAAATGAATATACTGTTTACTGTACAAGCATACTAAAGAGCTTTTTGCATCTAAAGTTCAACTCACTGATCATCAGTTAAGTAGAATATAATCTTCTCTTGATCGCTGGAATAGAATATGAAAGTGGACATCTTACTTACGGAGTTAGAACTCATACTGAGTAAGGAATCTGATTGGAAGAAACAAACAAACCAAAGAATCAATGGTCGATGGGGAACAAACATGTCCATTATTATGATGTAAGATCGAGAGAGAGAGAGAGAGAGAGAGAGAGAGAGAGAGAGAGAGAGAGAGAGAGAGAGAGAGAGAGAGAGAGAGAAGAAAACTCAGAGATAGGCGTAATTAGGATCATCCGTTTTTCTAAAGGGTTGGTCGAAAAAATAAGAAAGAAGCCAAGTGAAGAATGGAAGATAGTAAGAGAAGGATCAACTAACTCTCCTTCCTTCGTTACACTGCCATGTACAACTGAACATGTTTTTTGTCTATGTGAGTGAGGGAGACAATAAACAGAACTGCCTGTAGCAAGTGCCTCCACCAGAGTTGAAAGAGTGACAGGGCCATAATCAAGGGACGTTCGTGCAAAAATGCCTGGACACACGGAGTTTGAAGCAATTTAAGTCATAGGAAGAAGGAAAGACTGATTCTGGGAGAGTTCTAGAGCTCAGCTGTTGAATAGAAGAGAGACTGAGAATATATATATATATATATACATATATATATATATTTATATATATATATATATATATATATTGTACCGTAGATACTTTAGATACGTGGATGACATCTTCGTACAAATCAAGGACCTCCACGAACTACAGGAACTCCAGCGTCGCTTCATGACCTCCTCCGGACTTAACTTCACCTTTGAAAAATCAAACAATGGACAACTCCCCTTCCTCGACATCCTCGTAGCTCTGAACGACCATGGGTTCAAAACCATCATCTACACTAAACCAACTAACACAGGACAATGCCTCAACGGCGATAGTGAATGCCCCCGCCGTTATCTTCTATCCTCCATCTCCGCTTATGTAAGGAGAGCCCTCACGCACTGCTCTACCTGGGCCGACACCCACCAGGAACTAGAAAGACTATCCCAAGTTTTAGTGAATAACGGATACTCCAACTCCGACATCTCCAGCACCATCAACCACCATCTTGAAAAATGGTACACCCAAAGCCCTCCCAACATTGACCCCCCCAATGAAATTGAGATCTTCTACCGCAATTACATGTCCTCTGAACACAAAAATGACGAGGCCGTCTTAAAAGAAATAATCTCCAAGCATGTCCACCCAACCAACCCGGAAAACAAAATCAAATTAATAATTTATTGCAAATCCCCCAAGACCTCCAACCTCGTTCGTTCTCCGCAACAAACCAGCTTCCACCAAGATAAAGAGCCCGATGACTGACCGACGATCAGGTCATTTACCAACATACCTGTAATTATGAGGACTGTGGACCTCATTCCTATATTTCAGTTGGCTCCTGACCTTTGACCAGTGAGGACGTACCCAGTGACCGCTCGTGACATACCTGTTTATCCCCTAGTGAGGTGAACATTCTTAGTGATGGCTTGTGCTGATGAGATTGTCACCTCTTCCCATGTTCTCCAGCTTTGTCTTGCTTTGCAAGAGAGGCTGGAGAATGTTGAGCTCGAGGTCCAATCTCTCAAGGACGAGAACTTAGCATTGAAGATGGCATTTGAGGAAAAGAAAAATGCCACTGGTGTAGGAAACCCGGACTCTTCCTGGAAGGTGTCATCTTCAAGAGGAATGAAATTAACCTTCCAGAAGCAGTATGTGACTGTTAAAAACAAATATAGCGCCCTGGATGACGAGTGTGATGGCAGTAAAGGGGGAAAGGAGGAAGGAGATGACCCGTCTTACAGTGGGGCAGTGAGATGGGAGGGGAGGAAATCTGCAGCTACTTCTGCTGCTACTACTTCTGCTACAGGCCGGCAACAGAAAACAGCTAAGTCTATTTTAATTGTAGGGGATTCAATGGTTAAATACCTTGGCAGGGCTACTAACACACATGTTGGTAAAGTTGTCTGTCTGCCTGGTACCGGAGTCGAGAGGGTGGCAGAAAAGCTAGATGGTGTCATGGAAGCGAGTGGAGAGGACCCCATCATCTTCCTCAACACAGGGAGCAACGACATTTGGAAATGCAGGACTGAGGAGTTGCTCACCACGTACCAGGAAATGTTGGAGAGGATCAAGGAGAAGGGTGGAGTTCCTGTGATACACAGTATCCTACCAAGAAGAGTGGTAAGGAAGGAATGGTCCTCCAGGGCTATTGGTGTAAATAGCCGGCTGGAGAAGTATTGCAAGGCAAATACTATTCCATTCCTGGATAACTGGACCCACTTCTATGGTACGGATGAACTGTATGCCCAGGATGGAGTACATCTCTCTCGACTAGGAGTTTCGAACTTAGCCAGCTCACTCGACAAGTTTGTTGCGGGGTTTGTTAATAAACCATAGGTGTGTAAGTAAAATAGAATCCCAGCCACATGAAATTGATAGTAATAACGAACATTCTGATAGCGTAGCTTTTCCGTCTAGGTCCAGTAGTTCAACAGGTAAAAATAAATTAGTTAAAAACAATAGAAAAATAGTTGCAAATACAAGTAATAGTTTGAGGGGTTATTATACAAATTGTAGGAGTTTATGTAACAAAGTGAACGAACTTAGAGCACTGGTTAACAAAGAAAATATAGACATAATAGCGCTAACTGAAACATGGATTAATACAGAAACCAGGCATTTTTTTAGCAGAGTTTGATATACCGGGATATAGTTTGTTTAAATATGACCGAACAAGTAGGAGGGGCGGCGGTATAGCAGTATTTGTCAGGAGTTCATTAAAAAGCTGTATTAAATCAGGTATTAGAGTAAATAATGAAAATGAAAGTGTTTGGGTAGAGGTTAACGAAGGTAGTGAGACCTTAGTTATTGGAGTTATGTATAGACCGCCAAATATGAGTAGAAATGACGGAACATCATTATGGGAGGAAATTAAAATAGCATCAAGGTTTAGCAACGTGTGCATTATGGGGGATTTTAATTTCCCTAATATAGATTGGCAGCAACAAATAGGCGACTCTGATTCAAAGGAATTTATTGAGGTAATACAAGATAGTTTTTTATCTCAATTCATAGATACGCCGACTAGAGGTGATAATATTCTCGATTTAGTTTTCAGTAACAATGAACATATGATAAATAGTGTAGAAATCGGGGACCACCTAGGAAATAGTGATCACAATTCTGTGTATTTTAATATACAATGGAAAGGTAATATCAGAGAGAATACAACATTAATACCTGACTTCAGAAAAGTCAATTATGGTGGGTTAAGAGAAGCGGACCCTATGGTCAAAAAATTAAGTCGATCCAGGTGTCAAGATGAGTGTATCCTTTCTCAGGCACCTGTCATCTTAAGTCAGGAAGAGACGTCAAACTTGGTAGATACATACGATATTTTTATCAAGTCAGTATTCAATGCGCAAAATAAATATATCCCCAAAAGAAAATTTAGATCAACACAGAACCAACCCAAATGGATGAATAATAGATTATTAGATCTTCTAGAAATAAAGAGAGGAATATATAGAAAAATTAAGAAGGCGAAATTCACCTACTTGCTTACTATCAGAATCTATCACGACAGGTAAAAAAGGATATTAGTAAAGAAAACATCAATTATGAAATTAAGGTTGCCAATGACTCAAAATATAATCCTAAAGCTTTTTACCAACTATATAAATCCAAGGTTAGAGATGTAATTGGTCCCCTTAGAACTTCGATAGGAGAAATGACAGAAAATTATTTAGAAATGTGCAGTACATTAAATAGTCAATTTCTTTCCGTTTTCACTAATGAAAATTTGGCACAGTTTCCAGAAGTCCGTAAGGTATACAGCGATAGTATAGAAAATAGGTTAAGTACGGTTACTATAAGTAGAAATGATGTGCTTAAGGAAATTGACAGACTGAAACCACATAAATCGCCTGGTCCTGATGAGGTATATGCTAGAGTATTAAAAGAATGCAGAGATGAGTTAAGTTACCCATTAACATTTCTATTTAACAAGTCATTAGAAACAGGTATAGTTCCAGAAGCTTGGAAGCTTGCAAATGGAGTTCCGATCCTCAAAAAAGGTGATAAATCAATAGCATCCAATTACCGTCCCATTAGTCTCACTTCAATCATAGGAAAGCTACTAGAGTCAATTATTGCTAGGAAAATGAGAAACCACTTAGAAACATTTAACTTAATCAAATCTTCTCAGCATGGATTCACTGAGGGACGGTCTTGCCTTACTAATTTGCTTAGTTTTTTTCTCAGAGGTATATGAAGCAGTAGATAATGACAAGTCATATGATATTATATATTTAGATTTCAGTAAAGCTTTCGACAGAGTCCCTCATGAGAGATTGATGAGAAAGGTTGAGGCACATGGAATAGGTGGGGCGTTGTTAGGATGGATTAGGTCATGGCTAATTGGTAGGAAGCAGAGAGTCAGCATAAATGGTACCAAGTCAGAATGGGGATCAGTCAAAAGTGGTGTCCCCCAGGGATCTGTATTAGGTCCTCTGTTGTTTATTATATACATAAATGACCTTGATTTAGGTATAACTAGTAGGATAAGTAAATTTGCAGACGATACCAAAATGGGGAGAAAAATTGACTCAGATAGAGATATAGAGTGTCTGCAAAGGGATCTAGATACATTACACGAATGGTCAGTAAATTGGCAGATGAAGTTTAACATTGACAAATGCAAGGTATTAAAGATAGGGAAGATGCATACAAATGTTAAATATAAACTAGCTAATATGGAATTAGAAAACTCAGACTGTGAGAAAGATCTAGGTGTGTTTGTTAGCAATAATTTGAAGCCTAGAAAACAATGTATAAGCGTTCGTAATAAGGCAAACAGGATTCTCGGGTTCATATCTAGGAGTGTTAGTAACAGAACTGCTGATGTTATCTTAAAACTTTACTTGTCATTAGTGAGACCCCATATGGATTATGCTGTTCAATTTTGGTGTCCTTATTACAGAATGGACATAGATTCATTGGAGAGAGTACAACGTAGAATGACAAAAATGATCCATAATATTAGAAATTTTCCGTATGAAGAAAGGTTGAAGAAATTAGGCTTACGTTCGTTAGAGAGACGCAGAGTTAGAGGGGATATGATAGAGGTATTCAAGTGGGTTAGTGGGATTAATAAAGGGGACATGGAAAATGTACTAAAGCTCAGTGATAGCGAAAGAACTCGTACAAATGGTTTCAAAGTAGATAAATTTCGTTTCAGAAAAGATATAGGCAAATATTGGTTTGGTAACAGAATTGTAGATGGGTGGAATAGGCTACCAAGTGATATAGTGGGATCAAGAACGATAGGGAGCTTTAAGATAAAATTAGTTAGGCATATGGACGAGATGGGTTGGGTGTGAGGGGGATCTACCAGGTGTGGGCCAATCAGCATTCAGCAGACCCCCGTAATCTTGTGTTAATCCCTGAGCATTTTGGTGGGGGCAGTACTCAAGGTGTTAGTGAGTTGGGCATATAATTGGGCCTTGTAAATGGGGTTGGGTGTGACAGGGATCTGCCTTGTATGGGCCGATCGGAATTTTGCAGACTCTCATTTTCTTATGTTCTTATGTTCTTATTGGCATGCCGCAGACTCGTCTTTCACGTCGGTTAACTCTTCACCTTCAGGCTGGAGCCATCAAAGACCACTATCTCACCCCTAACCACCCGCACCTCACACGCAACGAGTTAGAGAAATACACCACCATACTCGATAAAGAAAGTGACCCAAGGAGATTACCTATACTCAAAGCGTTATATATCCAAACCTTACATCCTAACATCAACAACCAAACTCTGGACCTTCAGATCCTTCCATCTGCCAAAAGGCACTATCCTAAAGGACCTAACGCCCCCCCTCGCCCCCCGGTGCCCTTGACGCAGGCCCCCGCGCTACCTGCTTCAGCTTCGTCTTCTGCCGGCGCCACACGTACTACGCAACTTAGGCCACGGCCCCTCGACACACAGCCAATCAGCTTCGACCCCGCCAACCGACAACCACCTTCCCGCATCCAGTGCGCATGCGTGACGCGGTCCTCTCTTTTTCTCTCCTAGAATACCCCTCCACCAAGAGCAACCTTTGCCCCCTGATTTTCGCCTCCTCTGATCCTCCACCCTCTATAATTATATACCCTTCCTGTTTACCTTTTATATCATTCTATCCTTACTTGATAATGCTGGTTGTCCAGTGAAACGCGTCGTATATCCTGTATCATCATGTACATTATTGTAACCCTGTACCACCATGAATTTTGCTAATCTCATTCATCTACTTCCTGCCACCCAGCGAAAACTCATCAGAGACCTGGAAACTTTGTAATAATAAAATTTCCAACGCAGAAATTGCCATTTCTTTCAACCTCGTATGTATTAAAGAAAAAAAAATATATATATATATACTGTATATATATATATATATATATATATATATATATATATATATTACCGAGGTAATCCTATTGGGTATGGAAGCATACATTCCATTCTCTTTCTCTCAGTCTAATGCAAACAAATCTTGGTTTACTCACGCCTGTTCTACTGCTGTCCGCAATAAGGACATTCATACAGTACCGACGCCTTAAAGCTCAAAAATCTATTTCTTCCTATGTTTCTACCCGGAATCAAGCCAAATCAGTTCTTCGAATTGCCAAACAATCTTTCATCAATAATAGATGCACTGAACTATCCAACTCTAGCTCTTCCCAAGCTTTCTGGCATCTAGCCAAAAACCTCTCCAACAATTTTTCTTCCTCGTCTTTCCCTCCCCTTTTCCACTCTGATGGCACAACCATCACTTCTTCCTCTGACAAAGCTGAACTCTTTGCTCAAACCTTTGCTAGAAACTCCACCTTGGATGATTCCGGTGCTATTCCTCCCTCTCCACCCTCATCTCTCCTACTTATGCTTAATATCATAATCTCTTCTAAAGATTTACTTACTACCCTCTCTGGGCTTAATACTAAGAAGGCGTGCGGTCTGGACGGTGCTTCCGTGCTGACTCCCTGCCTAGGCAAACTCTTTCGTCTCTGTCTATCCTCTAACGTCTTCCCTTCATGCTGGAAGTTTGCTCTCATTCAACCTGTCCCAAAGAAGGGTGACCGTTCTCAACCCTCCAACTATCATCCAATTGCTCTCATATCTTGTATTTCTAAAGTTTTTGAAACTATTCTTGCTTCAAAATTTCTTAAACTTTTCTCTTCTCATAATCTGCTTTCAGATCGCCAGTATGGCTTCCTTAAGGGTCGCTCTACTGGTGATCTTATCTTCTTTCATATTTTAGTAACTCTTGGTCATCCTCCTTTCGGGACTTTGTGGAGATTCTTTCTATTGCACTAGACATATCGAAAGCCTTCGATATAGTCTGGCACAAATCTTTAATTTCTAAACTACCCTCCTTCGCTTTCTTTCGCTCCATCTGTGCCTTTGTCTCTAATTTTCTTTCTGGCCGTTCCATAGCTGCGGTTGTGGATGGCCATCACTCACTTCCTCGCCCTATCAACTCCGGTGTTCCTCAGGGCTCTGTCCTATCTCGTATTTTCTTTCTAATTTTCATAAATGATCTCAACTGTACCTCAAGTCCCATCCATTCATACGCAGATGACTCAACCTTACACTACTCAATTAGTTTTCCAGAATGCCCCAGCCAGCAATCCCTCAAAGACAAACGTGATGAAGCCATAGAACACTTAAATTCTGATCTAACTAGTATTTCCAATTGGGGCAGAGAAAACCTTGTTACCTTTAATGCTTCCAAAACCCAATTTCTCCATCTCCATCTCCATCTTTAGAAACATCAGAAATCATGCCAAAACTGTATTAAACCTAACTAAATCAAACTTTCTCCACAAGCAGGCAAATAAACTTCTAAATAATCCAAATGATAACAAAATATTTTGGTCTACTCTTAACTCATTTAAATCCAACTTCACTACTGCTTCATCAATTCCACCATTAAAATCTCCGACTGGCAATCTTGTAAGTGACCCACGAGGTAAAGCTAACCTTCTTGCGGATATTTTCTCCACCAACTCAACCTTAGATGAAATAAATCAAGATGTCCCTGTACTTAATTTTAATTCGCCTGAAATTCCCTCACTTAAGATCCACACCAGACATGTCAAAACTATTTTGCAGAATCTCTCAGTAGATAAGGCTCCTGGTCCAGATGAAATTCCTCCAATAGTACTTAAGAATTGATCCTTGGTGCTCGCTCCTGTATTGGCAAAAATTTTCCGTCTCTGTACTCATACCTCATGCTTCCCAGTACCCTGGAAAGAAGCAAACATCCATCCAGTTCCTAAAAAAGGTGCCTCTTCAGATCCATCAAACTACAGACCAATAGCTATAACTTCCACTCTTGGTAAAGTCTTTGAAATTATATTAAATAGTCACATAATTAAGCATCTTGAGAATAATAAATTAATCAGTGATAGGCAATATGGTTTTAGACGATGTCGATCAACTGCAGACATTCTTTGCCTTCTTAAGCATCAAATCAACCAAGCTACAGACCAACATGGTGAAACACATACAATAGCACTGGATATATCAAAGGCATTTGATAGAGTCTGGCATCAATCCTTATTGTCGAAGATGTCACACTACGGCCTTGCATCATTAGTTCCACTAATTTCTTCTTATCTTCATAACAGAAAAATATGTGTAATGGTAGATGGCCTTTATTCTCAATTTCACTCAATAAATGCTGGTATTCCCCAGGGATCAGTTTTGGCCCCAACTCTGTTCCTCATTCATATCAATGATCTCATATCTACCACTCATAATCCAATACATTCCTACGCAGATGACTCAACACTCCACAGTTCCTTCACATTTACCAATTCTTTCACCCAACCCGATCTTATAAATTCAAAAATAAACACTGCAATTTCTCTGAACCAGGACCTTTCTAGAATTAATGAATGGGGACAAAAGAATCTAGTTTCCTTTAATGCACAGAAAACCAAGTACATTTAATTTTCTAACCGACAGAATCTCACTGACTCCCATATATTTTTTAATGATGTAAATCCCACTTCCCCTAGTATTGGCATTCTCGGTGTAACATTAACTACTAACTTGAGCTGGACACATTATGTTAGAGGCATTGCTAAGAATGCCTCTAAAAAACTGGGACTCCTGTACAGAGTTCGAGAATTCTTCACTGACGAGCAGTTGGCCATAATATATAAGAGTCATGTGCGTTCTCAGATCTATTACTGTTCACCTCTGTGGGGTGGAAGTGGGAGTGGTTGCATTGAGGCAGTTGGACAAAATTCAAAATAAAGCTTTTAGATTAATCAATAACCCTGCAATCACACAGGACCTTCCTACATTATCCATACGAAGAAACGTTGCATCCCTTGCATTATTCTACAGATATTTTCACAGCAATTGTTCCGAGGAACTTGCTTCAATTGTGCCGCCTCTCCACATCTTTCCCCGTAGAACTAGGGCAGCTGAGAGCACCCATGAATTTACACTTTCTCCTCCACAATGCAGAACTTCTGCTTATCAGAATTCATTTATCCCCAGAGCTACTACTCTTTGGAATTCACTTCCCTCGAATTGCTTTCCACAAACTTACAATCTACAAATGTTTAAATCCAGTTGTTACAAACATTTTATGAATGGAGGATGCCTTTAGGCACATGGACCTTTTTGTTTTATCTGTGTTTTTCCTTCCTCCGTTCATTGTCTCTTAATAAAAAAATAAAAAATCTATCTACCCGTCCGGAACTCCCAGTGGACTATTCCTTATTCTTCACTAATACAAAAATCAATCCTTCATCTTCTTACAATATCTTTGGTGTCTTTTTTTTTTCTGCTCTCATTTGGAAGGACCATATTACCAGTCTAGCTAAGGCAGCCTCCCAGAAGCTGGGTGTGCTCAACTTCCTCAATTTATTTTTTACCTCTGCACAGCTTCTTGCTCTGTACATGGGCCCAGTGCGTCCTTGTATTGAGAATTGTTCACCTATGTGGGGAGGATCCTCTCACACCGCTCTCCTAGACAAAGTTGAAAGTAAGGCCTTTCGTATCATCAACTCCCGTCCACTCACCAACTCTCTGCAAACTCTCTCTCTCCGCCGCAATGTTGCATCTCTATCGCTAATATATTGCTACTATAATAATAAGTGTTCCTTAGAGCTTTCCCAGTGTATACCACCTCCTCTACGTAGGGCACGTGGTACCTGTCTTGCAACACAATCCCACCCCTACTCTGTGCAACTCTCCAACCCAAGAGTGAAACATTACTCTCAAACTTTCTTCTATTCAACAGCTGAGCTCTGGAACTCTCTCCCAGAGCCAGTCTTTCTCTCTTCCTAGGACTTAAATTGCTTCAAACTCCGTGTGTCTAGGCATTTTGGCTCGAACGTCCCTTGATTTTGGCCTTGTCACTCTTTCAACTCTGTGGGAGCCACTCGCTAAGGGATGTTCTGCCTTTTTCCTCCCTCACTCACATAGAAAAAAATATATATATATATGTATATATATATATATATATATATATATATATATATCATATATATATATATATATATATATATATATATATATATATATATATATATATATATATATACTGTATATTGCCACAAACTGTCCCCAGTCAATCGATGCCCCTCTTCCCATCCAGCCCCGCTTTCACACATATATTTCTTAGCTCCATCGCTTTCACCTCTCTCTCACTCTACCTCTCCCTCTCTGTCCTTCCACCTCACTCTCGTACACTCTCTTAGTCATTCTCTCGCTTCCCATACGTTCCACATGGCCGAACCATATTAAGGTGTACCTTTTCACACTTTCCAGCAGATTTACATCCTCACCACACCACTCTCGTACTTCCTCATTCGTCTATCTATCCCTCCATGTAACTCCGCATACATATTTCAAATAACTCATTTCCATCCCTCTCTCTCTTGGTATGTGTCTCTTCAACAAAGTCCACACTTTTCTCCCGTAAGTCAATGTTGGGTTTACCACACTGTCATGCAAGGACTTTTTTACTTCCATGCTGACCACCCTATTTCTTGTTACTGCTCTCAGCATTCCTACAACCCTCTTCCCTTGTTGTACCCTCTCCCGCACTTCTTACTCCATACTCCCATCTTTTCTCAATACACTGCCCAAATACTTAAATGAGCTGATATTCTCCATCTGACCATTCAACCTCACCTCACACTCTGTGGCTGCACCCCTTTCAAAAACCATAACCTTACTCTTCCCAGCATTTACCTTCAGATTCCGTGTTTCACACACTGTTCCAAACATATTTACCAGACCCTGGAACTCCCATTCACTATTCACCATATTGTCGGCAAAACGCATTAGAGGCAACTTCCACTCATTTCTTTCCCTTATCAGTGGTACGCCAACATCTGCTGCTCTTCCTTGTATTATTTTCATGACTCCATCCATATATATATTGAACAACCATGGGGACATCACACACCTTTGCTTTAACTCAACATTCAGATAAACTAATTCGCTCTGTTCATTCTCCACACATACTGATGCCTTTGCACCCTCATACATGCTCTTCACTGCATTCAGCAACTTGCCATCTACTCCGTATATTCTTAGAACTTTCCACAGAGCTTCTCTATCAACTCTGTCATAGGCCTTCTCCAAGTCCATAAAGGCAGCATACAATTTTTGTCCCTTCTCCATACATTTCTCCACAACCCCTTTCAAGGCAAAAATCTGGTCTACACATCCTCTTCCCTTCCTAAACCCGCCCTGCTCGTCACCTACCCATTTATCCGTGTTTGCTAGATATATACAGGGTGTAACACAACGTATGACAATAACTTTCACCAGTTATCTATCGTGTAATTTTGATTAACAATTTGAGTAAAATATATATATATATATATATACAATATATACTGTATATATATATATATATATATATATATATATATATATATATATATATATATATATATATATATATATATATATATATATATATATATATATATATATATATATATATATATAAGGGGAGGTGTGGTGGAGTGGTCTTGCCACTGGCCTGGTAATCCAAAGGTCCCGGGTTCAAATCCGATGTATCAATGGGAAGATATTATTGGGATGGAATATGTGTTGTACCTAGTATCAGTGCATTACCACAAGCCCACCAAAACGCCAAAAAAATACGCTCATTGTTCCCTGATTAAATAGCACTGTATGAATATTCCCATATTCAAAAAATGCTATAGGGGTGCAATGCCTGGTGAGTAATATGCTCAACAGGTGGCGTTGTGTGTGTGTGTGTAAGGTCCGAGTGTAGGGGGTGAGACAGTGAAGCACGGGAACGAGGTGGCCTTAGAGATGGGGTCGCTTCGGGCCATGAGTGAGCACCGTGCCTCATGTGAAGGCAAGATGGTAGGTGCTCATTGTACTCTAAGTGCTTCACATGTATCACTCCCTACACTCGGACCTTACACACACACAACGCCACCTGTTGAGCATATTACTCACCAGGCATTGCACCCCTATAGCATTTTTTGAATATGGGAATATTCATACAGTGCTATTTAATCAGGGAACAATGAGCGTATTTTTTTGGCGTTTTGGTGGGCTTGTGGTAATGCACTGATACTAGGTACAACACATATTCCATCCCAATAATATCTTCCCATTGATACATCTGATTTGAACCCGGGACCTTTGGATTACCAGGCCAGTGGCAAGACCACTCCACCACACCTCCCCTTATATATATATGTATATATATATATATATATATATATATATATACAAGACCTCACGGGCTTCACTGTTCATTGTGCAGCGGTAAATGTTCAGGCTCTCAGCCTATGCACGAGAGGTAGTAAGTTGGAATATAGAAAAAAGAAAATATATATATATATATATATATATATATATATATATATATACTGAATATATATAATACAGTATAATTATATATATATATATATATATATTGAGTATATATCACAAATACACGTGAGCCACTAAATGTTTCTAATCTCTCAGTGGGGTTCGACGTGTATTTGTGATATATACTCAATATTTGCAACACTCATGCTTGGTGGGTTAGAATTAAATTAAATCAATTTAGGCCCGAGTTGCGTCGGGACACTCAAAAATCCTTGTATGGTATTCTGGAATATGGCTCCTACGAATAGGTATGCATTGCAATATATTCGCCTAGTGGGTTTCCCTTCTCCTTAACATAAATAGGATAGAGGGTTGAGTGTCTTTTAGACTGCCGTGGTGTAGTTGATTAAAGCGTTGGCTATCGTCCTGACGGTCGGCGGTTCGAACCCCACTGAGAGATTAGAAACATATATATATATATATATATATATATATATATATATATATATATAATTATAGAGAGAGAGAGAGATAGATATATAGATATAGATATAGATATAGATAAACACATATCTCAGGAATGGATGGAGTGTGTGGGGAAATGCTTAGGTATGGTGGTGAGATGGTGATCTAATGGGTATGGAAAATGTGTAAACTAGCATGGGAGAATGGAAGTAGTTTACACCTGATGACTGGAAGACAGGCATAATAGTTCCCCTGTACAGTATAAGGGTGAAGGGGAAAGAGGAGTGTGTAGTAACCACCGGGGGATATGTCTGCTAAGCGTAGTAGGGAAGGTGTACAATAGGGTAGTGATCAAGAGAGTGAGAGCGGGAATGGATAAATGGGTAGGTGACGAGCAGGGTGGAAAGAGGATGTGTAGATCAGAATTTTGCCCTGAAATGCGTTGTGGGGATATATCTGGAGAAGCGACAAAAGTTGTAGGCTGCCTATATGGACTTGGAGAAGGCCTACGACAGAGTTGATAGAGAAGATATGTGGAAAGTACTGAGAGTATACGGAGTACATGGCAAGTTGCTGGAAGCAGTAGAGAACATGTATGAGGGTGCAAAGACGTAAGTGCGTGTGGAGAATGAACAGAGCGAATTCTTTGATCTGAATGTTCGGTTAAAGCAAGGGTGTATGATGTCCCCATGGTTGTTCAATATATATATATATATATATATATATATATATATATATATATATATATATATATATATATATATATATATATATATATATATACCCACCAGGAACTAGAAAGACTATCCCAAGTTTTAGTAAATAACGGATACTCCAACTCCGACATCTCCAGCACCATCAACCACCATCTTGAAAAATGGTACACCCAAAGCCCTCCCAACATTGACCCCCCCAATGAAATTAAGATCTTCTACCGCAATTACATATCCTCTGAACACAAAAATGACGAGGCCGTCTTAAAAGAAATAATCTCCAAGCATGTCCACCCAACCAACCCGGAAAACAAAATCAAATTAATAATTTATTACAAATACCCCAAGACCTCCAACCTCGTTCTCCGCAACAAACCAGCCTCCACCAAGATAAAGAGCCCGATGACCGACGATCACGTCATTTACCAACATACCTGTAATTATGAGGACTGTGGACCTCATTCCTATATTGGTATGACGCAGACTCGTCTTTCACGTCGGTTAACTCTTCACCTTCAGGCTGGAGCCATCAAAGACCACTATCTCACCCCTAACCACCCTCACCTCACACGCAACGAGTTAGAGAAACACACCACCATACTCGATAAAGAAAGTGACCCAAGGAGATTACCTATACTCGAAGCTTTATATATCCAAGCCTTACATCCCAACATCAACAACCAAACTCTGGACCTTCAGATCCTTCCTTCTGCCAAAAGGCACTACCCTACAGGACCTAACACCCCTCCTCGCCCCCCGGTGCCCTTGACGCAGCCCCCCGCGCTACCTCCTTCAGCTTCGTCTTCTGCAGGCGCCACACACAACTTAGGCCACGCCCCTCGACACGCAGCCAATCAGCTTCGACCCCACCTATCGACCACCATCCCGCATCCAGTGCGCATGCGTGAAGCGGTTACCCCCTTTTTCTCCTAGTTTTCCCTTCCACCAATAGCAGACTTTTGCCCCCTGTTTTCCGCCTCCTCTGATCCTCCACCCTCTATATATACCCTTCCTGTTTACCTTTTATATCATTCCTTCCTTACTTGATAATGCTGGTTGTCCAGTGAAACGCGTCGTATATCCTGTATCATCATGTACTTTAATGTAACCCTGTACCACCATGAATTTTGCTCATCTCCTTCATCTACTTCCTGCCACCCAGCGAAAACTCATCAGAGACCTGGAAACTTTGAATAATAAAATTTCCAACGCAGAAATTGCCATTTCTTTCAACCTCGTATGTATTAAAGAAAATTTATTACCTGGCTTTACCAACATAAAACTTCACGAGAATGCCAGACATCGCACCAGCACCCTCCAGTTTCGTGAAGAACTGGTGAAGGACCAAATAATTGAAAAACGTGAGCTCGCCAACAACCTTCGTAAAGAACGAGATGCTCTTCTACGGATTTGGGAAGACGAAACCCCTCCAGACCACCTCAAAGCCGATATATATATATATATATATGTATGAATGGAGTCATTAACTCCCAACCAGCGGGGGGGAGCGGGTGTATCATGAAAACACCTGGTGGGTATATTTACCGAAAATGAGCTTCATACCATGCTCTTTTTCATGCATAAGCAAGAGCCAGAGCGTAATACAATTATACATCCGTGAAAGGCTGATGATAGAGCTTTCCAATGACACCTGAATCATCCTTGTACGACATCGAGTTATCTTGCAACGATCGTGCAACTGAACAGGAAAATCACCGTATATTAGGTATTTTGCCATTTTTGTCCTTGTTTTAGAGATACAGATGGCAAGGGAGAGATATTGCAGACCCCACTGCCGGCCACGTGGCGAGCGGACCAAGGGCGCCTGTCGCTCGGTCTCTCTCTCACTGCTCAAAATGGCACTCGTCATATGACGGGCGCCGTAGGAGTAGCCAATGTTCTCTCTCATCATATGACAGTCGCCGCGAGTTGAGGGTTAAAGTAATACAAGGAAGAGCATTGGAAGTTGGTGTACCACTGAAAATGGTATGAAACAAATGGAAGTTGCCTGTACTGCTGTTTACCTTTGATACAGTTCTGATGAGCGATAGTGAATAGGAGTTGCAGGATCTGGTAAATATGTTTGGAACAGTGTGTGAAAAACGGAATATGAAGGTAACTACGGGAAAGAGCAAGGTTATGGTCTTTGAAAGGGGTGCAGCCACAGAGTGTAAGGTGAGGTTGAACGGTCAGGCTATGGAGAATCTCAGGTCATTTAAGTATTTGGGCAGTGTGTTGAGTAAAGATGGGAGTATGGATAAAGAAGTGCGGGAGAGGGTGCAACAGGGAAAGAGGCCTAGGGTTGTAAGAACGCTGAAAGGAGTAACAAAAAATAGGGTGGTCAGCATGGAAGTAAAAAAGTCTTTGTATGACAGTGTGGTAATTTTGACATTGACTTACGGGAGCGAAGCATGGATGTTGGTTAACCCTTTCACGCAATTATGCCGCATAAGTTGCCAGATTAGCAATAAGAAATACAGTTCTCTCACTCATATAATTACCTCTCCAAAATTAGTATTCTGCCCACAGCTAACTCAAAGACAACTGCAGAGGTTGAAGTAACTAAAATAAAGGTTTCTAAATACCTCTGATGGTAGCAAACGCTTTAAAGTATCCCCAATAGGCTCAAAATCGCGTCATATGTCGGAGAGGGTTAAGAGACTCAAACCAAGAGTGGGAGGGGTGGAAATGAGTTATTTGAGATGTGCGTCCGTCCGGAGTTACATGGAGGGATAGACAGACGAATAAGGAAGTATGATAGCTGAGTTGTGTGGATGTAGATGTGCTGAAAAGTGTGAAAAGGAGCACCTTGAGATGTTTCGGCCATGTGGAACGTAATGGAAGCGAGATAATGACTAAGAGAGTGTACGAGAGTGAGGTGGAAGGACAGAGAGGGAGAGGTATACCGAGTGAGTGGTGGAATGATAGAGTTAATATGTATATGCGTGAAACCGATACTGGATGGGAGGAGGGACGTCGACTGACTTGGGACAGAGGTGCATGGGGCGCATCGTTTGTGGCCAACCCTTTGGGGATCACAACGTCCGGCAATAGATAGATAGATCGACATATCTCGTACTTACATTGTCGATTAGTTCTACTTATCACCCGCAGCATCACTATATGAACCACAACATACCTGAAATGTGAAATGGACTATGGTTAGGCAATGTACTAGTACATTTGAACACAGGAGTGAATGCATGATTATAATGCTTGACATATACTGTATATACAATATATATATATATACTGTATATATAAATTATATATATATACTGTATACATATATATATATATATATAAATATATATATATATATATATATGTATATATATACCCTATATATACAATATATATATATACATAAATTATATACTGTATGAAAGTGTATATATATATATATATATATATATATATATATATATATATATACCCGGTATATATTATATACTGAATATATTATATGGATGGATGGTTAGGACATGTTTTCAGTAATGATGGTGATTACCCAAATTAAAACATACAGTAGGTGGAAGAAAACACCAACATAGTATGGGGCTCTGTCTTCACCCTCCACTCTATGCAGTAAATAGTGTGCTGTACAATGAAGGTTAGAAATGATGAACATTGTATATTTTATAAAGCACCTGAAGGAATTTATCGGAATACAAATTGGAATAGCCAGCATATGCATACCTACATTTGTATTTGTTTTACCCCATGCTCTTCCAATATAATTAACACTCAAAGAGCGTGTGGTGGAGTATATTTGACTGTGCCGCCCAGCGGGTTTTTTTACCGTAAACGAGCTTGTTTCCGTGCTCGTTTTCATGCATAAACAAGAGCCAGAGCGTAATACAAGTATGTATCCCTGAAAGGGCGATAAATGAGCTTTCCAATGACACCAGAACTATCCTTCTACGATCACTGGTTGTCTTGCAACGATCGTGCAACCGAAGGGCAAAATCGGTAAAATACGGTCATTTCCTTACATTATTACATGTGAAACTAGTGAGGGAGGGTGGAGTTGGGCGGAGTACATCTTAGTAGCTCTACGGCCACCGTGGCGAGCGGTCATGAGGTAATCTACGCTCCCACCGCTCCGCTCTCTCTCAGAGCAAATTACGTGCTCAAAATTGCATGCGACTATAGCCGGGCCCCGCCACATAGGCCACGTATATTTCACTCGACTATAGCCGGGCGCCGCCAAAGAAGGGTTAATGCTGTCTATAACTTTATTAGGAGAGTTCCATTCCTTGATTACGCTATTGATTAAGAACTATTTTGGTGTATGAACGTTTGCTTTTATGTCTGTATCCCTATGCAGTACTATATTAGACTATCTTAACCCTTAATTAGCGGCGAGCAACATAAGTCGAGTTAAATAAAGCTGGACTATGTGGCGGCGCTCGACATAGGTCGTGTGGCAATTTCAGCACGTAATGTTGCTGAGAGAGAGAGACAAGTGGTGGCAGGAGAGTAGCGAGCGTATGACTGCTCCAGACCACCGCGGCGAACCTACTGACACGAATCCCACCTCCTCCCTCCCTCTCTCACTCGCTATATACGGAATTGTATGGGGAAAGTGCCTAATTACATGCTTTTTGCACTCGCGTTGCACGGTTATTGCAAGAAAACTAGCCATCATAAAAGGATCGTTATGGTGTCATTCGAAAGCTCTGTTTATGCCCTTTCAGGGATAGATACTTGTTTTACGTTCTGGGTCTTATTTAGGCATGAAAATTATCACGTAAACAGCCCTATTTTGGCTAAAAACACCCCGCTGGGCGGTACATATAAATAAACCGCATAGGCCGCTCGTAAGGTGTTAAGTAATCTACTAGCATATACAGTATGTTGCTAATTACTTTCATATTCTTAAAAAACAATAAATATATTGCCCTGAATTTTCATATTTTTCAAGTTTGGGATTACCTTCCACCACAAAGTCGTGCCTACAACACTAGAGCGGCTCAGACATTCAGTGGAGCAGCCGTCATCGTTCCCTGACCACACACCACCCACGCCTAACGTTCTAATACATATAAATGGTCTTTCATGTGGACCACTTGAAGCTAAAATTTAAATATTTTCCAAGCCAACAGTGTACCAAAACGTTGTAGACAGATGAAGTACAGACCTATTGCGGGGAAGTTTGGCTGGATAGGATGTTCTCATGAATTTGTTTATAACTTTAAAGTACATTTTATTGCTTACATAAAGTATGTACTGTAGTGTCATTAAAAGTGATTTCAAACATCTATTTACCCTAACTATTTAACTAACTCTTCATGGTGGTTAAATAAAGGTAGGCTGCCCCAATTACTGTCTGCGTTTCATCTGTCTACAATTATATAGTACATCCCTATCAATAGAATGTTTATAACACGATTTGTATATGATTTTATTTAATAAAACATACATATAAGCTGGTCTTTTGATAATAATAGTATAAAATGTTTTTATTTGTTTCGACTGGCATGAATTAAAGTTAAACAATAATTAGAGAGATAAATCAAGCCCAGAGGTAAGGCGGCCACTTGAAGTAAACAAAGAGGAGGGGAGGTGCATGTTCGATGTGCAGTGGTGGTGAATGTAGTAGTGGAGGAGAGAAGGAGAGCCTCATAAATGATAATAGGAGAATGGAGAACAAGCAAAAGGTACATAGGGAAGATTGAAAAGTGTTAAAGAACGACGAATGCAATGGAATGCGAAGATGGGAAATTAAAAATATGGTGAAATGAAGGAGGAAGAACGTTTCGATAGCTTATAAAATCAGAAGTATAATGGGAAGATGAATGTAAATACTACAACATGGTATTGAAGAAATAAGAGCTGAGAGCTTGGAAACATTTAGTGGCTCACGTGTATTTGTGATATATACTCAATATTTGTAACTCTCATGCTTTGTGGGTTAGAAGTAAATTAAATCAATTGCTGCCCGAGTTGCGTCGGGACACTCAGAAATCCTTGTATGGTATTCTGGAATATGGATCCTACAACTAGGTATGAATTGAAATATATTTGCCTAGTGGGTTTCCCTTCTCCCTAACATAAATAGGATAGAAGGTTGAGTGTCTTTTAGACTGCCGTGATGTAGTTGATTAAAGCGTCGGCTATCGTCTGACGGTCGACGGTTCGAACCCCACTGAGAGCTTGGAAACATATATATATATATATATACATATATACAGTATATATATATATATACATATATAACCCCTTCCATTTTTATGCCACTCGGCAGTAAAAGTAAAAAATAAACACTTCAGTATTTATAGGGAGTAGGTGAATCCTTCATAAATTACATATTTAATTTCACATCGCGGAGTGAAGAAGTCAGATACCTCATTAACACCTTATTAGCGGCCTAGGCGGTTTATTTATATGTACCACCCAGCGGGGTGTTTTTAGCCAAAATAGGGCTGTTTACGTGATCATTTTCATGCCTAAATAAGACCCAGAACGTAAAACAAGTATCTATCCCTGAAAGGGCATAAACAGAGCTTTCGAATGACACCATAACGATCCTTTTATGATGGCTAGTTTTCTTGCAATAACCGTGCAACGCGAGTGCAAAAAGCATGTAATTAGGCACTTTCCCCATACAATTCCGTATATAGCGAGTGAGAGAGGGAGGGAGGAGGTGGGATTCGTGTCAGTAGGTTCGCCGCGGTGGTCTGGAGCAGTCATACGCTCGCTACTCTCCTGCCACCACTTGTCTCTCTCTCTCAGCAACATTACGTGCTGAAATTGCCACACAACCTATGTCGAGCGCCGCCACATAGTCCAGCTTTATTTAACTCGACTTATGTTGCTCGCCGACAGTTAAGGGTTAAAATCCATAACGGGTGCAAAATACAAAATAGTTTTCATATTGATTAATATGGTAATTATTTATTGATCAACCATGGATGTCATACCAGTGGTATGGATATCATATTGAAACATACATATCAATGTAGAAGAAAGGGTGCAGAATTATGATGTAGTGGAGTGAAGGACTGAGATGTGGAGGACTGAAAGAATAAGCTGTGTAGGCCTGAGATGTGGTCGACTGAAGGACTAAGCTGTTTGAGGACTGAATGATTAAGCCGTGGAGGACTTAGATTCGGTGGACTAAGATATGGTGGACTGAAGGAGTAAGCTGTGGAGGACTGAGATGTGGAGGACTGAGATGTGGTGGACTGAAGCATTAAGCTGTGGAGGACTGAGATGTGGTGGACCGAAGCATTAAGCTGTGGAGGACTGAGATGTGGAGAACTGAAGGAGTAAGCTGTGGAGGACTGAGATGCGGAGGACGTAGATGTGATGGAATGAGATGTGATGGACTGAGATGTGGAGGACTAAGATTTGGAGGACAGTGGAACCTCTTTTATATCAAGATAACTTGGGTGTATTGATAGAAGAGAGAGGAGGAATGTGTTTGTGAGGGTCGTGGTACATTATTTATAATTGCTGAATTGTAAATGTAATAGTAGACTTGTTTACCTGCTGAGCAAAAATAATAATGCAAAATAATAAAAATAAGATAAAATTAGATATTCTACAGCATCAGGATTTGTGTCACACCAGTTAATATAGTAAGGTAAACTACAGTAGTAGTACTGCACTATTTGGTCTATTTTACATAAATTCACCTTAAATAGTATGCTAACGTTTGGCCAGTATTCTATTGACTAGAATATACCGAGTCTTCTTCATGAAGGTCCTTGCCAGTACATTGCAAATAGAAAAATGAATTAACCCATTATGTACCAGAGTCGGCCCTAATCCGTCAGTACAATAGTGTTACACCAGTACCAGCAATGGCTACCATATGTAACTAATAATCGACCCTTATTCCAGCTAATATAGAGCGGGAGCTGCTAACATGACTTGAAGGCAATGCTGCTATGTGTTGGCAACACTGCCCATAAAATCTTTAGCTGTCCGGCACTGGACCATCAGCGGACACACTCAGTCACCCCTCAACGGTCGTGGTAAGAGGATTTTGTCTCGCCATGGATGAGTTATTTGGGCCAGAATGGCTGTTACTGAGAGATACATAAATTGCAAAATGCTCTGGTATAGTACGGGTTAAACTAGACTCAGATAATTTTGTATTCACATGTACAGTTGTGTTCATTAATGCTGATACATACATTTTTGAAGCGCCTTTATTAATTCTTTACCATATATTTGTATTTTGGAAATTCCTTTAAATTTGTCAAAACTAAAAAAATGTATCAGAATTAGGCTAATGACCGCAACTGTAAATACAAAAATAAACGTTATTCCTGTGAAATATCACATTTTTGGATTATTCTATCTTCATTTAGCATGTCATTATTTCTTCATAAAATGGAATAGTACCAACTGAGGATATATCACATCATACACCTTGATCGAGAAGCATAGGAGTAAGCCTAAATGAGGAGCTTTAGGAAACATCCGGAGCAAAACGGAAGAAAATGTACTCTGGAAAGGTTACCCGGGCAAGGCTCTTGAACAATCCAGGAAGATAGCCACAGTGCTCCTTCTGGTATCAGCCTGTGGCTTGTGGTTGAATACTACTTTCATTCCATCCCTCACAACCCACTTGGATGCTGAAACACTCTGGGTTGCCATCACACTACAGATTTTAATCACTCACTCTAGTGTAGATGCAGTGATATGCTCCATACTCTAGGTCACCATACCTTTTAGTGTAAATGCAATGCAGACCATTTATATAAGTAGTCACCTCTACAAGATGCTGGAACTATAGGCTCTGCAGAGCACAAATTTATTATAAATCCTCAAATCATCAGGAATCAACAGAGATGATAGCAAACAGTCAGATGGGATGGCTACCTACCTCTACAAGAATGTTTAATTTCTCATGTGATATACCACATGCGTAGACACGTTTACATGAACCAATATCATTTGAAGTACAGAAGTACTAAAAACAAGTGCAGCAACCTAGCATTATAGGTATGCAATCAATATAAATACTGATAGCTTGAAAAGAACCATCAATTCGACCCTCTTTCAGAGGTTTTAGCCTCACCACCCTTAATGTAGTGAATTATTTTGGCCACCATACAAAAGTACCTCGAAATAGCTTGTGGCTTAAGCAAAGAGTAATATCGTTTGCAAAATATGTGTTTGATTTCTTTAATAAAAGAGGAACTATGGCTGACTTAATGTCACAGTTCCTAGTGCATTTGGAGCTTGTTATTCATAGTATGAAAAGTATATATTCCTATTACTATTATGCCAATACTAAGCTTATACAGTATATGTCTACAGGAATTAATATGGCAACGGGGGTTATTCATTTAAAACTGATGATTTCATTTGGAACAAGTTCCATCCACTAGCACCTGTTCCAAACTCGTGGTTACACGGCATAATTTCACATATACACCCACACTAAAACACTATTAACTAGTATTATAAAAGTGTGTTTGCAACCTGGGGCAGTTTCCATGGATGGCAGATAGACGATAGCCTAGACAAATAGAATAGGCTAGTTAATATATCTATACATTTCGCTTCAACTTAGAGTATAATGGGCTCCCAACCCCACCCTCGTGGCACGATACTTAGCCAGCAATCTATAGAGAATGACAACCAGTGTTCATCAGTTAGTTTGTTAGCGGAATTAGTTTGAAAAGGCACCACCAATGTGCGTGTGTGTGAGAGAGAGAGAGAGAGAGAGAGAGAGAGAGAGAGAGAGAGAGAGAGAGAGAGAGAGAGAGAGAGAGAGAGAGAGAGAGAGAGAGACCTCGCCCCACACTTCCTGCAGGAAATGAAGCCGAGACCATAACAAATATTATATTCCTTCCAACAACCAACCATACTCCTAAAATCGATTAATGAAATTTACAAACACATGTGGCAGTCCGTGGATTCGAACCCAAATAAAAACGTCAGAAAGAAAGACCTGTCCGTAGATGTACCGTAGAAAATAACTGTATTAGATTTTACTCATATTCTAGATTACATATTTCTTATTTTAATATTTTAAATATGTTATTTTATCTTTTAAAACTAAATACAATATTATAAATATGTTATTTTATCTTTTAAAACTAAATAGAATTTAACACAATATTGTCTATTAGCGAGACAGAATACAGCAATATATTTTAATATACAGATAAAGAGAGTAAAATATAGATGAATAATGGGAAACATTCCACAATCACACATTAAAATATATATATATATATATATATATACTGTATATATATATATATATATATATACTGTATATATATACTGTATATACTGTATATATAATAATATACAGGGTGACCGAAAAGTCCCTTTACACATAAATAAATCTAGAAATTTAACTGATAATTGAAAGTAGACAAAATTTGAGCAACAAAAAAACAGAACTTTGAGATTTTGTCTTGCATTATTTTGTTTTATAGTTAAGCTCATCCCAGCCTCACAGGTAAACTTAGATGTGAGCAACTGCTTTATCGTAGCAGTCAAGCCAGTGTTTCATCACTGTTTGCTCAACACACCAGACCACAAGCGATGGAGTGGCTCTCTCGTGTCCGCAGATCATGACTGTCACTGTCACTGAGCGAAATGGGGATGAGGATGGAAACCCCATGAATGTCAACAGAGAAAATTATCACCCCATACTCTAGAACTTCTCCCTCCCGCAACTCTCAGCCCTAGCCAACGTCGATGAGATCATCTTTCAGCAGGATGCTGCTCCTGCACACTATTCCTGTGATGTTCCCACCTTCCTCAATGCCCACTTTCCGGGCAATTTGGATGGGCCGACGAGGACCTGTCGAGTGAGCTCCTTGGTCACCGGATTTAACTCTGTTATTTTCTCCTGTGGGGTTACATCAAGAGCAAGGTGTATTCCAGCAAGCCACAGAACCTTGCAACATTGAAAGAAATAATTGAAGAAGCCTCTGCCTCACTTTCAGAAGAGCTGTTGGTTTAGCAGTGGTGAAGCGCTGGCTTAACTGCTACGAATATGCAGGCGCTCACGTCAAAGTCTACCAGTGAGGCTATAGTGAGTTGAAAGCAAAAGTAATATGAAAATTCTCAAGGTACAGTTATTATGTTGACCAAGTTTTGTCTATTTTCAATTATTAGTTGATTTTCTAGAATTAATTTTATGTGTAAAGGGACTTTTGGAACACCTTGTTTTGATGTTGTTGTACAGTAGTAGCCCCAAGATACCATTTATGGGTATCCCGCAGCATCCAGATAGTCTGCCACCTCTCTCGGGTGGGTCCAGAGATCTTTGAGTGTTGTGATGTTGAAGTTATGTTTGTATGGGGCAAGTGTTGGGGAGTGGAGTATCAAATGCTCTGTGTTGTCAGTGGGATGTTGCCAGCGGGGACAAGAAGGGTCTTGAGTTGGATCTATTTTATGTTTGTAATCTTGCAGTTATGGGTAGTAGCCATACCTGAGGCATGCGAGTGTGACTCAGATTTCTCTGACAAGTGTGATTTCTGATGGAGTAATCTTGGGAGGTAAAGAATTTAGGATTGTGTTGTGTGGACTGCTATTGATCGTTTGTTGGGTGAGGTATGTTTGTACATGTTTGTGTGTTTTGGTGTTTGGAGGTGCGGGTGAGATGTTGAAATAGATATGGTTGTAATATTGGACAGGTGTTTGTTTCATGCTTCGAGGTGCGGGTGGGTGATGTGTTACGGAGTGGATCGTGGGCTGAAGAGTAGAACTGTGTTCCTATCATGTCTAAATGGGTCATCAGAGGGAGAATCTGTTAATATTTTGTTCTATGTGAATGAAGGAGACAAAAGGAAACGCTGCCTGTAACTAGTGTCTCCCCCAAAGTTGAAAGAATACCAGAGCCCAATTACAAGTCACAGAGAGCTTTGAGTCAGCTTTGAGTCAGCAATATAAATCATAGGATGAGGGAAAGATAGATTGAGTGAGAGTTCCAAAGCCTACTTGTTGAGTAGAAGAAAGAATGGGAAAATCGGTTCAGTCTTGGGTTAAAGAGTTGGACAGAATAGGGGTGGGAGTGTTTTGAAAAGTGTAGGCCCCCAACTGTCCGTAAGGGAGGAGGTACAAACTGAAAAAGCCCTGAAGAACATATTGTAGTAGCGGTAGAAGAGTGAGAGAGATGCAACATTACAATGAGTAGAGAGAGATTGCAGGGAATTAGTAAGAGAAAGTGAGTTGATGAGATGAAATGTATTTGAGTCTACCCTTTCGAGACATGTGGTATGGGTTGAATCTCCCCACACATGCAAACAATACTGATACATGTACGGAGCAAGAAGCTGTGCGGTGGTGGGGAACTCACGGAGACGGTTGAATATACCTAACTTCTGGGAAGCTGTTATGAAGAGAGTGGTAATATGATTTTTCCAAGAAAGGTCGGAAGAAAAAGGAACACCAAGAATACTGAGAAGATGAAGACTTGATTTGTGTATTGTTGAAGTATAAGGAATAGACGTGTGGAAGATTGTGGTGGGTTGATCAATGGAGAAATTAGGTTTTGGAAACATTGAAAGTAACAAGATTTTCTCTGCCCCAATCGGAAATAGTTGATAGATCAGAAGATAGGCCCGCTATGGCCCCATCATGTGAGTTTTCGCGTGTTTGCACACTGGGTTGTTGTTGAAAACTAGTTGAATAATGTAAGGTGGTCATCAGCATATGAGTGGATAGACCTGGAGGTACAGTTGAGAAGATCATAAATGAATATTAGAAAGAGAACTGGAGACAGGACAGAACCCTGAGGAACACCGGAGTTGATAGGTTGAGGAATTGAGCGATGGCCACCCACAACCACACCTATTGAACGGCCAGAAAGGAAATTAAAGACAAAGGAACAGATGGAGGGAAAGAAACCGAAGGAGGGGAGTTGGGAATTTAGATATTTGTGCCAGACTCTATCGAAGGCTTTCCATAACTCTAGCGCAAAAGAAAAGATCTCACCAAAGTCATGAAAGGAAGATGACTAAGAGTTAGTAAGGATAGAAGATCACCAGTATAGCAGCCCTTAACCCATACTGTACCAGGGACGTCATTTTCATCATATTCTAGGAACTATTAGACTATTTCATGCAGCTTAGGAAGGACCTCTAGCAATAATAAGGCTTCATACTATCTCAACCAACCCTTTTAACTACCATAGATCTTTCCTACCCTGCATAATATCGTCTAAATATAGCTATAATATAATATAATACACGTCGCTGGTACTCAAAGGGTTAAGGATACCATAATGACAATCTGAAAGTAGATTAGAGGAAAACCAATTAATGTTTAAGAATATTTGAATTCAGAATATTTTAATAACTTTAGAGACGCAAGAAATGAGAGCTATTGGACGATAATTAGTGGGTTGAGAGCGGTCAACTTTGTTTGGGACAGGTTGAATGAGAGCAAACTTCCAGCAAGAAGGAAAGACGTTACAGGAAAGACAGAGACAACAGAGTTTGTTTAGGCAGGGAGCCAGCACAGAAGAACATTTGTTAAGTACAACAGGAGAAACACCACCCGGTCCATACGCCTTCGTAGTATTTAACCCAGAGGTGGCAGAAAGTACATCTTTAGAAGAGATTTCGACATGAGGCATAAGTAAGAGAGAGGGGGTGGAGAGGGAGGGAAAGCACCAAAATCATCCATGGAAGCGTTTTTAGCGAAAGTTTGAGCGAAGAGTTCAGCTTTTTCTGCATGTATCGTGTAATACGATAGAGATAGGCAATTTATGTGCTAACGTACATCTCTGTGACGTGCCTAGGTAGATACGATAGTTCAACGGCCATTCCCGCGGTACGGCGTAGGAAGATTAGATTGTGAATAGTAAGATTGCAAGTTGTAAGTAAGTTAAGATTATAAAAGGCCTAATATGCTATTAAATAATATTGACACGGTCTTATGTAGTATATATGAATTTATCGTATATATAAATTTAATTTATCGTATTAAGCAACCTAGACGTGGTACGATAGTTTTCCCGCCTGGCCTTTGCCAAGGCAGCAAGACTGAGATCCGGGGAACCTCAGAGCTTTCGCAGACATCACCCTGTCAACATATAATTTCCGTCATAATTGATTGTGCTATTGTGCCTCTATTCACAGTACAGTGCCAGCAATACCCACATATACACTTCGACAACGCTCTCATCGACGCAATGACTGACATCTAAGCATTTCTACTCATGTCCATTACCATATCATAATTATTTGTTCTTTCCTTGAGCTCCGCTATTGGGCCGGCTCGTCTTTACCGCCGTCCGCCATATTGGGCCGGCATCCTTTGCCTCATTGCCATGTGGAGATATTGGTGAGTTGAATCCTGGAGTATAATTAACTCTTTGAACCCTATTTAAATATAAACATATGTGAGTGACCTTTGGATGTAATTTAGCTTAAATTCAGATTAAATTAAATTTAGACTTAGAGTAATTTGACTTAGATTGATTTGTTTGGATTATAGCTTTGATATATAATTAACTTCCACTAATATTATACCACATTGGTGCCCAGACCCGGGATTTAACTACCAATAAGGGAATTTTGAAGGCATAAGTAAGGGATTAGCACAGGGAAGCAGGAGCAAGGACCCAGGAGGAGTGGGGCTTGGATTTAATCCGGAAACTCCGGCGCCGATACCTGATAGGATTGCCGTCGTAGGACATTCGTATGCCACTAGGCTCAGGGCAGCTGAGCAAGGACTTGTGGGGTATAGGGCGTCGGAGGGGGATCGATACTTCGAGCTCTCCTTCTTCGGGGTGCCTGGGGCCAGAGTAGATACCCTGAGAGCCTCCCCAGAGTGGGGACGAGTGGTACGATTTAGGCCTCTCATGATATTCTTGTTTATCGGAGGTAACGACATTGGCCCCGATACAATGCCTCGAGAACTGGACAATGAAATAAAACAGGTGGCGTTGGATCTCGAGAGAGAGACCGGGGGAAGCTGCAAGATCGTAGCTATAGAAAACCGGACCAGAGTCCGAGGTTTCCGAACTGAGGATTATAAGGCGATCCGTAACTCCGTAAACCGCATCCTGAGGTACCGGTTGGCGGAGACGCGGCACCGATTCGTATCCATCACCCTCAATGTACAGGTTCTCGATCTAGACGGCGTCCACCTGGATTTAGATACCAACTAATAGCTCTATAATAAAATAGTAGGCCTGACAAAGTGTCGGATGGAGAGGGACGCCGGGGTAGTGTCATTGCGCCTCCCGAAATCTTGCATCACACCCATCATCTTCCCCCAATAATTTTTCTTTTTCATTTTTTCAGACTTCCTATGACACCAGACCTGACATAACATTTTCTTTGTTCATTATGGCCTTTTAGTGTAGGTATTGCCAATGTAGTGTACTATTTTTTCTCCATAACAAAGGAGCCTGCAGTTCGGCATCTCTTGACTAGGCTTCTAATTTGCCGTGGTGATATAACATTGTAGCATTGTAAGGTGTAGATTTACATAAAAGATGAGTAAATCAGAGGAGATACCGTCTGAAGGGATGCAAAGTAATGCTCCGAAAAATCAGAGGGCAGGACTTCGGGGAGTGTTAAATAGATCAATAGTCGATGTCAATACTTTCATCACTACTGCTGACCTCGAGGAATTGGAGGCTAGACTAGATAATGTCCAGGTTACACATAGTCATATTGTTGCTCTAAGTGAGGTGATTGTGGTAAGCATGAAGGAGGATGATGAGATAGTAGCAAAGTGTGAAAATCGCGCCCTATATGAATGTAACCGCGGCAGAGGAGTTAGGAAGGGCAGATTCCCAACCCAGTGACCCTAAAATGACTGCAGAGTTCGACCTGGAAAGACTGTGGAAATTATATCATATAGGCATTAATCCTGTGGAGACTGATTATGATTCGGAAATTGCTATAAAGAAGTTAGAGGAGTCTGTGAGCTATTCTTCCGCAAAAAAGCAATACGAGGTTAGTCTACCATGGAAAGATAGTGAGACGAGCCTGCCAAAAAATTATGGATTGGCATTGGGTCGATTGCGCGCATTACAGCGTAAATTAACACATGAACCGAGCACGCGCCAGGAGTACAAAGGAGTACAAAGGAAATCAAGCAACAACATATCTAGTGACCCTTCTAGGCTGCTTGTCCTCCAAAACACTGAGGATTAAGTGTCCAAACAGTGGTTTAGAGTGGGTAAGGGAACATTGGAAAGGGAACTACTGCCCTGGAACTAATGTCCGTGGCAGGACTAGGAAGTTAGTAGGGAACATAGGGGTTAGTAAGTGAGGGGAGGATAAAATAAAGTTATTCATTTACAAACGCAGTCAGTCGCGGGTTTGATGCGAGATATTTGTCTAGGCGGAATTTAAATGAATCAACGGTGCTGCAGTCTATAACGTCTCGGGGAAGCCCATTCCACAAGTTGACAACTCGATTGAAGAAGAAATTCTTAGATTCGTGTGAGTTAAAAGATTTACCAATAATTTTGTAACTGTTTCCCCGCGTGTAATTAGATTGGTCGATAGTGAAGTACTTACTACAGTTCATATTGTCGATGCCTTTGATGATTTTGAACACTTGAATTAAGTCACCTCTTAATCTGCGCTGGGTTAAAGGAAATAAATTTAATTCTCTAAGACGCTCTTCGTATGGTTTGTTCTTTAGGCTAGGTATCATTTTGGTAACTCTACGTTGAACTCGTTCTAGCTTGTTTATGTCTTTTTGGTAATAAGGGCACCAGCATTGAACGCAGTATTCCAGAAGAGGGCGGATTAAGGAATTGTAAAGGGTTAGGATAACGTCTTTGGATTTATGCTCAAATGATCTGCCTATAAAGCCAATTATTTTGTTTGCCTTCTTAACAACTTCTGAACATTGTTGACTCTGTTTTAGGTTACTCGATATTGTTACTCCCAGATCGGCTTCTCTGTTTACATTCTTAAGCTGAGTGCCATTCATGGAATAGTTTGCTTTCTCATTTAGGTATCCGATATGTAGTACTTTACATTTATCCGCATTGAAACTCATTTGCCAAATTTAGGCCCAATGTGACAATTAATGTCACAGTATGATGATGTACTTCGGAACTACTTAGACCGAGGCTTCATAGAATGAGTCGATGTGAAAGAACCAATTAGGAAGGGTAGGGTTCACTACCTAGCCCATCATGGGGTGAAAAAAGACAGTGCCACCACACCAATACGGGTGGTGTATGACTGCTCGGCCCACCAAGGTCAACAACCCAGTCTAAATGATTGCTTACTGACTGGTCCATCCATGGTGTCAGATTTGTCTCAACACCTATTGCGATTTCGACTGGGGCAATATTCTTTTACCAGTGATATTGAGAAAGCCTTCTTGATGGTCAAATTGCAGGAGGAAGATAGAGATGTCACTCGCTTTCTTTGGTTCGAACACATTAGCGACTCTGGAAGTCCGGACGTGATCTACCGTTTTCGGGTCGTACTATTTGGTGCTACATGCTCGCAGTTTTTGTTAAATGCCACAATTAAGAAACATCTGTCATATACTCATGAGGACACTAATAAACTATCTCGTGGGTTGTATAAAGACAATTTGCAGGGTTCTAGCGATATTCAGGATGAATTATTACATGCCTACTGGCAAGCATGTAGATTGTTCACCAAAGCTCATTTATTTCTCCGCGAGTGGGTTACTATCTTCAGAGTTTAATTCAGATGGACGGTACGGAATCTCATAAGCAGGAAAAGACCAGAAATTTGATGATGATCTGGCAACCAAAACAAGACATTCTAACCTTTCAAACAAAGTATTTTGTTCAGCAGACAGGAACGCACTCGAAGAGAAGTCTGTTGAGCAAAGTTTCGCAATTTTTTTATCCTTTGGGTCTAGCATTACCTGTTACCATAAGAGCTAGGATTCTGATGCAGGAAGTTTGGAGACGAAACGTAGGATGGGATGACAGTTTGCCCGAGGACTTGAATGATCAAGGGACATTATTGTTGAAAGAGTATGACATCCTATGTACTAACAGCTACCTCGTAAGGTGGCGGTATTTGGTGACGTTACATTACATACGTTTTGCGATGCTAACATCACGGCATACGGGGTAGCCATTTATGTCGTTAGTTCATTTGGGGCGCATTTAGTTACAGCCCGGGCCAAGGTAGCACCGGTCAAGAAAGTAACTATCCCTAAAATGGAATTGACTGCCATACTGCTAATAGCACATCTGGTGCAACATGTACGCGCAGCATACGAGAGCGAGTTAAATATTGAAGTCGTTCACGTATGGTGCGATAGTCAAGTACTGTAGCACTCAACTGGGTACATAGCAAGAAGTCTCTGCCAGTTTATGTGCGAAATAGGTTAGATGAGATTAGGGCCCTATTGCCAGACGTTGCATATCACTATGTCAATACAAAAGACAACCCTAGTGATCTCATAACTAGGAGTATAACGGCTAACCAGTTAATAAAGTCCGAATTGTGGTGGCATGGTCCAATTTGGCTGCTCCATGAGAATGAATGGACGATATGGCAAGCTGTTGATGAGGGACTTTATCCCACTGGAAACAGTGACAGTTACAGCCCAACCAAATGAGCCACCGGATCTAGTAATAGAGTGGGCAAGATTCGGTGACTATAACAAATTAGTCAGAGTTGTAGCTTGGGTGTTGAGATTTGTATCCAATATCAAGGTTAAAGTAACGGGCCGACTCTGCAATAAGGGTCACATCATTAATTGCTCGTGAATATAAAGCAGCTGAAGTAACTTTGATTAAATGGGTTCAAGCAGAAACCTTTTCCAATGAATAAGAATCTTTGCAAAGCTCTAATAAGTTAATAATACCTAACTTAGTGCTTCAACTAAGGTTGCACCTAGATAATGACCTCATCAGGTGTGAGGGTCACCTGAAGTGGTCGGGTGTAACGGACGGCACAAATCGTCCTATACTTATGCCAGCAAGACATCTCGTTACTGACCTATTGGTCATATGTGCACATAAGGAAGTAAAACACTACGGGGTCTATCACATCCTATCGAATTTGCATCTCACATGGTGGATACCCAGAGTTCGACAAGTAGCTCGACGTGTAGTAAGGAAGTGTGTGATATGCCAGAGACTAATGGTAAGCCTTATGTGACTGGACCACCTCCGCTTTTACCTGAATGCCGTGTAAAACATATCGAGCCTTTCCAAGCTGTAGGGTTAGATTACACAGGTGCATTGAAGACGAAAGAGCAAGATATGGTCTATATATTATTGTTTACCTGTGCCACGTCTCGAGCGGTACACTTAGAATTATGTGACAATATGTCTAGCGAGGAATCTATGCTGGCATTTAGACGGTTTTGCGTTACGTCGTTCATTCCCTCAACTAGTACTTAGCGACAATGCTCCTACTTATATCCAGGCATCTAGATACCTCAAGGATATGAGCAGTGATCCTACAATCATCGCTTTTATGGGTGAAAAGAAGTGCGAATGGAGGTTCATCCCAGTTAAGGCACCTTGGATTGGTGGAATGTGGGAACGGTGTGTCGGCATAGTTAAATCAGGACTAAGAGCGGTAGTAGGACGTGCTCTATTGAAGAAGAGTGAGTTGATGACAGTCTTCACCGAAATAGAAGCAGTCGTGAATGATCGTCCGCTCACGTATGTGTACACCGACCTGTAAGAACCACTACCATTAACGCCAGCTCACTTACTCTACGGTAAACCATGGATTGCATTTCCATCAGATTTCCAGTCAATTGTAGAACTAGAGGATCCTTCGTTGTACTCTGAAGCAGCAGTGTCTAAGCGATACCAGTATATATCGAAGGTAATCGAGGACTTTAGAAAAAGGTGGATTAACGAATATCTGCTAGCCTTGAGGGAAAGGAGTATCAAACCCTCTGGTAGACCATCGGCACCTTCTGTTGGTGAAGTGGTTATAATAAGAGAAGATAGTCCTCGTTTATACTGGAAATTTGGCCGCGTGTTGGAGGTGTACAAGGGGGAAGACTCTGTAGAGCGGGTGGCGCTATTGAAGACAGCCACTGGAACTACTGTTCGTCCGATCTCACAGTTATATTCTTTGGAGCTCGATTCTGCTTTACAATCTGAGGCTCCACCTGATATTGCTTGGTCCGAGGATTCTCAACATGACGATTCACTTCTTACTGATGGTGATCACCCTCGGACCGGGACGCTTCCCAGACGCGCTGCTGCTGGCGCCGTTGAAATGTGGCATCAGAAGATAGCCTCTGGCCAACTTTAATTTAAGGTGGGGTTCAGGTTTTCTTGTGGGGGGGAGTGTATCGTGTAATACGGTACAATTTAGACTTAGAGTAATTTGACCTAGATTGATTTGTTTGGATTATAGCTTAGATATATAATTAACTTCCACTGATATTATACCACAGCATGTATGTGTTTGTTGTTTGTGGTTTGTGTGCATCCTGTTATGATTTTGAGGGCCCCATTCTGAGTGGTTTGTAGTTTCTTTGTAGTGGTTTGTAGTTTGAGTAGTTTGTGATTGTGGTGCAGGGTGGCCAGGCTTGGGATGCATAGTGCATGGTTGTGTAGATGTACTGTTTGTAAAGTATGGACAGTGTTTCTTACGTTGGCAAAAGTTGGCCAATAGCACAGAAAAAAGTTATCAGAAATGTTACTTATACACCAAGTGTTACGAGCTACTGTGTGTTCGTTTGAGAGCTGATTACCTGGGTTGTGGTCTTCACCTGCTGAGGTGTTGGTCGTTGCCTTATTCAGGGATATGTGTTGTATTACATGTTGGGATATATTAACCTTCCCAGATTACTTCAGGATTATATTCTTAGTGCTGCTTGTTCTATGTTTTTGGGGCTACATTTTGAGGTAGCATAAGTAAGTTTTTAAGTGTAGTTTCTATACAGTATATGATATAAATTACACCTTTGTCGCTCCTTATATTTTGTTAATTTTAACATGCTTTAAGTTTAAGAATAACTTGTACTCATGGTTTAATTTGGTCAATATGACTCAGCGGTCACTGTGAGTTTCATTTCAATTTATATTATAAGTGGCGTGTCCTCTAAATAAAATTAACTAGCCCCATAGGGATAATTCACTGGCCTATAGTGCCAGTTTCGCTCACCAGGGTCTTGGCGGGAATAGTGTATGAGTGTCGGACCGCCAATTATTTGAATTTTACCAAAGTAACTAAAACTCGCTTGTCGATCTTAATAAGCTATGGTTCATCTCGTTATTGGACTTCAAGCATGTGCCTATACCCCGTGTATGTGATAGGATGTATACTGGTTTGTTTGTTGAGTGATATCAAGAGTAAACCAGACAAACATATGCAGAATGGCTGGTGGGCCCTTGGTGTCTCATTGTTTATTGTTAATATATGTATTAGTTCGATCGCCTGACAGGTTAGGCTATTCATTGATCGAAGCGAAATCTATCAAGCTGTGTAGTGACATAGTCTTCATTATCTTTAACACCTTACGAGCGGCCTATGCGGTTTATTTATATGTACCGCACAGCGGGGTGTTTTTAGCCAAAATAGGGCTGTTTACGTGATCATTTTCATGCCTAAATAAGACCCAGAACGTAAAACAAGTACCTATCCCTGAAAGGGCATAAACAGAGCTTTCGAATGACACCATAACGATCCTTGTATGATGGATAGTTTTCTTGCAATAACCGTGCAACGCGAGTGCAAAAAGCAGGTAATTCGGTACTTTCGGTACATAATTGAGTATGTAGCGAGTGAGAGAGGGAGGAGGGAGCTGAGATTTGTGTCAGTAGGTTCGCCGCGGTGGTCTGGAGCAGTCATACGCTCGCTAGTCTCCTGCCACCACTTGTCTCTCTCTCTCAGCCACATTACGTGCTGAAATTGCCACTCGACCTATGTCGAGCGCCGCCACATAGTCCAGCTTTTTTTAACTCGACTTATGTTGCTCGCCGCTAATTAAGGGTTAAGTAAGTTAATTTAGAGTATATACCAATATTAGTAGACTAACTTTGCCAATTTGACATTCGAATTCGAATATCGCGCCGTGTTTGAATGTTAGCTCCGTGATGTCATCAAGAGGCTATAAAGGTTGTGGCGGACCGCTTCGAGAGATCAGTCAGTTAGCGGAGCTCGGGAGGAACGTACTTGTGTGTGTGAGGTGCCGTGAGGATATATATCACTTGTTGGATCCTCTTGGTGGTTTGTTAATACTGGTCGAGTTATTATAGTGCCTTATGATACTCTATCATTGAAGAATACACAGCGATGATATTTATTTAAATATTAGTGCTTGATAATTTAATGTAAGCAGTACAGATTGTATTTTTTTTTTTTTTTTAATAGCACAGTGACAACGCAGCTTGGTGAATTCCGTGTTCCAGTCTCATATTGTGTGCTTTGTAACAAGATTTGGTGATCTTATATTATATGTTTAGTTGTGTATGCATTGGTGAATATAAATGACGCGGTCAAGGGATAGTGAGATGTAGACATTTCTTGGTGCATATTATTAAAGTATGAGCAACAGATGTTTCCATCTGGCTACTTTGAATTATAATTGCTAACGCTGCAGTGGTCTTGAATATTTTTTGTTTTATCTATTGAAGTTTTAGAGTACTGTAGAATCACGATTTGTATATATTGGGCTGACATCTGAGGTCAATACTAGTGCATCGTTGAGCGAGTGTAATTCTTATGACCTAGAAGAATGTGTGGAATTATTATTTACTGTTAGCTAAGATGTTGTAGGAAGTCAAGTTGTACTTTCAGTTTATTGAGATATTGTGGTGCAGGACAGTTACCCCAATCTAATCTTGATCAAGAACTATAGTGGTTAATGTAAAGCAGTTTTCTATCATGTTCCTCTAAGCAATCATTGAAACGTCATTAGTCTTACATAGCTATTGTGCTGATATCATAATCAAATTAGACCTTGAATATTAATTGACATCTACATGATTTATAGTGCATCTTCTGCAAGAATAAATACGATTATATACTAACATGTGCAAGAGACGAGTGTTGTTCCATAACCTGTAGTTAGATAATTTCTGGTTTTGTTTGAAGTTAATGCCACGGCAATTAGCGACCTCTTGCCAGGTTCCAATTCTGCTTTGAAGTATAAGACAGAAATGGCGACCTCTTAAGCGACCTGATTTTGGATCCGACTTGGAGACCTGTGATAGGCTCATCTTCTACAGTCTAGCGTTCATATGTTTTTTTTTTTCTGTTGCGCACCCGTGCCCTTATGACCACCTTGACCCTCAGACCCGATAACTAATTAGGTCTGAATACGAAGGGGGTTGTAACAGAACTGGCGACCTTTGGCCAGGATCCTTTAACCAGGTTTCATACTATGAAGTAGTTGGGTAAAGTAGTTTATATATAATACATACCAGAAACAATCTAACTATACCTTGCAAGTGTTTATTGAGGCATTGTGATAACCAAGAGCGTGTATAAGGTGTAACACAATTGACTGGAGACATTGGAACTCAGCTAGGTATTCTTCTTTGATGAGATTGTTTCGTGTCATGTCAAGTGTTGAGTAAACTTTGCATACTGTGTCATATATAGGCTAGGAATTTCACTCATAAAACGGTGGGTCTAACTGAAGATAATGTAGAATCATTCCTCACGGCACACACACCAGAGTTGGTTCGCACACTTAACCTCTCCGAGCTTCGTATACTGGCTGGTGCGATAAAGATTAACATAAGTTCTGAGGACTCTCGAGAGAGGGTTTTGGAAACGGTCATGCAAGAACTCTATGACCAGGAGTCAAATGACTTCTCTGGGTTTACTCCACAAGGGCTCGCAAGAGTTGAGACCCCTCTGGAGGACGATGGGACGCTCTCACGTGCGGCTGACGACTTTGAATTGTCTGAGGCATACAGACTTGAGTCAATGAGGCTCAAGGTAATCCAGACAAAACTGGAATGCGAGAGGGTAACCCGGGAGGGTGAACGATTGAGAAATCGCAGGCATGACAATGTAGGTGGTAGAGGTGCTGGACGTGATGTTGGCCCTACACCGAGATTCGACGTTACAAAAAATGTCAGAATGGTGCCACCGTTTGATGAGGGAGATCCGACGGGATACTTCCTTGCCTTTGAGAGACTGGCAAGTAATATGGAGTGGCCCAGAGAAAAGTGGGCACTATACTACAGTCTGTTCTGAAGGGCAGAGCTTCAGACGCCTACACAGCAATTAGCTTTGAAGATAGTATGAATTACCAAATAGCCAAGGAAAAGGTGTTGAGGGCTTATGAATTAGTACCAGAAGCATATAGGTTAAAATTTAGAGAAATTAAGAAAGACACTAGCGTAACTTTTGCTCAACATCTGCATGACATGAAGAAGGCGCTAGAAAGATGGTTGCATTCCACCGAGGTCATGGAGGACTATCAGAGCCTTTACAATGTAGTACTTCATGAGAACTTTTGCCAATTTTTGCCTAGGGAGATTAAAATGCACTTGGCAGACAATGATATCACTGACCCGGCGGATGCTGCCGTCTTGGCCGACAAGTATTATCTGACCCACAAGAATTCCACAGGTACTAATGTCAAAACAGTGGGAAATAAAGTAAATCTCGACAAACAAACGAACCATTACGGGCATATAAAATCAAATGTCACAAACGTGGCAACAGATGGTGAATCAAAGGGAGTAAAGACAAGGACTCAGGGTGTCAAGGGTACAACCGAATCCAGGTCTTGCTTCTATTGTCACAAACCTGGTCATATTGCTCGAAATTGCTATTCTAGACAGAAGGAAATGAAAGGTAGTAGAGAAGCTTATCTGAAAGATCCCAAGACAGTAGCTTTTATCAGAAGTAAGCCTGTGAAAACTGATAGTGATGACTATGCGGAATTCAGATCTAAGGGTCTTGTAAATGTAGGAGAGTCAGAAAATTCAGTGGCTATCCTGAGGGACACAGGAGCATCCCGCACACTTGTGAGGAGAGGAGCACTAGAGAGTTGTCCAGACAGTGAACAGTATATCATATTGACAGGTGTAGGTGGTTCGGTATCCGCGCCCCTAGTAGAGGTGAACCTAGAATGTGAGCTGTACTCTGGAAAGGCTGAACTGGCAGTTCTAGATGCCCTTCCCATAGAGGGTGTGGATGTTTTACTGGGTAATGATCTTGTGGGAGGGAGAGTCAAGGTCGTGCCTATAGTATCTGTGAGAGCCAGAGAAAGTAAGGAGACTGAATTGTATGTGGAAGAGAACCAAGATCTCTTTCCAGTATGTGTGACCACTAGGGCTCAAGCTGAAAGGAAGAAGTTAGAGGAGAAAGCTAGACTTGAGGACTCAGAAATGGGGTTAGGCATTTTTGGGTTATTTAATCCCTCAAGCCAAGCTAATCTTAATTCCCAAGATAATCTTAATCCCCAAGCTAATCTTATATCCCAAGCCTTTAACTGCAAGAAACAGCAGAGGGAAGATGAGAGCCTGAAGGACCTGTGGTTGTCGGCAGAAGAGGATCCAGGGTCCAAATATAGCGTGTCCAACGATGGTGTACTGGTGAGGTCCTACGTTCCCAGGGACTGTGAGAAGGAGGATGAGACCTGGAGGACGTTGGAACAGATAGTGGTACCCAGGACGCTACGGAGAGAGTTAGTGTGCCTGGCTCACGAAGGCAGGATGGCAGCCCACATGGGGACGAGAAAGACTTTGGATCGGTTGATGAGGAACTTCTACTGGTCTGGCATCAAGAGAGACGTGGCAGAATGGTGTCGGTCATGTGATGTGTGTCAGAGAGCAGGAAAACCGAACCAGGTCATCAAGAACGCTCCCCTTATTGCCATGCCCATATATGAAGAACCTTTTGACCGAGTTATCATCGATGTGGTGGGTCCCCTTCCTAAAACGAGCAGTGGCAACGAGTATATATTCACCTTGATGGATGCGGCTACCAGATTCCCAGAGGCAATACCACTCAGAAACATCAAAGCGAAAACCATTGCGAGGGAGATGATCAAGTACTTCACTAGGTTTGGGTTGCCGAGAGAGATTCAATCCGACCAGGGGAGCAACTTTACCTCCCAGATATTGCAACAAATTCTCCAGGAGTTAGACATTCAACAGATCTACTCTTCTCCATACCATCCTCAATCCCAAGGAGCTCTGGAGAGATTCCATCAAACTTTGAAGTCCACCCTGAGAAAGTACTGTGAGGAAGAAAAGAAGAATTGGGATACTGGACTTCCTCTTGTACTATTCGCCATAAGGGAGGTGCCCAACGAGAGCCTCGGATTCAGCCCATTCGAGTTAATGTTTGCCCACGAGGTGAGAGGTCCTCTACGTGTAATCAAGGAGACGTGGAGAAACGAAGAAGGGAGCAATTCGCCTCTAAGAACGGTTGTTGAGATGAAGGAGAGACTGAAGAAGGTGTGGGAGTTGGCAGGAAGAAATTTAGAAAAGACTCAAGACAAGACGAAGAGGAGGTACGACAGGGGGTCGAAGGAGCGCAGTTTCTCTCCGGGAGAAGAAGTACTGATGTTTCTACCTATGTCGGGAAGCCCTTTGTCATGCAAGTTTTCGTGTCCCTTTAAAGTGTTGAAGAAGATCTCTCCGGTGAACTACATAATAGCCACTCCCAACCGCAGGAAGAAAGAGAGGAATTGCCACATCAATATGTTGAAGAAGTACAACAAAAGGGAAAACGAGGAGACACCAGTATCAGAACCAGATGGCGTAGCTGTGGTAATAACTGGCGGAAATCAGGACAGTTGGCAGGAAGAGAGGGAGAAAGTGAGAACAGACGCAGCTGACTTGGACTGGATGGACAATAGAGGCTACCTTGAGCGTCTACCCGAGAAGTTGTCCCACTTAGAGAGTCAAGAGAGGAGGGAGTTAGAAACACTACTGGGCCAGTTCCAGGAGGTGTTCAGAGACTCTCCTGGTAGGACGACTCTCATCACCCACGACGTTGACCCTGAAGGAGCCATCCCAGTTAATTAAATAGCGCCCCTACCGTGTGAATCCAAAGAAGGACAAGATCATCAGGGATGAGATCGACTACCTTCTGGAGCAAGAGATGGTGGAACCTTGCACGAGTGAATGGTCTGCCCCTGTCACCCTTGTTAGTAAGCCAGGTGGGTCAGTGAGATTTTGTATAGACTATCGTGTGCTAAACAAGGTCTCAAAAACCGACAGTTATCCTTTGCCTAGAGTAGACCATTGCATTGACACTGTAGGAAAAGCTAAATACATTTCAAAATTAGACTTGTTAAAAGGGTTCTGGCAGGTGCCACTCACGGAGAGAGCTCAAGAAGTATCTTGTTTTGTGACTATGGGGGGGACATATAAATGTAAAGTAATGCCATTTGGGATGAAGAATGCTAGTGCAACTTTTCAAAGATTGATGAACAAAATAACTGATAATTTGGAGGGATGTGTGGCTTATATAGATGATCTCGTGGTTCACAGCGACACTTGGGAAGAGCACCTTCTACGACTAATGTCTTTGCTACAGGCCCTAAAAGATGCTAACATTGTGGTCAAGTTGAGCAAGTGTGAGTTCGTCCGTGCGCAGGTGGAATACCTGGGTTACGTAGTGGGACGAGGTACTGTGGCTCCTCCTAAGGCCAAGGTCGAAGCTATATGTGAGATGCCTCCTCCTCGCAACAGAAAAGAAGTGAGAAGTGTTGGGGATGGCGGGGTATTATCGCATGTTTATTAGCAATTTTTCTGATGTAGTAGCTCCTTTAACGGACTTGTTAAAGAAAGACAAGAAGTTCAAGTAGTCGGAGAACTGCGAAGAAAGTACATCTTTAGAAGAGATTAGGATATTAGGCATAAGTAGGAGAGAGGGGGGTGGAGAGGGAGGAATAGCACCGGAATCATCCAAGGTGGAGTTTCTAGCAAAAGCTTGAGCGAAGAGTTCAGCTTTGTCAGAGGAAGAAGTGATGGTTGTGCCATTAGAGTGGAGAAGAGGAGGAAAAGTCGTTGAAGATGTTTTTGGCTAGATGCCAGAAAGCTTGGGAAGAGCTAGAGTTGGATAGGTCAGTGCATTTATTATTGATGAAAGAGTGCTTGGCAAGTCGAAGAACAGATTTGGCTTGATTCCGGGCAGAAACATAGGAAGAATGAGATTCTTGAGTTTTAACCCTTAAAAAGCGGCCCACCACTTAAGTCGAGTTAAATAAAGCTGGACTATGTGGCGGCGCTCGACATAACTCGAGTGGCAATTTCAGCACGTAATGTGGCTGAGAGAGAGAGACAAGTGGTGGCAGGAGACTAGCGAGCGTATGACTGCTCCAGACCACCGCGGCGAACCTACTGACACAAATCTCAGCTCCCTCCTCCCTCTCTCACTCGCTACATACTCAATTATGTACCGAAAGTACCGAATTACCTGCTTTTTGCACTCGCGTTGCACGGTTATTGCAAGAAAACTATCCATCATACAAGGATCGTTATGGTGTCATTCGAAAGCTCTGTTTATGCCCTTTCAGGGATAGATACTTGTTTTACGTTCTGGGTCTTATTTAGGCATGAAAATGATCACGTAAACAGCCCTATTTTGGCTAAAAACACCCCGCTGGGCGGTACACATAAATAAACCGCATAGGCCGCTCGTAAGGTGTTAAGGTGTCGGTACCGTTTGAATGCTTCCTCCTTGTTGTGGACAGCAGTAGAACAAGTGTGAGTAAACCAAGATTTGTTTGCATTAGACTGAGAGAAAGAAAATGGAATGTACGCTTCCATGCCCGAGAGGATTACCTCTGCAATGCGTTCAGCACTCTCCTAGGGTCCTCGGCCATGGAAGCAGAAGTCTTCCATGGGAAATCAAAGAAGTACTGCCGGAGAGCCTCCCAGTTGGCAGTGCCAAAGTGCCACAAGCGCCGCCGGCTGGGAGGATTGGGTGGCTGTACTAAAGAGATAGGACAGGTGACAGAGATAAGTTTATGGTCGGTAAGAAGAAGGGTTAGAAGTCAGATATAAGTCAAGAATGTTGGGCCGATCTCTGAAGCGATCCGGGATACGGGGGGGTTGCTAGACCAGCTGCTCTAGGTCATTTATGATAGAAAAGACGTAGGCTTGTTCACCAGGTTGGTCAGTAGTGTGAGAGGAGAGCCTTTGGCAATGGTAAACGTTGAAATCTCCTAAGATGGAGATTTCAGAGAAGGGAGAGATGGATAGAATGTGTTCCGCTTTAGAGTTTAGATAGTCAAAGAATTTGGGAAAGTCGGTAGAGTTAGGGGAAAGATAGACAGCACAGCAATATTTAGTATGAGAATGACAGGATAGTTTGAGCCATAAAGTTGAGAATTCAGAAGAGTTGAAATCGGGAACACAAGAGGAAGTGAGTTTGTTGTGCACATATGCACAACATCCGCCTTTGACTTTGAAACTAGGAAAGAGAAAGTAGGAGGATACAGAGAAGGGGCTGCTGGAAGTTGTCTCAGATACCTGGGTTTCGGTGACGAAAAGTGGATCAGGTTTGTAGGAGGAGAGATGGTGTTCGACTGAGTGAAAATTAGAGGAAAGGCCGCGAATATTGCAAAAGTTGATAGTAAGAGTGACAGGCCATGGTCAGAGCATATACTGTAGAGGGGTCGTCAGGTGAAGGTATATATATATATATTTTTTTTTTCTATGTGATTGAGGGAGGCAAAAGGCATAACTGCCTATAGCGAGTGCCTCCCCCATAGTTGAAAGAGTGACAGGGCCAAACTCAAGGGACGTTCGAGCCAAAATGCCTGGACACACGGAGTTTGAAGCAATTTAAGTCATAGGAAGAGGGAAAGACTGATTCTGGGAGAGAGTTCCAGAGCTCAGATGTTGAGTAGAAGAAAGTTTGAGAGTAACGTTTCACTCTTGGGTTGGAGAGTTGCACAGAGTAGGGGTGGGATTGAGTTGCAAGACGGGTACCACGTGCCCTACGTAAAGGAGGTGGTATGCACTGGGATAGCTCTGAGGAACACTGATTATTATAGTAGCGATAGAATAGCGAGAGAGATGCAACATTGCGGCGGAGAGAGAGAGAGAGATTGCAGAGAGTTGGTGAGTGGACGGGAGTTAATGATACGAAAGGCCTTCCTTTCAACTTTGTCTAGGAGAGCGGTGTGAGAGGAACCTCCCACACATGTGAACAATACTCAATACAAGGGCGCACTATGCCCCTGTACAGAGCAAGAAGCTGTGCAGGGGAAAAGAACCCCCTAAGGCGGTTGAGCACACCCAGCTTCTGGGAGGCTGCCTTAGCAAGACTGGTAATATGGTCCTTCCAAATGAGAGCAGAAGAAAAAGAGACACCAAGAATATTGAGAGAAGCTGAAGGGTTGATTTTTGTATTGTTGAAGAATAAGGGATAGTCCGCTGGGAGATCCTGACGGGTAGATAGATGGAGAAATTGGGTTTTTGGAAGCATTAAAGTTAACAAGGTTTTCTCTGCCCCAATTGGAAATAGTATTTAGATCAGAATTTAAGAGTTCTATGGCTTCATTACGTTTGTCGTTGAGGGATTGCTGGCTGGGGCGTTCTGAAAAACTAATGGAGTAGTGTAAGGTTGAGTCGTCTGCGTATGAATGGATGGGAATTAAGGTACAGTTAAGGAGATCATTTATAAAAATTAGAAAGAGAATAGGAGATAGGACAGAGCCCTGAGGAACACCGGAGTTTATAGGGTGAGGAAGTGAACAATGGCCGTCCACAACCGCAGCTATGGAACGGCCGGAAAGGAAATTAGAGACAAAGGCACAGATGGAGGGATAGAAAACGAAGGAGGGTAGTTTAGAAATTAAAGATTTATGCCAGACTCTATCGAAGGCTTTCGATATGTCTAGTGCAATAGAAAAAGTCTCACCGAAGTCCCGAAAGGAGGATGACCAAGAGTTAGTAAGATTATGAAAGAAGATCACCAGTAGAGCGACCCTTAAGGAAGCCATACTGGCGATCTGAGAGCAGATTATGAGAAGAGAAATGCTTAAGAAATTTGGAAGCAAGAATAGTTTCAAAAACTTTAGAAAGACAAGAGATAAGAGCAATTGGACGATAGTTGGAGGGTTGAGAGCGGTCACCCTTCTTTGGGACAGGTTGAATGTGAGCAAACTTCCAGCATGAAGGGAAGACGTTAGAGGATAGACAGAGACGAAAGAGTTTGCCTAGGCAGGGAGTCAGCACGGAAGCACAGTTTTTGAGAACAACAGGAGGAACACCGTCCGGACCGTACGCCTTATTAGTGTTAAGCCCGGAGAGGGTAGAAAGTACATCTTTAGAAGAGATTAGGATATTAGGCATAAGTAAGAGAGAGGAGGGAGGAATAGCACCGGAATCATCCAAGGTGGAGTTTCTAGCAAAGGGGAGGGAAAGACGAGGAAGAGAAATTGTTGGAGAGGTTTTAGGCTAGATGCCAGAAAGCTTGAGAAGAGCTAGAGTTGGATAGTTCAGTGCATTTATTATTGATGAAAGAGTGTTTGGCAAGTCGAAGAACAGATTTGGCTTGATTCCGGGCAGAAACATATGAAGAATGAGAGTCTTGAGTTTTAAGGCGTCGGAACAACAACAACAACAACCACGGCAGTACAGGGTGCGCCAACCACAACCAATCAAGAGACAGGTATTGCCTCTCGGGAAGTATCTGGACTAGTCCCAACACACTCAGGTACACAAGGATCAGCTACACCTGTATGCAGATATCACCTGAAAGGACTGTGCCGCTTTGGACCAAAAGGTGAACTTAATGGAGTAAAATGCAGATTTAAGCATCCCAAAATTTGCAGCATTATGATCAGAGATGGCAAATGCAGATTTGGTGAAAACTGCAAATACCACCATCCACCCTTCTGCCAGTCATCACTTGAGAGTAAGACATGCTATGATAGCAAATGCTCAGATTTCCATATTAGGGAACTTGGAGGATACCCAGAAACAACTCAAATGCTAACCAAAAAAACTCAATTTTTGCGAGGACGAGACAGAGGAAGAAGATACTATGGGAAATGGCAGAACAAGATGAACAAAGTGCGAGAATTGGAAGAACAAATAGCCCAGCTAGAGTACCTCCTGTACTACCGAGCGTGGCACAAGGATGTGCTCTATGAGGGACACCAAATACCGTCCCAAAACTACTAGGTACATATAGTAGAATAAATAGCCCCTCCCCCGTCTTGTTTTCAAACATCCAAGGTCTAAAAAATAGAACCACAAACAAAGTAATATTTATTAGGGGCCTGCTAGAAGAAGGAAACGCTATATTTGCGGCTCTCACAGAAACCCACATTAAAGATCAGTTAGATAGTGAAGCAATTGTTCCTGGTTATAACCTACATAGGGCGGACAGAACGCATAGAACACGTGGAGGTGTAGCCTAATACATTCGTGACTCTGATATGTACTGAATTTCTAAATAACAGTAATGAAGTAGTGGAAATACTTGGAGTTAAAATAGAATCCCTAAATTTAGCAGTTATTGTCACATACAGACCTCCTGACTCATCCTTAGACAAATTCAAAATCCAGCTCAACATGATAAAATCAGAAGTAGAAGCCCTGGGAAACCCGACACCAAATATAATGTGGTTAGGAGATTTTAACCTTCCAAACATCAAGTGGAGGCAACTAGAAGACCAAGTAGTGTCAAATAACTCCATAAAAGCAAATGCGAGAGAACTATTTAAACTTTGCGACTTGTTTAGTCTTACCCAGCATATTGCCGAACCTACATGTGAAAACAACATTGTAGACCTTCTCTTCACTAATGATGACTCTCTAGTACACAGTGTTAATATATCAGAAGAAAAAAAAACTCAGATACTAAATTAACTGAGATCAAAACAACCCTAGCAAGTGTACAAAATACCTTAGAATCTAGACCATAAACTGGCCCATTCAGCAAATTTAACTTCAATGGCAAAAATATAAGGTGGGAAGAGGTAAACCAAAAGATGGGGGAAATAGACTGAGAAGCTTTAATGAACAACCGGACATCATCAGAATGCCTAGTCCTATTAACAGAAACCATGACCCAAATCTGTAGCCACCACATACCAGAAAGACAAACAAGATGAAGAAGCAAACAAGAACAAGAAAGAAGGAAGCTCTACAGAAGAATATTACTAACACAAAGACGCACACAGCAAAATCTACAGGAAAGACAAAAGGTCAAAATAGATAGAGAAATTGTGGAAATTGAACAACGACTAAGAATCTCACATGAATCACAACAAATGGAAGAGGAGAGCAAAGCTATTGCAAGTATAAAGGAACACTCAAAGTACTTCTTTTCATACGCTAAACATAAGACTACAACCACATCAAACATCGGCCTACTGAGCAAAGATGATTGGTCATTCACAGGGGACAAAACGGAAATGAGCAAACTCTAACGTCTGAAATATGAAACAGCCTTCAGTAAGCCTGACGGAAAAAAGCCATCAGAGACCAAAATGAATTGTTCATGAATAACCCCACCACGGAATCCCCCCAGATTCTGGATAATCATTTCGGGCCAAAAGACATAGCAGAAGCCATCACCCACTCGGCACCAGGCCAGGACTCTTGGAGTTCGATCCTAATAAAGAAATGTCAGGAAAACCACTCTAAACCCCTGGCTATAATGTGGAGAAGGAGTCTAGACACTGGAGAAATACCGGATAGTTTGAAAAACGCAATAATTGCCCCTTTACATAAAGGAGGGAGTAAAGCACTACCAACAAACTATCACCTGGTAACTCTGATTTCCCACATCATTAAAACTTTTGAGCGAGTCCTGCGAGGCAAAATCTCAACATTTATGGAATCAAATTAAATACACAACACTGGTCAACATGGGTTCAGAGCAGGAACATCATGTCTCTCACAACTGTTGGTACAGTACATTATGACAAATTTGTTAAATCCCTAGAAGAAAAGAACAACATGGATGTCATTTACACCTATTTTGATAAAGCATTTGATAAATGTGATCATGGTATTATCGCACACAAATTTAATGCAAGATGGGATAACAGGTCAAATCGAAAGGTGGATATACAACTTCCTAGTGAACCGAACACAATCAGTAGCAGTAAATCAAGTGACATCCGAGCCTTCAGATGTCAAAAGCTCAGTTCCCCAAGGAACAGTACTAGCGCCCCCTCTTTTCCTCATTCTAATAAGTGACATACTGTAGATGCCAACACAAGACACAGTACAGGATCCTCCTTTGCTGATGACACGAAACTGAGTATGATAGTAAAGACACAGGAAGACACGGACCGGTTGCAGGAGGACATCAATAAGGTGTTCCAGTGGACCAGGGAATATAACATGCAGTTTAATGAAGAACAATTCCAATTAATACAATACGGAGAAGATAATTTCATTAAAGAGAACATAAGTTACATAACAGAATCTGACCACATAATAGGACGTAAAGACAATGTGAAAGACCTGGGAGTGATAATATCTGAAAATATGGGATTCACAGAACATAACCAGGTCAAAGTTGCAGCTGCGAAACGCCTAACAGGTTGGATTCTACGTACAGTCAGAAACCGCAATTTCTGAGACACTTTCATTGGGCCCGGACATGTGGAGCGCATCGTTTCTGGACGACAGCCCACTTTAACTATCACAAGGCCACATACCTATGACCACACGTGTCGAACCAATAGATGCTTCACTCAGTCTACCATGCAAAATTATAATGCTGCTGCTATGCTATGATCCGCATTCATATATTTTTGGATATACAAATTACAAAAATACCTTTATTACATTCCCTTACGTATCTACTGTAAATACGGACACGAAAATTACCATAGGTTATACAAAATATATAATACAAAAGAAATACTTCCACATTGCAAAGTGAATTAACAGGATTTAGGTGTGTGTGTGTGTGTGTGTAAGTGAACCGATGTGTGTTGGGTTGTAATAGACATAATGCTCTACAGTAGGTGAAAAACACTGAAAACAGAAGTGTCTGCTTCATGACATACAACACAACGAACTATGCAATGTAATATTACATGTGATCATCTGGTTATAACATTCAGGTGTGAAACGGCAATGCGTTATCAGTAGTGATATATGGGGGGTATTATGTAATACCACACTAAGGTAAGTTTCGGACGCTGATAGGTTTATATATTCGGTAATAATTTAGTAAAACATGTATATAACGTTAAAGGGTAAAGGCTATATAAGCATCGTATCGTGATATTACGTTTAACAATGGCTATAGATACCTTTTCGATGTTAGTATCATAGTAGCTGATATATTGCAATGTTTACACAGTGCAACAAGGTTAATAGCATGATAAAAAATGGATGAATTATATGTTAGTACCGGTATGTGTTTAATAGTAACTACTATGGATGACGTCTGATGAATCACGCACACACACACACACAGAAATATGATCAAATGAAACAAGCAGACGGGACACCACGAGCTTAGGCTCAATTCCTGTAAACTTACAAATAGGTAAATACACACAGAACAATAGCCTGTTCATTCACTGCGGTTTAGTAGTGTTTCTTTACATTCTTAGTTCTTTAATAGCTATCCGTGTTTAATGCAGATACAGGAGGGAGTAACAAACAATGTTTTTTTTTGTCATTTATATATCAGATTTTGTAGTATGAATCGTATCGTAACATAATAACAGTACCATAATTTTACATGGCAGACGGAGTGAAACATCTATTGGTTCGAAACGTGTGTTCGTACCTGTGCGGCTTTGTGACAATTAAAGTGGGCTGTCGTCCAGAAACAACACGCTCCCAATGCCCGAGCCCGATCCAGGTGTCTCAGAAACTGCGGTTTCTGACTGTACATTTAAAACTCGCGGAGAATTGCCTATGATAACGCTCTTCAAATTCCTGGTGCTACCGCGGCTAGAATACTGTAACGGATTAACATCCCCATACAAAGTAGGTGAAGTTAATTACTTAGAAAGTGTACAAAAGAACTTCACCTCACATATAAACTCTGTAAACAGTTACACTATTGGGAGCGTTTAAAATCACTAAAGCCTGTATTCGTTGGAGCGTAGAATGGAACGTTACTTAATAATATATACATGGAAAATCGCAGAAGGTCTTGTACCGAATCTACATACCCCAGTAACAATAAAGTTCAGTGATAGGAGAGGCTGGGAATGCGATATCCCCAAGATGAAAAATCGGGGTGCAATGGGCTCTTTGCGAGAGAGCTGGTTATCACATAGAGGCCGACGTCTCTTCAACAAACTCCCACTGCGAGTAAGAAACATGAGGGGCATCTCGTTAGACAGCTTCAAGAGAGCCCTCGATGTTGAACTACAAAAAGTGTCAGACGAGCCCATCTTCGCAGGGGAGCGCTCTTCCCCTTCGAACAGTCTGCTGCACCAATTTTCATACAACCAACGTCCTCCCCACCAACCCTGACAATAAAATAAAACTAATTATTTACTACAAATCTCCTAAGACCTCCAACCTTGTCCTCCGTAACCGCCCAATTTCCACCAACCAACCGAAAGACGATCATGTGATATATCAGCATATTTGCACCTCTGGGGACTGTGGACCCCTATCCTATGTTGGTATGACACAGACTCGCCTTTCCCGTCGACTAACCCTCCACCTTCAATCTGGCGCTATAAAAGATCACTATCAAGCCCCCCACCATCTTGCCCTAACTCGCGCCGACCTAGACAAACAAACCACCATACTCGACAAAGAATCAGACCCCAGAAGACTAGCTATTTTAGAAGCTCTATACATCCAAACACTCAACCCCAGCATCAACAACCAAACACAAGACCTTCAAATTCTTCCTTCAGGCAAGCGCTACAGGCATGTTGCCCCCCTTCCTCTCGCCCCGTGCCCCCCTACCTCACGCTTCCGCGCTCAGCACACAACTGACAACACCAACCAATCACAGCCACCCACAGCCAACAACCAACCACCGATAAGATTTAGTGCCCGTCTCGCGAACAGACTGCCTTCCACCAATGAACAGCCACCACACACCCAGTAGCTCCGCCCACCTTCCTATTCTCGATCCTCGAATTTTGTATAAATATGTTGCTTTGTCCCTATTCTAATCATTACCTCTCCTTTCCCTGAAGATGCAAGATGTTTACTTGTGAAACGTTGGATCCACCATGAATTTTGCTAACCTGTTGTACCTCATCTCTGAACCCCAGAGGAAAATTGTTAGAACTATTGAAAGCTGTAACAATAAAATCCTGAATGCTGAAACTGCTATTGCCTTTAACCTCGTCTGTTTAAAAGAGAATCTATTACCTGGCTATACTAACATATATATATATATATATATAATATATTATATATATATATATATATACATACATATATATATATATATATATATATATATATATATATATATATATATTGTAATGCCCTCGCAAAAATCTCGCAACACCAATACTGTACTACCCGAGTTGACGTCTGGGATAGTGTAAAATAGTCGTTGATGGCGAAGTCTAAGAAACCCATCACGTGAATCACCACAAGACTATCACCTAGTTCTTTCTAGGAGAACTAAGGTTACTATCCAATTGTACGTTCGTGGTAGTACGGTGGATTAGCGCGCGGGTCTGGTTGACCTACTGAGGTCACTAACCCGGGTTGGAACCCCACGCCAGGCATCTCAAAACCTGTGGAGTTTTCGGGAGGGTTAAATTCTCTTCGCACCCAGTATTTCATATATATATATATATATATATATATATATATATATATATATATATATATATATACTGTATATATATATATATATATATATATATATATACTGTATATATATATACATATATATATATATATATATATATATATATATATATATATATATAAATATATATATATATATATATATATATATATATATATATATATATATATATATATATATATATATATATATATATATATATATATATCCACACACACGCACACACTCCAAATCCTCGTGTAGTCATGTAAATGGGACGAACTGGTAAAAAAGAGGCGAATATAACCCAAGGGATAGAGGGGGGGAGGGGAGGGGGGAGCATTCTGAAAGCTGCATAATCCTGACAACACCTGAAAATGTGGTGGTATTGGGGTTTAGAATGGTTGTTGGGGATAAGGTTACGGTGATGGGTGGTGTTCTTGTGGTAGTGGGTGGTAGTCTGGTTGTGGAAGTAGGTGGTAGTATGATTGTGGTGGTAGTGACTGGTGCTATGTGGTTGTGGTAGTGGGTGTTACTAGGGTTCTGATGGTAATAAGTGGTGGTTAGGATGTGGTGGTGAAAAGTAGTTTGGTTGTGGTATGATGGTAGTGGTAGTGGGTATGAGTATGGTTCTATATCACTGGTATTGTGGGAGGTATTGTAATGATGTTGGCATGTAGTAATATGGTGGTGGAGGAAGTGAGATAGTAGAGGTGGTACTGGTGGGTGGTGTAATGTTGATTGTGGTGGAAGGCAAAAATCTGCTGTAATAAGTGTATATATTTGGTGTGCGTGTTGTGGAACTTGAACTAAAGTTGATGTTATAACTTGGGAGATAACCTCAAAGTTAATGGAACATAAACAGGCAATAGGAGCGTTAAATCTGTGGATACGCTTACCAGATGTCATCAGATTCTTTAATTAATCACAAATAAAATAATAAAATGTGAACATTGCTATTACTTACTATATCTCTTTTGTTGTGATTTGAACATTGCTATTACTTATTATATCTCTTTTGTTGTGATTTGAACATTGCTATTACTTACTATATCTCTTTTGTTGTGATTTGAACATTGCTATTACTTACTATATCTCTTTTGTTGTGATTTGAACATTGCTATTACTTACTATATATATATCTCTTTTGTTGTGATTTGAACATTGCTATTACTTACTATATCTCTTTTGTTGTGATTTGAACATTGCTATTACTTACTATATCTCTTTTGTTGTGATTTGAACATTGCTATTACTTACTATATCTCTTTTGTTGTGATTTGAACATTGCTATTACTTACTATATCTCTTTGTTGTGATTTGAACATTGCTATTACTTACTATATCTCTTTTGTTGTGATTTGAACATTGCTATTACTTACTATATCTCTTTTGTTGTGATTTGAACATTGCTATTACTTACTATATATATATATCTCTTTTGTTGTGATTTGAACATTGCTATTACTTACTATATCTCTTTTGTTGTGATTTTAACATTGCTATTACTTACTATATCTCTTTTGTTGTGATTTGAACATTGCTATTACTTACTATATATATATCTCTCTTTTGTTGTGATTTGAACATTGCTATTACTTACTATATCTCTTTTGTTGTGATTTGAACATTGCTATTACTTACTATATCTCTTTTGTTGTGATTTGAACATTGCTATTACTTACTATATCTCTTTTGTTGTGATTTGAACATTGCTATTACCTACTATATATATATATATATCTCTTTTGTTGTGATTTGAACATTGCTATTACTTACTATATATCTTTTGTTGTGATTTGAACATTGCTATTACTTACTATATCTCTTTTGTTGTGATTTGACCATTGCTATTACTTACTATATCTCTTTTGTTGTGATTTGACCATTGCTATTACTTACTATATCTCTTTTGTTGTGATTTGAACATTGCTATTACTTACTATATCTCTTTTGTTGTGATTTGAACATTGCTATTACTTACTATATCTCTTTTGTTGTGATTTGAACATTGCTATTACTTACTATATCTATCTCTTTTGTTGTGATTTCAAAACATCAAGTATAATTTTAGATTAATTTTTCCTACATTATGGTGTTTAGCAGATACATATAATGGATATATATTTTATTAAGTACATTTCTATTTGTCATTGTAGAGTAGAATATTGTATACATAAGATGCTGATTGGTTATTGATTGATTTTTGTTGATAAAGTCGAGATATCTTCATTATTCTATATATATTATTGAAACTCTAAAATTGTAAGTAATTGTAATGATAATGTGCTAATCTAAAGTGATATACGAACCCTGACAGCTAAAATATATCACATATAACACACGAATAACAGAGATACTGTATTATAAAGTGAACACAAGCAAAATAAAAATTAATAAAGCCAACAAGTAAGCGAGATTTGTAGACTGACTGAGTCTCGGCTTACATCTCACTCCTCTTAGCCAATCACAAACCTCTGCATTTTTAACATGCAGTGGCTTCCTAACACCAGGGTAAGTAATACGGTGTTGGTATGCTAGGATATCAGCCCATGATTGGCCAATAGGCTCCAGAACTCAACCTTCTCAGCAGGCAGTCTCCTCTCTCGCTTAGTGATTTTTCGCATGTTTTTATTTTGTCTGTGTTCACTTTATAATATTTATGTATTTTATGCGACATATTTTATACCACCATGTTCGGATATCACTCTGGAACAGGACTCAATTGTTGAAATGGCTCGTAATTAAAATATTTAAAAAGTAGATATGAAATAATGAAGATATCTCGATTTACTAATCATATTCCTTTCCATTAGCCAATCAACAGCATCTATAACAAATGAGCTGCTTCTCAAGTCCGGCAGTCCTGTTCAGAGAACAATGAATGAAATGTCAATTTAATCATAAAAGCGTTGTTAAATTTATATACCACTATTATAAATATATCATTAGCATACAACAGAAGGTTGTATATATATATACTATTTATGTTTTGCAACCAGTATTTACCATTTTGTAATGGATTTATTTCACAACACAATATTTTTTCCTGCTTTCTTATTTTAAATATACAATAAAGTAGTGAGCTAAAATATATAAGAGATTATTATAATATATAATTATGAAGAATATTTAAGATTAAAACCGCTTGACGTAAGACTATTAACTTCAGGAAAAATCGACAAATAATTTAGAAACTGACACCCTTCTTAGTCTTGTTCACATTTGATTACGATAACTGCCGAATCTGGTGACATCTGGCAAGCTTGTCTACAGATTGAACGCTCCTATTGATGAAGGTCCTCCAGAGCATCCTCGAGGCCATACAAGTTCTATCCGTACTTCTACAAGTATTCTAACTGACCGTCTAACTGCCCTATAGTTGCCTAATGCAACTTTTAAAGGGTGGTGGAGCTGGTCGTCCAGGTCAGGTTGTCTTGTCTTCTTATCACCTTGTTGTTGTCAGTGCCTTCTTCAGGGCCTTCGTCTGTGGGGTGTGGGAAGGCTGGGCAGACGCTCACGTCTTGCGCCTCAGTTCCTTCCTCAATACTCGTGGCAGCTGTCTCTCAATGCACAGTCATCTCCTCAAAGTAACTAACAGGCGTCTTTAGGGTGTGCCGCTGTAAAATGTCCTGCAGCTCTAGCAGCTCTTTCTTGCTTGGGCCTCTTAGTGCGTCCTTGGTACCGGTAGTTACAGAAGGGGGAGCTGGGGGGAGGATGGGGAGTAAGTCTATGTTACCAAGAACTGCAAACTGAACTGATTCTGGTAATGGCAGGGGGTTTCTAAAATTATATATTCGGGTAGGTTGTAGGTACCAAAAATACAGGGAATACTTTCGTGGTGTTTTAGACATATGACAAGAAGTTGCTGGACTTCCTGTTTCATCTGCCTGGCCCTCTTGTGTCCCTTACAAACTACCCAACTTGATCTAAGAAACAATTTATTCCCATATCGCTACACCGTAGGTACATTACAAATATTTGCACTACACAGGGCATCAATAAAGCTATCTAGCCCTGTATTTGGGACCGGTAGTTGCTCTCAACATCAACACATGGATTCTAGAGGTGGGAATTTGGTGCTGGAACCTGGGGTTTCCATATAACTGTGTGATGCAGCTGGGAATTCCCGTCTTTGTTTCCACAACCAAGAGTCACACTTTTGGGTGTCCAGTTCTCTTACCGAAGAGTGAACCGATTATCCCAGTCTATCTTCCATTCAATAAGTACATTTTGGAACTCCCTCCCGCAAGGTCTTTCCCTCATCCTTCGACTTAAACTTCTTGAAGCTCCGTGTGTCCAGACATTTTGGCTCTCTATCACTTTTTTCAATTTGATGGGATACTAGTAAATCACAGCTTTACCTTTTGTCTCCCCCTTACACATAACAAGGTTCACACATGCATGCTTATCTGTCATGTGTGAATGACTTTAAGCCTCTTAGAATGAACTGTTTGATTCCTCGGGGATTTTGAGCGGTCATCTTCTACCACGTGTTCTTTTTCTAGTGAACTTAGAAGGTAGTATTTTGCCGTGGTAATTGACCATTCGAGAATTACATTTAAAGCTGGAATTGTGCTAAAATTGACAAAGATTTAAAATTTGTTTTTATAAACCGTAGTTACAGTATCTATGTAAAATGCCACAAATATGTTTAGGTCCGTAGTTAATAACCTTTTAGGGGTGCACTGCATCTTATATGAGTGGAGGATGAAGGTTAATACAGAGTACACTATCACAGTATGTATGGTTTAGGGGTGCACTGCATCTTATATGAGTGGAGGATGAAGGTTAAGATAGAGTACACTATCACAGTATGTATGGTTTAGGGGTGCACTGCATCTTATATGAGTGGAGGATGAAGGTTAAGATAGAGTACACTATCACAGTATGTATGGTTTAGGGGTGCACTGCATCTTATATGAGTGTAGGATGAAGGTTAATACAGAGTACACTATCACAGTATGTATGGTTTAGGGGTGCACTGCATCTTATATGGGTGTAGGATGAAGGTTAAGACAGAGTACACTATCACAGTATGTATGGTTTAGGGGTGCACTGCATCTTATATGAGTGTAGGATGAAGGTTAATACAGAGTACACTATCACAGTATGTATGGTTTAGGGGTGCACTGCATCTTATATGGGTGTAGGATGAAGGTTAAGACAGAGTACACTATCACAGTATGTATGGTTTAGGGGTGCACTGCATCTTATATGAGTGTAGGATGAAGGTTAATACAGAGTACACTATCACAGTATGTATGGTTTAGGGGTGCACTGCATCTTATATGGGTGTAGGATGAAGGTTAAGACAGAGTACACTATCACAGTATGTATGGATTAGGGGTGCACTGCATCTTATATGAGTGTAGGATGAAGGTTAATACAGAGTACACTATCACAGTATGTATGGTTTAGGGGTGCACTGCATCTTATATGGGTGTAGGATGAAGGTTAAGACAGAGTACACTATCACAGTATGTATGGTTTAGGGGTGCACTGCATCTTATATGAGTGTAGGATGAAGGTTAAGACAGAGTACACTATCACAGTATGTATGGTTTAGGGGTGCACTGCATCTTATATGAGTGTAGGATGAAGGTTAAGACAGAGTACACTATCAGAGTATGTATGGTATAGGGGTGTACTGCATCTTATATGAGTGGAGGATGAAGGTTAAGACAGAGTACACTATCAGAGTATGTATGGTTTAGGGGTGCACTGCATCTTATATGAGTGTAGGATGAAGGTTAAGACAGAGTACACTATCACAGTATGTATGGTTTAGGGGTGCACTGCATCTTATATGAGTGGAGGATGAAGGTTAAGACAGAGTACACTATCACAGTATGTATGGTTTAGGGGTGCACTGCATCTTATATGAGTGTAGGATGAAGGTTAAGACAGAGTACACTATCAGAGTATGTATGGTTTAGGGGTGTACTGCATCTTATATGAGTGGAGGATGAAGGTTAAGACAGAGTACACTATCACAGTATGTATGGTTTAGGGGTGCACTGCATCTTATATGAGTGGAGGATGAAGGTTAAGACAGAGTACACTATCACAGTATGTATGGTTTAGGGGTGCACTGCATCTTATATGAGTGTAGGATGAAGGTTAAGATAGAGTACACTATCACAGTATGTATGGTTTTGTTTATAAGACAAATATGTGCAAGCAGGTATTTTGAAGATGGCTTATCTAAATCTTGCAATTTATAAGAATGGAGTGGATACATATACAGTATATACAAATATAAGAAGGGAGTGGATACATATACAGTATATACAAATATAAGAATGGAGTGGATACATATACAGTATATACAAATATAAGAATGGAGTGGATACATATACAGTATATACAAATATAAGAATGGAGTGGATACATATACAGTATATACAAATATAAGAATGGAGTGGATACATATACAGTATATACAAATATAAGAATGGAGTGGATACATATACAGTATATACAAATATAAGAATGGAGTGGATACATATACAGTATATACAAATATAAGAATGGAGTGGATACATATACAGTATATACAAATATAAGAATGGAGTGGATACATATACAGTATATACAAATCGATAATATGGTAGAACTTGGAAAAAGCAGGACATCATTGGAAGGGAGAGTGGGGAGCATGGGAGGGCAGCAAATTTGTGTTTTAATAGTGTTGCCAAAAATGTAAAATATCTTACGTTATATACGTATGTATCTCTCTCTCTCTCTATATATATATATATATATATATGTGCACCAGCTGAACTGGGCGTTACTGCGGGGAATGGCTACAGGTGGTGGCTAAGGACAACTGGAACTCCTGTTTCACCTCCTGGCCTCCTTTGCTGATCCTTTCTGTGCCTCACCAAATTAGAGTGCAACCCCAGTTTGCCTTCCAAAAAGACCTCTCTCTCTTTTAATGCAATGTTAAAGTACCCAAGTTAAAAATATATACCATGCCAGCCCGATAGGAGAAACAAAGAGGAACAAATGAAGGGGAAACTAAAACAACGGAAACAAAGAACCAAGGAATGCAGCAGACACAACAAGGAAAACAAAGAAGGATGAACGAAGGAGAAATCAAGATAGAAAGAACAAAGAACCGAGAGATGCAACCAATCAACACACACCCAACAAAGAAGCAAGAAGCTAGAAACAAGAACAAGAAGCCACCACAAGAGAAAGAAAATTCACCACCACAGAAGAACTCAACCACAACATCAAAACTTCAGAAGACAAATAAAACCAAGACAAAGGCACCACAAAATGGCCGCCCCTAATCCGAATGCCCTCCTCTACGCCAGAATGCCTGGGACGCCAAAATTGCCACCATTAATTCTCCTCTACCACCCACATCAGGAAAAACGATCAATATCACCTTTGACAACACAGAAGCTCAGAAGAAAAAGATCAGACATAGTCAAACAGAACAAGACCACCATAGACAAATATCCAATGGACAGTTGCGCCGCAATTCCGCTCAGAGGACTCGCCACCAGCCCGCGAACTTTTAGGGGGTCTACCTAACCCCCCCACCCCCCCACCCCCAGAATACGCCCCTGTACTTATGACCTTCTGACCTTCACACACCTGCCCTGGGACATAGCAGCCAAAGTCGTCAATACCCCAACGAATATCAAGGTAAAGCAAGCAATTCTAGGGATTGAATTGCCTTACATGTAAGCATTCGAGTCCTAGGATTAAACCTCCCATTCAGGAAAGGATTAAAACCATGGTGGATATCCTTCAAGGTCTGAGGAGTTCTTTTCCCTACTAGGTGAATCGATATTATCACATGCCATGGTATAGTGCTTAATATTAGGATATCTAATAGGCTGCACTTTTGGTATTAGAAGCATAACCACAATGACATGTCTTCACCTTACTTCTTTTGCCAAAACCGCACTCTCAAACTATTTAAGTATTTCTTGTCATGGTAAGGATACTCTAGTAGTTCGGGGTTTTGTGAGATACCGTCTGGATAACGGCATTCAACATATAGAAGTCCATACTGTATCTGTCCAACACCATGGTCAAGGACATATGCAGTAAAAAGGTCTAACCACCGAACTTTGGTTACTTGAACACTCTTGTAACGGTCAGTGGCAGATCGAGTGAAATTAGTAAGTTTATGATCTGGGTGGATGGGACTCGTTAGCCTTGGTCGGCAACCCATCTAGGGGAGAAAACCTTATACAAATCCGGGTGGATGGGACTTGTCAGCCATGGTCGGCAGCCTGTCTAGGGGAGTAAACCTTATAAAAATCTATACTGCTTACCTAAGGGTGAATCAGGTTGGTGGATGAATTAGCCGCTCACCACTGTAAAACAATAGTGCTAATATGATACATACTGTAGAAGGCCTCGGAGTCGGACGGACCCTAAATTGAGTGGTCAATCCTGTAAGTCCTTCAGTAAACTGGCAAAGGTTGTCTCTCTTACAGGGGATAGGTCTGCTTGGGGGCATTTTGTGTATGGCCACCCCCATTAAGGGGAGTAAGGCATCTGGCAATAGATAGATAGATAGATAGATCATCTTACTATCTCCTCGCATTAGCCCGATACCTTGTCACTGTGTCATAAAAGTGGAACAGAACTTCACCACCGATTAGTATAAAGGTCAGGATAGACGAGCAGTAGTAACTCAGGACATGTCCTCGTTCATGTACCCTATGTCATAACATTAAGGAACTACCATTCAAGACCCAAAACCAACTAATCCATCTGTATCCCTATCCACCCCATCCACACGGTAGGACCACCTAAGCGGCTCGACGGAACATAGACGAAAGGACTTGTTCACTTTCAGCTCTACCCCTACTGTACGAGCAGCTCCAGATCTCCAGAGTGTTAGATTAGGATTGCTACAGTTATTAACTTTAACTTTTACACTAGTGCGACCCAGTGTAATACTTAGGATAATAGAGTATTTCACATAACTCTTTTAACTTCGACACCAGTGCGACCCGGGTGTAATACTTAGATACAACAGAGTAACTCAACTAACTCTGTTTTATTTATACACCAGTGCAACCAGGTGTATCGTGTCTATTTTATGCAAAGACGATAACAGTGATAACTAAATATTATACCAAAAAGCCTAAGTGTATCTCTTCTAATAATAAGAGGTAAAAGATAAGACATAGAAGATTAAAAGTGAAACCAATAATCCTACACCAGTGTTTCAATGTGTATCTTGGTATCTGAGTTAAGAGAGAAAGAGACAAGTGTATTCCTAGTTCCCTCGTGGATTCTCGCCCGTGCTAGGCCCAATATATATGTGTATCCAGTGTACTAGTTTATTTAAGTATTGTTGTTCTACGTATTAAGCTATTAACCCCTCCAATCCCAGAGACGAATATAGTCGTCAGTAGATAAGTAACTCCCCAGTCCCAGCGACGGATATAGACGTCAGTAATGTACTTTCCTTGTAACTGCCTGTACAAGGCTGTACCAGTTATCATGACCGTTTAAGCACTGCTCCCGTTATGGCAACACTTCTCAGCTTATATGAGACCCACTGAAGGGTGGGAGGGCCAGTGTTGCCTCATCTCTGGAAGTGGAAAGGTGGTTTCTCCTGCCATTTTGGCCACATTGCTTGGTACTGCTGGGGACTTTTATTACTGTATCCTACGGACTACGGTACAGTACGGGTTAATTAAAGTGATTCTATAGATGTACTCAGTGTTATATTTTACCCTTTACTACTTTTGTGCATGTGCTGTATGATTTTAACTTCTCCAGTTGAGTAGAACCTACCAAACACCAATTCAAACCCGGTAAAACCCTGGCATAACAAATATACTACAAACACTTTACATACTTCACTATCTTCTCAAAAATCTTATATAAATAACAAATAATGACAGACCAAGGACCCACCTCTGAGTCTCCAGGGATGATGAGATTGGCCCCTGGTCTTTACTCCTCAAAATGCTCTGGACCATTACCTTCCACTCTTACTACCAATTTCTGCAACATTCGTGACCTTTGCTCTAACTTCCACTCTGTTGAATACCATCTTTCGTCTGCTAACCCTGAGCATCTCTTTCTCACCGAAAGTCAGTTGTCTGGGACTACTGACAGTAGACCCTTCTCTGTATTCGCCTACTATCTCTATTCTCAGTTTCAAGCCAAAGGTGGATGTTGTGTATATGTGCGCAACAATCTTGCTTTCTTGTTCCCAACTTCAATTCTTCTGAATTTTCAACTCTCTGGCGAAAGCATTCTTGTCACTCTCAAACTAATTATTTCTGCGCTGTTTATTTCTCCCCTAATTCTACTGACTATCCAAAATACTGATTATCTAACTTCTAAAGTGGAACACATTCTATCCATATCTCCTTTCGCAGAAATCTCCCTATTAGGAGATTTCAATGTTCTCCACCATCAATGGCTCTCCTCTCATTTCACTGACCAACCTAGTGAACAAGCCTACCTCTTTTTTATTCTAAATAACCTAGAGCAGTTAGTCCTTCACCCCTGTTAAACTCCTGACCACCTTGGAGGTCAGTCCAACATTCTTGATTTATTTCTAACTTCTGATCCTTCTACTTATGCTGTAAACCTTGTCTTTCCGTTGGGCTCCTCTGATCACAACCTTATCTCTGCTACCTGTCCTATCTCTCCAGTACGGCCATCCGATACTCCCAGCCAGCGGTGCTTGTGGAACTTTGGCACTGCAGACTGGGAGGCTCTTCAGTAGTACTTCTTTGATTTCCCATGGAATAATTTTTGCTTCCAAGATCGGGGATCCTCGGAGTGTGCCGAGCTCATGACCGGGGTAATCCTTTCAGGCATGAAGGCATACATTCCATTTTTCCTTTTTCCTTTTTCTCAGTCAAATGCAAAACATTTTTTGGTTTAATCATACTTTTTCTACTGCTGTCTGCAATAAGGAGGAAGCATTCAAACGGTACCGTCACATTCAAAATTAAGAATTTCATGCTTCTTATGTTTATGCTTAGAAATAAGCCAAAACTATTCGTCGACTTGCCAAAACCTCCTTCATCAAAAACAATTCTAGCCCTTACCAAGCTTTCTGGCATCTAGCCATAATCCTTCCAACAATTATACTTCCTCGTCTTTTTCTCATCTTTTCCACTCTGACGACACCACCACCACCGCCATGAGTTTCAATGCGGATAAATGTAAAGTACTACATATCGGATACCAAAATGAGAAAGCAAACTATTTGATGAATGGCACTCAGCTTAAGAATGTAAACAGAGAAACCGATCTGGAAGTAACAATATCGAGTAACCTAAAACCGAGTCAACAATGTTCAGAAGTTGTTAAGTAGGCAAACAAAATAATTGGCTTTATAGGCAGGTCATTTGAGCATAAATCCAAAGACGTTATCCTAACCCTTTACAATTCTTTAGTCCGCTCTCTTCTGGAATACTGCGTTCAATCCTGGTACCCTTATTACCAAAAAGATATAGACAAGCTAGAACGAGTTCAACGTAGAGTTACCAAAATGATACCTAGCCTAAAGAACAAACCATACGAGGAGCGAGGAGCGTCTTAGAGAATTAAATCTATTTCCTTTAACCCAGCGCAGATTAAGAGGCGACTTAATTCAAGTGTTCAAAATCATCAAAGGCTCGACAATATGAACTGTATATAAGTACTTCACTATCGACCAATCTAATTACACGTGGGGAAACGGGTGCAAAATTATTGGTAAATCTTTTAACTCACATGAAGCTAAAAATGTCTTCTTCAATCGAGTTGTCAACTTATGGAATGGGCTTCCCCGAGATGTTATAGACTGCAGCACCGTTGATTCATTTAAACTTCGCCTAGACAAATATCTCGCATCAAACCTGCGAGTGACTACGTTTGTAAGTGAATACCTTTATTCTATCCTCCACTCAGTTACTAACCCATCTGTCCCCTACTAACTTCCTATTCCTGCCACGGACATTAGTTCCAGGGCAGTAGTTCCCTTTCCAATGTTCCCTTACCCACTCTAAACCACTGTTTGGACACTTGATCCTCAGTGTGTTGGAGGACAAGCAGCCTAGAAGGGTCACTAGACCTGTTGTTGCTTGATTTTCTTTGTACTCCTTTATGTCTTCCTCTGGAAAACCTGAAGTCTTTGCTCAATCTTCCGTGAAAAACTCCATCTTGGATGATTCTGGTGCTATTCTTCGCTCTCCACTCCCCTCGCACTTACTTTTGCCATATAACATTATCTCTTCTAAGGATGTACTTTCTGCCCTCTCTGGGATTAAAATACTAAGAAGGCGTACGAACTGGATGGTGTTCCTCCTATTGTACTCAAAAACTGTTCTTCCGTGCTGACTCCCTGCTTAGGCAAACTCTTTCGCCTCTGTCTTTTCTTCTTGCTGGAAGTTTGCTCTCATTTAACCTTTCCCAAGGAAAGGTGACCGCTCTCATCCCTCTAACTATCGACCAATTGTGCTCATGTCTTGTATCTCTAAAATCTTTGAAACTATTCTTAATTAAAATGTTTTAAGCATTTATCTTCCCATCATCTACTTTCAGATCGCCAGTATTGTTTCCTTAACGACAGTTCTTTTGGTGATCTTGTTTGTCTTACTAACTCTTGGTCATCCTCCCTTCGGAACTTCTATGAGACATTTTCTATTGTGGTAGACATATCAAAAGCTTTCGATTCAGTCTGGCACAAATCCTCCTTCTATTTCTATCCCTCTATCTGCGCCGTTCTCTCCAAATTCCTTTCTGACCGTTCCATAGCTGCAGTTGTGGACGGCCATTGCTCAATTCCTCAACCTATCTACTCCGGTGTTCCTCAGGGTTCTGTCCTGTCTCCAGTTATCTTTCTAATATTCATTAATGATCTCCTCAACTGTACCTCTAGTCCTATTCACTCATATGCTGATGACTCTACTTTACACTATTCAACTAGTTTTCCATTCCAAAACTCACGTGACGAGGCCATAACGTGCCTATTTTCTGATTTATCAATGATTTCTCATTGGGGCAGAGAAAATCTTGTTGCCTTCAATACCTCCAAGACCCAATTTCTCCTTCTCTCTACCTGTTGCAATCATTCCACAGACTATCAAGTAGGCTTCAACAATACTCAAATCAGCTCTTCATCTTCTCTCAATATTCTTGGTGTATCTGTTTCATCCAACCTTCCCAAAAGTTAGGTATGCTAAACCGTCTGTGGGATTTTTCACCCCGCACAGCTTCTTGCTCTGTATAGGGGCACAGTATGCACCACATCAACTCACTTCCTCTTACTAGTTACCTATAATGTCTTTCTGCACTCTGCAATGTTGCATCTCTTTCACTCTTCTATCGCTATTACAACAATCAGTGTTCTTCAGAACTCTCTCAGTGCATATCCTCTCCTTTGAGCGAGTGTGATGCACCCACCATTCAACAAATTCCGCAAATTTTCTTCTACCTAACTAATGAACTTTGAAACACTATCCCTCAATTTATCTTTCCTTCATCCTATGATTAAGACTGCGTTAAGCTTCCTGTGTCCAGGCATTTGGACCCCAACGGCCGTTGAATTTGGCTCTCTGTCACTCTTTTGAATTTGGAGGATACACTACTTCCTTCATACACATATAAATATATATGTTTTATACTCCCAGCCAAACTCCAACCACTGACAGTCAGGATGAGTGTCCATGCTTCAATTCACTACACTATTGTGTTGTAAAGAATACTTAACCTTTTCCTATTTATATTAAAGAGAAGGGAATTCCTACTTGGAGAATGTATTTCAATTCACCATAAGTCGTAGGATCCATATTCCAGGATACCATACAGGGATTTTTACAAGTACCCCAACGCAACTTTGGTTATATAAATCCCTGTAGGGTATCCTGGAATATGGATCCTATGACTTATGTCTCTTCATCACTTCCTGTTCCTTGGAGGTTGTCGATTTACATACCTTCCTTAATAGCTTAGGAAGAAACTATGAGCAAGTCGCCCCGAACAAAACTATCTTAAATCTGTAGCAAAGTAAGGGTGAAATTAATTCCAAGGGGTCTTTTGGCCACAGAAATCGGGTGTAGTCACGATCATCCTCACAAAGTCTCAACATGAGAAAAGCTTTTCGATATCATTTATCCAGGCAAATTCGTATACTCTGAAGCGCAGCAATATTTTGGCAAGATCTGGCACTAGTGATGGCCTGTGTAAAGGCAGTCGTTAAGACTTGGCCTACCTTTGCCATTCCTAGCAGAACAGTCGCACACTATACATATGGGTGTCGTCACGCTGTTTTTGGTACGCCAAGTAGTGACAGACTTCAGTGACACCGAAAGGAACCTCCTCAATGGAACTTCGTAAAAGTTGATCATTGATAACTTTGGCATAGTGACTACAGTAACCAGGATTTTGTTGAAATCACTTCTGTAGGCCCCTTAGGCAATCTACTGCTAGACCATAGTTTGAAGGTAGTTTCGCCTTATGTTGGTTCTGCAGCAGTTTGACCTTTTACTGCTGATTCTGTGCTCAGTATGTTACTGTCTCGTAAAGGTCCAACGCAGTCTTGTTTTCCTTTGAATCTTCACTTGGATAAATTCCTAGATGATCCAGTTCCCACAAACATTTCAATTTGCTGTGGCATGGCTTATAAGATCCCGAGGATGTGTACTGATCCATCGGGGTGACCGCGACTTTCAATATTGTAACTACCTCAACTTGGGCACTAGACTTGTCGTTATGGCCGAAGCCGCTTACTTCATAGCCAAATTTAGTGAGCAAGATAATGATGTTGCCTTCATTCTTGTACCCCACCAAGTCATAATAATGATCAGCCCCAACCAACAAGTCCAAATGAGATGTCTTTGCCATTTGATCAGCTAATTTGTAGCCTTTGCTTCGCAACACTTTCATGTCAGCTTCTATTCATTCCGATCCTTTATGATCCGGGAGAGATTCTACCAGAACTGCTTGTAGAGGATAGTTTCTACCCCGGAACTTGTACTTAAAGAACACTACTTGATATTCTTTAATCTCACATGCTCTGGTAAACCCTCGCAATTATAGCTCTTCAGTACCCAATTCTATATATAGGATAGAGTCTAGAGCGGAGTTTAGTACGAAAGTGTGCTGTGAGCATTGATCCAGTAGTATACGCATCCTGACTGTTCCTCTTGGTTCTCTTTCTGTTGGCAGCATAACAGTTGGGAGGATAATATTAGTCTTATTAGAAGACACAGACATCGTGGTAGTTTGCGTCTTGGTCTTGGTTACTAGTTGAGGTTTATCTTTATGCTCCTTCTTCTGACCATCTCCCTGAGGTCTGAATTGATAGAGGAAGTGGTAGTGTCTGTTATGACAGAATTTGCAGTCGCCGATGTTGGGCTTTACACAACCATTGCTTCCGTGGTCAGAGGATAGGCACCCAGTGCAAAGGTTGAGTTGTTCTGCACGTTCAACCTTTTTGGTACTTTAAACACTTGAACCATATATATGCCCCTTCACACAGTTTACAACCTTTATTTCGTACCGAGGCCTCCTGCACCACAATGGATGCCTAAGCTACTGGTATGTGTGATGTAGTCCGCTCTGCTACACTCTCCAGGTTAAAGACCTCTGTCTGGTAAGCCTATACAAATCTCTCCAGATCCAGACTCGTCACACAAGGTTCTATTTAAGTTTTCCTTATTCATAAGAATTACCACACTAGCTTCATGATGGGTGATCTGTAGGGTCTCAATGAACCTCAGTGTACTTTCAAAGTTAGCATAAAATCCCTTTAGTTCCTCAACATTGTAAGAGGGAGGACTCTGTGCCCATAAGTTTTTTGTAGAAGGGCAACAGCTGGCTGGTAGCTGGCTCCCTCTATTGCAAAAAACTTCAATCAGCTGTTTCGCCACGCCACTAAGATGACCTCTCAAGTATGTGAACTTTTGGATTTCACTGAGTTCTCATTGCTGTGGACACTTCAGTGGAACTTATCCCAAAATCCCATCCATTGAGTGGGATCTCTGTCAAACACAAGAAGGGTAATTTTCGGCAATCTTATACCGGTATTTCTAGTCGCAGCCGCAGTACGATTCGGTTCTTTTTGTTTAAGTTTTCCTTTTAAATGGGCAATAACCTGATCAAGACCCTTCATATATTTCATGTTTGCTTCTATGCCCACGAAATAGTTCTCGTTGGCTTAATAGAGAGTCTCTATTTCATGGCGACATGCGTAACATTCGTCGAGTTGTTTCAATACTGATGCCAATTTAGCCTCGATTGTTTCTTTACTTGCGTTAGCTAGAAATGTATCTATATCTTTTGTGATTTTAGTTAAACCACCATTAACACAATCATTGCAGGCATGCTATATAAAAACTAAGGCCATAACTGAGGCATATGACAATCGCCGAAAATCTGCGTAGTACATGGCATGGGAGGCAGGCAAGCCAGTCAGGCAGCGCGGTACACCTGCCACCACCACCCAGCATATCTGGGAGTATACTAAGGTAGCTGTGAGATATTTCACGCTCCCCTACAGACTTGGGGATAGCAAAAACCGCTTGAAACCGTTCATTTCTACCGATTTTGCCCCACCTTTGCACGATAACCAGTGGTCGTACAGACATGACTCAGGTGTCATTCGAAATGTCTATTCCTCTACTTTCAGGGATATATAATTGAATTACATTATAGCTCTTGTTTATACATGAAAATGTGCAGGGAATGAAGGTCACTTTTAGTCCAAAAAACCTGTATGGTACAGCGCAGGCCAAGCTATTGTCATATGATAATTGCCGCAGTAATTGTGTTAATACCCCCCTTGCATAATTTTATATTAGGATAATGTCAACATGATGGCAATACACAGGGAATCAAACTTAAAGTTATGTATAAAATATAATGTCTATACAGTATGAACGCGAATCGCACTAATGAAAGTTAGCCGACGTCAGTAAAGGCTAATTTGTAGGGAGCTACGACGCAAAACGCAATAATTAAAGTTAACGAGGGACATCGATAGAGGTGATAACTGAGGAAAATAAGGCGCAAAGTGCAATAATGAAACTTAATCAATGACACCTAGAGTATCTTCACGCACAAAAATGTATTAGTATACCCTACATTAAAGGCAACACATTTCTCTGAAATACACTAAGGAAGGGAAGCCAAAAATGTTATATGACAAGCCAAATTGATTTTTACAAACATTTAAGCAAATCTAGGCTAGCTTAACAGTTACTGGCAGTTACCCTTAAAATAATCTGAGAAGACCGTACAAATTACTTTTACTTAATTTAATTTGAATTTACGTTAACCCACGGGACCCAAGCGCCACAGCGTATGCGTCGGCAATGTATGTAACGCTAAACCCCAGCGCCGCATACGTTGCGTCCGCTACTTCGAAATTATTTACTCTTGTCCTATGGTAGCTAGAGGGTTGAGATGGTATGGGAAACTACCTTATGATGTTGCCGAACAGTGGCGGTACTCGCAACCCCCTAGCCCATCCTCGTGGGTGAGTAAGGGTGGATGGGGAAAGCCAGCTTACCCACTTATCCCACTCCCACTTTTGTGCTTATTTATTCTTATCCTATGGTAGCTAGAGGGTTCAAATTCATATGGAATATACCTTATGATGTTGCCCAACAGTGGCAATACTTATCAATTGGCAATACCCCAGTCCCGCATCAGTGGGGAGTGGGGAGAGAGAGCGCGGGAGTGGAAGGACTGACTGGCCTCCCACCTCCCTCCCGGCCCAGTTACCTTGTTTACCTCGTCGCCTCGCTATGTTTATCGCTCCCCTAACGCTTCCCATAACATAGTTGACTCCCCACCAAGTGGGGAAGAGGAGGAGGAGGAGGATCCAGACCTCACGGCATTCCTCAAAATTCCGCCAGGTCATGGTAGGGGTAAGAAGAGACGAGATAGTGTGTCATGTTGCTACGTACACAGCAAATTTATGTGTACACTGGTCCTCCCCCACTCCCCCTGCCTTCACCACCACCTCCCCTGTCTCCCCACTAAGAATAAGTTAAAACCCATATTTCTAAGTCAAAAGTGCCTAAAACAATGTGTAACACTCATATTCTAACTATAAAATATACGGTAAAGTATACAATCAATAAACAGAGTACGTGAGAGAGGCATACTAAAAGTGAAAGTGAGTGAAGGGGAAGTCTGGTGTCATTCAGATGGTAGTGTGTACGTGCGTGAGTGCATGAACAAGGTGGCCGCCAGCCCGTCAGTCGTCATGGTAACCACGACGCGCGCGAGTCTTGCCACACCCTCGACACTTATAAAACTTGAATCTATGCACTTATCACACTGTAACTTCACTTACAATGACAATATGTGATACATGTTGCTATTATCTGAACTATGAAGGCACACATGATGCTCGGGTGGTGTAAATAACCGTCACTCGAAAATTGGACGCATCGTACATCTGCCATGCTGCCGCGCTCAGCTGTGTCTTGCTGGGCGGGAAGCTTGAAGGCCGCCCGGCATCAGCTGATTACTGAGGCTGCCCCCCCCCCCCCCCATAGTACCCCCCAAATGACCGAGGTGAGTGTTTTTTTGTGTGTTATTCTTCATTTCTCACCTATTTAAGCTATTAAAAAAAAAAAAAAGGCCAAATCAGCTGGTCTCTTGATGTACATTTGTTCTTAACTAACTGGGGCTCAGTGGGTTAATTAAGTTGTATTTGGAATTACATTTATTTAGGCCTAGACATACTTACAACAATAATTAAAAAATGTTAGGTTATGAATTTCAAAGTTGTTTAGCCTAGTCTAAGCCTGCAGCCTCCTACTCCTCGTCCTCCTGTTGCTTGAAAGCTTGTATATCAAGCTTGAAGTATTTCGTAGCTTTGGCCACAATGCGTTGGAACAGACGGTCATTGGCAGTATTGGTGAGATGTACCCCATCTTCAACGAAGTCACCCTCCCAAATAAAGCTAATTGATAAAATCAATGAAAGTAATGGATACATAATGGTATTCCAAGGACTCAAACCTATAGGATACTCACACCGAAATTCTGCACACTAAGCATTACGCTATCAAGACAGTTAAATGTTTATGCACAAGCCTACAATATAATATGCATTCTTGAATACTGCAGATTAATCTAAGAATGTACATACTCCCAACTGTTTTATGGCAGCCTAATGATTAGACAAATGCAAGGGGTAATTAATGGGGCACTTAACCACATAGGAAGGCCTCGCTAGGAATTACTCTTGAACCTGGATAAAATCATATTTGTTTTCACCAACCCACCAATTAACTTACAAATAAAGCTAATTAATGAAATCAATGAGAGTAATGAATACATGTGGTACTCCAAGGACTTGAACCTAGGATACTCACACCGAAATTACGCACACTAAGTATTGTGCCGTGAAGACAGTTAAAGGTTTATGCACAAGCCAGTGGTTGATACCGTTCATAATTCTCTTGTAACGCTCTGCCGGTAAGCCGCGGGGCACTGGCCTAGCCTCCAAGCCTACACACACACAATGACCCGATATTGCCTATATTTCACTCGCCAGGTCCTGGATGGCATTGGCTACAGTGCAGATGTCCATATCAGGGTGGATGTCATTACCACCCACGACAAGAAACATTAAATCGGGCTGGTAATGGATGTGGCTCTCCTAGGCTGCAGCGGTCTTAATGGTATCAATCCCCCCCCCCCCTTGACTAAAGATCTTTAATTGGAAATACGGGTGATATATGGGCTGGTCCCTAACATAGCAATGACCTAGAATCGAAACAATCTTGATAGGTCCAGGGTACTATGCGGGCGAAGTCGTCTTCCCCAGGTCCCACTGCCACTCGGATAAACATGGCGGCGGCTCATGCAGGCGGAATCAACAGGTGGTGTTCGGCAAAATACGAACTTGTCGCAACCCTGACACAAAAAAGTAAAACGGTCACAAAGCACAAAAGGGAACTAGGGAAGCGGGAGCAGGCGCTAGTAGTAAGGAAAAGCAACGAAGAAGCAGGAAAAAGGAAATAAAAAGCAAGAAAAAACAGCATAAGGCAGAGGTTCAATCACGAAGAACCAATCTATAAATTCCTGGGGTAAATTAGAGTTAAATTTTACAGGGAACCTATAAGTTACTTAGGAGGTAAATAGCTCAAAGTTAGTTGTAGGGAGTGTTTGAAACTTTATAGTGGCCACTAGGAGAAATAAATTTAGGTTGACTTAGCTAGAATACGGTTATTAGAGGAGCGATGGAAAGTACATGTTATCAAGAGCATCTTCAGAGCGAGCCTGAAGATTTGTGGTTAGGACCCACATGGTTTGACTTGACGCATGCACAGTCATAATCAATATCCTATTCATTAATGTGTCACTGAACACTTCAAAATTACACCAGAACGAGCTTCCTAGCTCGCGGGATTCACCCGCAGCGCTACCATAGACTTCGGCAAATATTCGCTAATTATGAGCAATGTCACGCTATATTTGCCTTTTGCAGCACTGCATTATCTCGCGAGATGTGAGGCCGGAGTCTCAGTGCCCCGGCAGCCATGCTGGAGAGCGGAGGGGAGCCTCCCACACTCCCACTCTCTTACACTCGTCCCCACAGGCTTTAAGAGCTTGTACATTGCCTTATATTGCCAGGACGTTCCAGAACGTCTCCCGCAGGCAATAGGTTAACTACAAATGTATTTTGAATTAATAATAATGATAACTAGATATATTTGTAGTTATTAATAATACAAAATTGTACATACCTTAAATAAAGAAATGTAGGCTTAGGCTAATACTGACGCCTCATTCAAACTTATGTCTACTTATACTAGATTGTCGAGGTATTTACAAGTCTCAACACATGTATTTGTTATATATATATATATAAACTGAAAACCTATATTAATTTGACCCTGACAAAAACTTTAGATTTATTCCTATAAATCCTTTTAAGATCAGCTCAATGTTTCATTTCAAAGATCACATGTCAGCTGACTTGCGTTCGTCGATTGTCTATCGCTTTATCTATATAAGTTGCCAAGCAGGGTATGTGGGAAGTACTTTGTGATCCTTCAAAACATGAATCGACGAACATTTAGACCAGCCTAGCAGAACTGGGTGGATGTTGAAGACCCCATCCCACTCGGCAGTACGCAATCAATGTAAAGCTTGTAAAATCACACCAAGTAGAGATAATTTCACTATAATTGACAGTTGTCCAGGGGATAGTATTATAATTATACAATCCCTATGCATCAAGAAACTTAACCTCCAGTTGAACAACATGGTATCCTCCTATCCTCTATATGTTGCTTAAATGTATTTTCTTTTCTCAGTCCCCTAAATATTTTGGCTCAGGTGGTGCTAGTATTGTCTTTTGGTAGGGTAACTTGTCGTGTTTTGTGTCTTGACTGAACAATTTCATATAATTACAGAGTGTACAGTTCAATCCCACTCTTATACTGTAGACTAAATTGCATCTTGTGTTATTAAGTGATCGTCCAACTTTTAGCATCTGAAAGACTTCCCTCATATTTATACTATTTGTATGACCGTAATTTTTCCCTTAACTGAACATTCTTATTTTCCCACTCATATAGGCTGAATATATATTCTATATCGATAGTTGCTCGTTTCGTTATTTTTAATTATTAGCGTAGATAGTACGATGTTACAATCTTTATGTTTAAACTGGTGTTGCTGTATTATTGATTGCATATTTCCTTAATTTTAGTTGTAATGCATCTTTTTCAATGATGATCATGGTTAGACAAACAGATAGATAAATAGATAGATAGATAGATATATATATAGATAGATAGATAGATAAGAGTACAGTAATATTATAAGCCGGTCGAGTAGCCAACTAGCGATGATGAAGTTAGTTACCTGGGGCCTGCACCCCTTGGGAGCGAGGGGAAAGAACCTTAACGAGGGGAGGAGGACACTGGGGAGGTCGCAGAGGGACCACAAAAATGGGAAACGAGGGGACAGCATGGGGAGGATGCAGATGCTGAGCTACTAACATAAGGTTGTATTCGTAAACGTGGGGAAGGTACACTCTAGGAAATATATCATGGCCTTAGGTTTTGACGCTATCTCGAACATAATTGACTCTTATTAATCCTTTGCTTAATTAAATATTAAGCAAAACATTGAAATAGCCTAGCTTAACTTCCGAGGTTTGTTTTGCTGTTCAATGGTTTATATTCTGGTGCCAGGATTTCTGTCATATAGTTTTTAACCGGCTGCTCACGTAGCTGGTATATATTTATATGATAAACCTGTAACATTGAACCTTGATTGAGAGATAACACGATCACGTACTGCTTTGAGCATATGGCTAAAGGAAATGTTTTACAATATTTCATTAACGTGTCAGAATTGTTCATAAAAAGGTTGTAACACCTTTCACTACAGGCGATTGTAGTCACTAACCATAATATATTTACAATCGCCAGCACCGAAAGATGGTACACATTTTAGTGTACAATTATTACATGCTGATGTACGGTAGTACTTTGAATCATTTCATTTAGACACATTCCCAAATCAACAATTTATCTCATTCAATGTTTATTATCATAGGTTTATCATAAATTAGTATACCATCTACATGTATACCCACTTGAGTCATTGAAACCTTTAAGCTAAAGACCATTTTAGATATCTAATGATATCTCGTACAGGTTGAGAGAGAGGTATCCTGACCAGGATTTGAACCCACTCAAACCAGGTATATGTGGGAGAGTTGGGCACTGTAACCACTCGGTCATGAGCGTATATAAGGGAAGCAACCTTAGTTTTTATTTGAAGAACCAGGTTATAGTCTCGTGGAGGACTATGCCTTCATACCCATGGCGAGTTTTTTAGACTTCAACCATTACTATTTTACACACTGGTTTAAGTCTAAAAAACTTGCCACGCTTATGAAGGCATTATTTGGTAATCTGCTCTTAAGTACGTCAGGTCCAATAGCCACCAGCCAGTTGAACATGCCAGCGAACCCTCCAGCCACGATGGTCCTTAGATCACTTTCCTTGCCCTTGGGAGACAGGGCGTGCTTCAGCCACTCGTATGTCATGTAATACATTCCTGACGACGGCACATCTCTGAGTAGTGTAGCACAGGTGCCCTTGTAGATGCTCCTGACACCACCCTCTCGGTAAAGAGTCTGCACCAGGTCTAACGGGCCATTGTACAGCTTGGGGCCTGTCCCCGCTGCTTGCACCTGAAGCAAAAATTCTATTTGATCACCAGGAGTCATGATAGCTGGGGTGAAAATGCCAGACAAACACCCAGCATTAAAGAGCTGCATCGCTGTAAGCTTCTCATCGGGAGTAGCTTCTGCTGCATCTTCTTGCCGATGCCGAAGCCCAAGAAGCACACCGCAAACGTGGGTGTGACTCCCACCAGCGAGGTGGCTATATCTTTGAATAGTCCAAAGAAGCTCATTGCCCACTGTCTTGAGTGCACAGTCCCACGTGCTGGCATAAAGTGGCTGCTGACTTACACTTGGTATTGGCTGGGTCTGGATGCAAACCTTGATGGTGTCTAGTGGGTGTCCAGCAGCTACCAGACACATCCCAACAAACTCTCCCGCCGTGAAGTCCTTGAACGTGCTTACGTACGAGCATTTTTAAAGTGATATTTGTTTTCAGGGACTTCAAGAATATTTGATGACAATTCTCCACTTGCCTTGACTGTACTACAATGAGTGAGTGATCAATCCTGTAAGTCCTTGAATAAACTGGCACGGGTTGTCCTTCTCACAGGAACAGGTCCACTTGGTGGCATTATGTGTATGACCACCCTCATGAAGGGGAGTAATGGTGTCTGGCAATAGATAGATAGATAGATATTTTTATTTCTACTTATGAAGTTTATGAAAACATAATTTCACTGGGGTTAGATTCTAGGTTTGTATTGTAAGATAAACGTTGCCTATCCTATGGAGAACCAATTAAAAGGTTCTCATCATTTGATTCGTATCAAGACGAATCCATATCACCCTCTTTTCGTCAAGTGAAGCATAATATACTAAAGTGCAAGTGGTTCTCTGAGCATATTTCTTTTCCTTTTCTTGATTGCAATATACATGCCATCCAAGTCACATAACTACCTCCCATCTTCTCCCCCCCCCCTCACCCCCACTCACATAACAACAACAACAACAACAACAACAAATAGCAACCCTACTAAGCAAATACTGTAAATTATATGTGGTTAACCGAAGATATCAGGATTTGAGGTCTTTATCTTTTACAGTCCCTGAGCCCCATTACATGAAGCCTGGTCAACATCAGATTAACGGAGGGAAGTCATCCTTCCATACCCCGTATATCTGTAGTTGTTACAACAGACTACCACAAAAATGTATGGAAATAAATGTTAAACAAAGAACATCTCCCTTACTCACACTATTGATTTGCTATGGAACAAAGACTTTAAATGTTTAACTATGCTATAAGTAAGTATTATCCGATTATTTTCACCACAATGTTCCATTTGATGACCATTCTCATAGTCTAATTAACCCTGGATTACGCTAGCTAGTCTGAAAACATGAAATAATTTAAATTGGATTGTGTATCTCCAATATTGATATAAACTATAAATGTGGGTGCGACAATGCAATCAGAATATTCTCCTTCCCTACTCCCATCTCCCAAAACAAACAGACTAAAACTTTTGACATACACATGCTAAATGAGTACATGTGAATAGGAGAGAGAGAGAGAGAGAGAGAGTGTGTGTGTGTGTGAGTGTGTGTATATAATGTAAACATTATATTTGACTGTAATCCTCCTCACAATCATACTACACAACCATAATATCAGTTTTCCTTTACTGGAAGTTTTACCATTCTGTGCTCTCCAAATCCCCCTGCCATTTTCCCTAGCCTCTCGACTCATCCTTCCTCCCCAGCTCTCCAACATTCCCTCACACAGCACCGGGGATGAAAAAAAAGTACATTACGCGTCTCACAAAGACAGGTATGAAAGGTAAACAGGGGCAGAGAGAGAGAGAGAGAGAGAGAGAGAGAGAGACAGAGAGAGAGAGAGAGATAGAGAGAGAGAGAGAACACAAACCGCAACAGAGACTCACACCTGTTTGAGCTTCTGCAATAATTGTATGCGTTGCATACAATTCTAACATATGGAAGTTGGATCTGATCTACTAAGCATATCACAACATGACATAAAAATCCAGCTGGTGGCCCGTGTGAGCAACAGTTTTGAGAGAGGTATGATATTTATCATTAGATGAACAAAAACAAGAACCTCCCCCCCCCCCTCCCCCGGATTCCTGTTTGAGCTTGTCGACTATAAATAGTACCCACATGGGGAGGTTGAGACATTCACCACCACTGAGGGCATGTATGCAATTGCGGAAGCAGTTTCGCTATTCTAACCCGCTTTTATTCGCCGAATTCAACGCGAATAAATATCCGTTAATTAAGATAGGACTTCCGCTTCAGCGGAATTAGAGGTTTACAGAAGTGATTATGGAAGTACCCACCTCTGATTAGCACGAATATCCCATTTGCTCACGCCAGAGAGTATTCAGTAACCTTATAACTCTCCGATTCAATCAAGTATGGCGTATGCAGCATTTCCCTGGGGAGGCAAAGCACGAACTCACTTGGCCATTTTGAATAAGGTGTAGGACTGAGCAATAAGATTAGCAACCAATGCAAGAACATGTGAACAGGAACATCCGAGAATGGACACACTATAACCACCGTCAGTCTTCTACAAGGCAAACGTGAAGGACGTTGAACACTTGGTTCCACTCAGACTACCCCAACAAACTCCCACCTACTTCACCAGGGCAGTTCAGGCAGCCCAAGGGGAAGCTGGGAGTGTACCTGATACCCTTACTCCACGTTACCAAATAGCTTTCCTTTATAAATATTCATTGCTATGGAATGAATGAGATTTGCTGTCAGCTTAATGTTAAGTATGTTGCAACAGTACAGGAATGTAGGCAAATTGTAAATAGTTATCTAAATTTAATAAGTTAGTATTTTCTTTAGAAAGTCATCTTCTATGCTTTTGTAAGTTTTCACTTTGACACCAAACCACTAGGTAGTATTATTTAACTCCTAAACTACGTAGCGATGGTAGTTCAAACCCTCCCGCCAAGCGAAGATATTTAGTTCTATTCTGACAAAAATTGTCATATGTAACATATATATAATTATTGCTTATCCATATGCGCTTAATTTGCTTTTAGTATGAACAAATGAACATTTAAGAGCAAGAAAAGAAGTGGGAATAGTATTTGGGGGGTGAAAAAGACGTATTATTGCCGACCGGTCCTTCCATGAGGCAAGAGCAGGGGCCCAGGGGGAGCGTACTTCCACCCTGTCCCAGTCCCCATGGGACACTGAGGCCTTACACTAGAAGTCTCTGTGTTGCAAGGATCTCTAGATGACTCAACCGTGTTAAAGAGACCAGGAGTGGGAAATTTGTGTCTAAAATTACCCGATAAAAGGGAGAATAAGAGGAAAAATAGATGATAATTAAGGAGGGGGGAAAAGAGGGGGAAGGAGGAGAAGGGGGAGGGTTGGGACACATAATTAGGAGTGGTAGCAAGTATTGGAGGGGAATGTATCTCACCTAGTCACAATTTGCTTTGTTTTGAGTGCCACTGGGGTGTTTTCTAAGGGTTTTCTTATGCTCTGGATCTATTGAGGACGGTCGCAGTGCACCAGAAAAACCTCTATTGAGAATGGTTGCCGTTTATGGGTTAAATAAAAAAAAAATACGAGAGAGAGAGAAAGAGAGAGAGAGAGTAAAATTTAAATTAAGTGTATTTCCATACCGTAGTGGTAATTACAAATTTTAGTAGAGATATTTTCTACAGCCATGGCTAAAAATAACGGGTAAAATTAAAGTATAATCAAATACAAGTTAATCTACTTTGTTACCTATAATCATTTAGCAAATACCTGGTGAAGCCAGACTTAACCCGTCCAGCCCCGGCTAGTTTTGTAATGTTTGTTCACCAGAACCCGGCCGGTTTTCAAAAAATGATTTTATTCCAGAAACAATAGCGAATGGGTTAGGAATGAAGGAAAAACCACGAAAAACCGCTCAAAAAGCTTAAAGAATGGTCCTACAGAGCCCCCGAAAACGTATTTTACAAGAGTAAAAAATTGAAGGCAATTACCCAAAAAAAACAGGTTATTGCGCGCTCACACGCACGCACGTGGACTTTGAGAGTTTTCAACCATCGGCACGGTTGCATGGGATACGTACACAGTTCCCATACAAATCTGAACCCTCTTGAGTGGCTACACCTGAGGTTACGGTCGGCGCAATTAGGGTGACGCGCCAGGCGCGTCTCTGGGGCTGTGCGTTACATACATCGCCGACGCGTCAGGCGCGTCGCTGGGGCTGTACGGGTTAAAAGTAACTAATGAGCCGGCATCAGTGACACAAGTAGGATGTTCATTCCATAACTGAGGACCAATTATTTTTAGTGATCTTGTGCCAGTATCAGTTTTTGTTCTAGGCACTTAGATGTTATTTTCTTTCCCTGTATTGCCTCTGGTTAGAAGTTGATCATTAGAATAACTTGAAAAGCATCCAGGATAGATATCATGAACTGTCTTTAATACATGAACTAATGTACCAAATGTGTGTTTCTGCTTTACTTTCAGCAACTTTAATTCTTCAAAGGCTTGAGAAAAATAATCATATTTTCCAAGTCATCCTACAGCAACCCGTGCAGCGAAATGTTGTAATATCTGCATTCATGTTTTTTTTGTTTACTTTCATTAGTAGTACCCCATTTCTTTATACAGTAATTAATCAAGCTCAAAACTAATGACTGGAGGACTAATCCTGTTATGCATTTTAGAAAATGACCACGTATGCGACTAATATACTGTATATTAGCGACCCCATTACATTATGTCCATCAAAAAGCATGTGGCGACCAATGTTAAGGCCCATATCTTTAACAAACTTGCCTGGATATATATTAGTGTCACTAGAGTGATTAACAATATCTTTAAGTATCTGCAATAACAATTGTCTATTGCCTATATACAGTATATTGTGTCTTAGAGAGAGAGAGAGAGAGAGAGAGAGAGAGAGAGAGAGAGAGAGAGAGAGAGAGAGAGAGAGAGTGGACAGACATAACTCACTGGAGAGCTCAAAGCCGTGGAACATTAATACAAGGAGAGGAACATTCGACTCTGGGACATCTCTTACTCCTCTTTCAGCCACGGGAACAACAAACAGGGAGTAATATAGAAGGGAATAATGAATGAAACACTGAGAAAGAAGCGGAGGAAAAAGCATGAAAAGAGTAAAAGATTAGGAAGAAAACAGATGGGATAGAACAAGCATGGAATAAGAGAGACGCGAATATAAAATTAAACAGGTAAAAACTCGGAGGAAGAGAAAGGATCTAAAAGAAAGTTAAACAATACACAATGATTAGGAAGAAGGGATAGAGTAAACATGGAATAATAAAGACGGGTACACAGAATATAGCAGCGATGGCCGCAAAAAGAGAAATAATTGAGGAAGTGGAAATAAGAATAGAAAGGTCATACATGAAAATGGATAACACACTCCTTCAAACCAAGAGACAAAGCAAACGTCGAATGATACAAATGGGAAACAGAATAAAGGAACGATGAAAACGTGGAAGAAAGGTGGATGGAACATAGGAAGAAGAAAACAGTAAGAGAGGAAGGAGTGAAAAATAATAGATGAATGAGGACAGAAGGAATGGCACACACTTACAGGCACTGTGATAGACCAAATATGTAGTGAGAGACACGAAAATATAGAACGAAATACAGACAGAAACAGAGGAAGAATGAGGCATAGACAGAGGAAAGGAGTATTAAAAGATTAACAAAATATACGAGCATATAAAATAATATATGAATAAGGAGAGAGGAATAGAACACCCTTTAAACCACGGGGACAGAGCAAACCTGGAGTGAGAAAAGTGAAGTTGGCGGAATATAAAAATAAAGCAGTGATAGAAACAGAGGAAGAACGACGGGGAAGACGTAGGTAGAGATAAGGAGAATGAGAAGGACTGACAAATATTTGATGAATGAGGAGACTGGAATAGCACACTCTTTCACGCACGTGGACAAAGCAAACGTGGAGTGAGAGACACAAAGTTGTGTAAACAAAATAAAGCAGTGATGGAAGAGGAAGAGGGATGGAGTAAGAAAGGGAAAAGTGAAAAGTGGCAGATGTATGAAGAGAAAATGTAAATACAGGCATATAGACATGGGAAGAATAGGAGGCGGAGAGAGGGAAAGAAGTACGCAAGAAACCAAGCAACAGCAAATCTAATGAACTGTCAAGGTTACTTGTAACTAAAATGCGTAGCCTATGTATAAAAAAAGGGAAAGTGCAGTGCAGTATAAAGTGAATGTATTCATTCGTACACGCAGTTAATCGATGATAAAGAGCGAAATATGAATGTAGTCGATCTCTGTACGATTGGACAGTACATTGGCTGAATAGAAAGAGGAAGTTAAAATAAGTTGGGGAGACATCTAGACTATTGGAATGGAAAAGGAGAGGCGGTTGAGAGAGAGAGAGAGAGTGAGAACGAGACACCCGTGGACTTGCCTTCCCAAAGGAATAAATTAGGGCAAGTAAACTTCCCTTTACTTCCAGCGGGTCGCCTTTGTGTGATACGAGAAGAGGCAGGTGCAGAAGCAGGAGGAGAAGAGGAGGAGAAGGCCAAAGGAAGAAGGGGGGATAAGAATGAAAGCGAAGATAGATAAGTAGGATACGTTAAGAAGAAAATTAAAAAGAAGAACCATGAGGAGCAGAGGATGAAGAGAAATGCAAAGGAAGATATGGGGATAAAGTGGAAGAGAAGGTAGATAAGTAAGAGCAGATAAGATCGTCCAATTGCTCTCATTTCTTGTATCTCTAAAGTTTTTGAAACTATTCTTAACTCAAAATCTCTTAAGCATGTATCTCCCCAAAATTTATTTTCAGATCGCCAGTACCGTTACCTTAACCCTTTGAAGCTCTGATGCGTTTTAGCAGTTTATTTGGGCTATCATTAGACGATGTTATGCAACTTAGGAAGTATCTGTGGGTATTATAAGGATAAATACTATCTCAATCAACCCTTTGACTTCCATATACCGTATTACTAATCTGAATAAAATCGTCTAATAGTTTCCAGAAACAGAACAGAAACGCGTATTGGAGCTTGGAATGGTTAATGGCCGCTCTATTGGTGATCTTCTCCCTTATCTTACTATCTCTTGGTCATCCTCCTTTCGGGACTTCGGTGAGACTTTTTTCTATTGCGCTAGACATATCGAAAGCATTCGATAGAGTCTGACACAAATCTTTAAATTCCAATCTACCCTCCTTCCCTTTCTATCCCTCTATCTGTGTCTTTGTCTCTAATTTCTTTTCAGTCCGCTCCATAGCTGCAGTTGTGAACGGCCATCGCTTACTTCCTCAAGTTATCAACTCTGGTGTTTCTCAGGGTTCTGTCCTGTCTCCAATTCTCTTTCTAATATTTATTAATAATCTCCTCAACTGTACCTCTAGTCCTATCCACTTACATACTGATGACTGTACCTTATACTATTCAACTAGTTTTTCACATCAACCCAGCATGCAATCACTCCAAAACTCATGTAACGCATGGCACGTCAATATTCTGATCTATCAATTATTTCTGATTGGAGCAGAGAAGATCTTGTTACTTTGAACGCCTCCAAGACCCAATTTTTCCCTCTATCTCTCCATCGCAATCTTCCGCAAAACTATCAATGATTCTTCAACAATATACAAATCAACTCTTCATCTTGCTTCAATATACTAGGTGTAATTTTTTCATCCAACCTTTCTTTGAAAGATCGTATTACCACTCCTGCTAAAGTAGGTTCCCAAAAGTTAGGTGTGCTCAACCGTCTCTGTGGGTTCTTCACCCCCACACAGCTTCTTGTTCTGTATCGGGGCACAGTGCGCCCCTGTATTAAGTATTGTTCGCATGTGTGGGGAGGCTCCACCCATACCGCACTTCTCGAATGAGTAGAATCAAAAGCATTTCGCCTCATCAACTCACTTCCTCTTACTAGTTCCCTACAATCTCTTTCTACACGCCGCAATAATGAATTTCTTTTACTCTTCTATCGCTATTACAACAATCAGTGTTCCTCAGAGCTCTCTCAGTGCAAGTGAGAGGCACAGTCCCACTCCTATTCTGCCTACCTCTCCAACCCAAGAATTAACAAATTTTCTCAGACTTTCTTCTACTTATCAAGTGAACTCATGAACTCCCTCCCTCAATCAATCTTCCCTTCATCCTATGACTTAAGCTGCTATAAAACCTGTTTGTCCAGGCATTTTATCCCCAACGTTCCTTGAATTTGGCTCTGTCACTCTTTTTGACTTTGAGGGAGATACTCGTTACAGGCAACCTGCCTTTTGTCTCCTTGATACACATGGGAAAATAAAACATATTTTCCAAGAACTAGGTGAATAGAACGAGAGAGAGAGAGAGAGAGAGAGAGAGAGAGAGAGAGAGAGAGAGAGAGAGAGAGAGAGAGAGAGAGAGAGATTGGGGGGGGGGAGGTAAGCGGAGAGAAAATTGAGAGATAGAGTTGGCTGGCGGAGCGGGGACGGAAGATTGGCTCGTTGTAAAGGGTCATAGTGCAGAAAGAAGAGAAAGAGCACCGGCAAGGGGTCGAGGGGAACACACAAAGACGGATAATGGCCGGAGTAAAGCATGAGAAAGACTGGAAATAGAATATATAGACATAGACAAATTGTAGAGAATACTGAAAAGCATGTGAAACTTCATAGGTGGAATACAAATATAAGCAAAATTATCAGAAAAACAAACAAACATGAGAAAGATTATAAGATGAACACAGGTTGAGACAAAATACATGCCGACATAGGTTCGAATTCTGGCCCTAGCTGTTTTACTTGTCACCAGATAACCAGAAGATATACACAAATGATTTTTTTTTTATATATACAGAACACTACTCCAGAGGATAACAAGAAAATAAAAATGTAATATGGTTGGAAATGCATAATAAAGACTCATAGATAATTATATTCAAATAATTGTAGAACAAAGCTGAACAGTATATTTTTGCACTCGCGTTGCGCGGTTGTTGCAAGAAAACTAGCCATCATAAAAGGATCGTTATGGTGTCATTGGAAAGCTCTGTTTATGCCCTTTCAGGGATAGATACTTGTTTTACGCTCTGGGTCTTATTTAGGCATGAAAATGATCACGTAAACAGCCCTATTTTGGCTAAAAACACCCCGCTGGACGGTACATATAAATAAACCGTTTAGCCCGCTAATAAGGTGTTAATTGGCGGCGCGCAACTTATGTCGTGTGAAATAAATTTGGACTAAGTGGCGGTTCACAACTTATGTCGTGCGCCATTTTCAGCACGTAATGTTGCTGAGAGAGAGAGCTGAGCGGTGTGAGGAGCCTAGCAACCCTATGACCGCTCACGGCCACCGCGGTGGACCAACTGAGGTGCCTCCCACCCTTCCCTCCCCTCTCTCACTCGCTACACAGGGAATTATGTAGGGAAATTACCTAATTACAGGGTTTTTGCACTCGTGTTGCACGATCGTTGCAAGAGAACCAGCGGTTGTACAAGGATGGTTCGGGTGTCATTGGAAAGCTCTGTTTACGCCCTTTCAGGGATAGATACTTGTTTTACGCTCTGGGTCTTATTTAGGCATGAAAATGATCAGGTAAACAACCCTATTTAGGGTAAAAACACCCCGCTGGGCGCTACGGTCCGCTAGACCGCCTAGCCCGCTAATAAGGTGTTAAACATATAAGTATACAACACAAAGAGACTTACAGACGAGCTGCAAGGATAGAACATAAAGAACGAAAAGAGAAGGGCGATAGATAGCTGGAGGAGAAAGAGAACAGGATGTGGGTGGAATTTGGAATGTTTGAAAAGAGAGGGATTGAGAGAGGATTTTGAACTTCTTAAGAAAGGAGAACGGATATGAGAGGATTTTAAACTGCAGGAAGAAAAACTGGAGAGGGCATGTTACGTTTTAGACTGTTGTGAGAGAAAGTAAAAATATTTGAGAGTTTTGGACTGTTGGTGAGGATTATAAGAATATATGCGAGAGGGCTTTAAGCTCTTGGGGAAAAAAGCAGAAAGCTTTAATATGCAAGGAATAAAACGCGGAAAGAGAACAGTACAGACAGTTGGAAGATGGAAAGGGAGCAAATAGACTTAGGGAGAGGAATTAGAGGAGGGATAGTGTACATTTGAAATAACTATAAAGGAAACAAACAAGTGGAATACGTTATATGATTGAAAAGAAAATAAGTAGGGGGAAACTATATGATTCGAAGAGTCATAGGAACACAATATGATTGAGTGGAAACAATATTATGTGGACAATTTAGATGAGCACAAGAGAAACAGGGAATGGGAGCAGGGTAAAGCTACTGACAAATGCTCGTGAACTCTTGCGATATTATTTATGCAACTATATCAATTTAGATTTAAGTTTAGATCAAATCAACTACATACTAATAAGTATATACTTGTCTTATAGAAACTTTGATATGAACATTAATCCAATGGATATATTTGCATAAGGAATATCGCAACAGTTCACAAACATTTGTCAGTAGTTGTACATGTTTGGAAGTGAAAAGCGGAGCTCTTCAGACAGACTAATGATATAAAGGATTCGAAAACAAAATGTATACATGGAAGGAGAACTTTTTAAATAGGTGGCCAAGAACAAATAATGAGCTAAAAAGCTTCATAAATTTGAACAACAAGGAGAGAAAAAATTAGGGACAAATCCTTAGTTGATAGGATAGAAATAGAGAGAAAAGAGTGAGAAGAACTTTGCATTGTTCAAAGAGAAATGGGTAAGAAACGATGAGAGCTTTAGGCTGCTCAGAGATCAATAGCGTATGGAGAATAATTCAGTCAGTTAAAGAGAAAGAGGAGGAAAGAAGTTGTGAATACTTATAGATTCTTGCAAAGCAATACAAGGAAAGCAAAAGTAAGGTAAGATAAACTTGATAAAAGACAAAGTAGAAAATATACATATGTATATATCTACATGGAGGGATAGACAGACGAATGAGGATGTACGAGAGCGTGGTGTGGATGTAGATGTGTTGGAAAGAGTAAAAAGGAACACCTTGAGATGGTTCGGCCATGTGGAACGTATAGGAAGCACGAAAATGACTAGGAGAGTGTACGAGAGTAAAATGGAGGAACCGAGAGAGAGGTGGAAGGATGGCGTTAAGAAGTATATGCGTGAAAGCTGTGCTGGATGGGAGGAGGGACGCCGACTGACTGGTTACAGAGGTGTATGGGGGCAATATTCATTAGTGGCCACCCCTTCGGGGATCACGGAACACGGTAATAGATAGATAGATATTTCTAAAAATCAAAATTGATTAAAGGAAAGTTCTATATTATTGAGAGAAGAATGAGAAGACCACTCATCCACACCTATACACACACACACACACACACACACATATATATATATATATATATATATACATATATATGATATATATATATATATATATATATATATATATATATATATATATATACAGTATATATATACTGTATATATACTGCATAGGTGTCGTGGTGTGGTCTTGCCACTGGACTGGTAATCCAATGAGCCCGGGTTCGAATTCCTATATGTCAATGGGAAGATATTATTGGGATGGAATTTGTGCTGTACCTAGTATCAGTGCATTACCACAAAGCCCACCGAAACGCCAAATAAATACCCTCATTGTTCCCTGATTAAATAGCACTGTATGAATATTCCCATATTACAAAAATATGCTATAGGGGGGGGGGGGCAATGCCTAGTGAGTTAATTGCTCAATAGGTGGCATTCTGAAAGTGAGGGTCCGAGTCTAGGAGGTGAGACAGTGAAGCACTGGAGGGAGGCAGCTTCAGAGATGGGGCTCCTTCGAGCCATGAGTGAGCAACTTAGCCACATGCATCCTGCAAGATGGCAGAGGCTGGTTGCAGCTAAAAGTGCTTCACATGTCTCACCCCCTAGGGCCTAGTCTGAAACAAGACTCCTGAAGTGTTGATAGCCTATGAAGTACTATTTTAACTAACTAACTTAATGTATTGTATACATGCTCTGAGGCTAAATAATTAGTCATTATTAATATTATTAATATAATTATTATTATTACAGCTTCTCAACTCAACTTTAATACAGAGGAAGACAAGCAACAACGGACCTAATGATCCTTACTAGGCTACTTGCTTAGAAAATGATTACCACAGCAATCAACTGGAGGGTTTCAGATCCAAAAAACTGTGAACCAGAAAGCAAAATAATAGTAGTATGAACGATATTGATATGATCACAAATATGAAATATTCTCGTTAAACAAACCCACCTCTTCTTTTATTCTAGCTACCGTTGCAAGCGCAAAGTAGTTTCGGATTGCTGTTATAATAAAACAGCCGATCGAAATGTTGCCGGGAAAAGTACGTGTGTGAATAAACCTTAAACTAAGGAAAAGGAAGAGGAAGAGGAAATTGTGAGTGAAGGAGGTCGACTGAGGAGGTGGACAGAGGACAAGAGACACTAGGAAAACCTCTGGGGAAAATAATTCGAGGATTCAGATTTTTATACGAGAAAAGATTCAGAGGAACTGTAATAGAGGAATCTTACTTAGATAAATTATAATATTATTACTTTTTGAAGAAAGAACCCTTAGTATGCAATTGGAGGATTCTTACATTTAAGCAAAATAGCTAATACAAAGAAAAAAACTTTGAGATAATATTCAGAAATTCTTATATATAGGAAAAAAGTACTTACAGGAGAATGACCAAACTGAAAATACAGCTTAACATTTAACATGCAGCAAAAGTAATAGAAGAACGCTTTAGCATTATGGAACAATGCTTTCAAACAAATTGTATGTACGCTTAACACCGTCACACATCTGTGATCATGTCACTTGGTCGTGGATAAAATAACGCGACGTGTGGCAACCAATGTATGTAGCAGGTTGGGCAGGACGTGTTGCATGGGCTATGGGGTGTTGGTTGCGCGTGTGTTGCGATATGGTTACGACTGTTACGATCGGGTCTCGTATAAATCAGTGGCTCTTATACATTGGACTAGACTGGCATAAATGCAACAACGGAAACGCTAGATCCAACCCCTGATATATAATCCCGTCGAACAAAGAACACATATACCCTCCAGAGTTATATCTGCGATAGCGGGGTTTCTTAACTCTCAGTATCTATGTGCTTCTACTATAGGCTGATGTTCTCTGAAACAGCCTATTACCTATAACATATGGTTGCTTAGTTATGGTACACAAGGAAACGATAGTTAACTTAATTAAATCACAAGAGTGATCTAATGCAAACAAGAAGAAGGTTTACTTAACGTTACTTTAATCAATAATATCTGTCACTCCTTTATGAAAGAAAGTGTTGTAAAGTCCTCAAGCACCGAACAAGGAATCTTCTGAATAATGTCGGATGCTACTAAGAAGAACGTATCGGAAATGGAACCACAAAATAGCAGGAGGCAGGACAATGCACGTGTAGGCTAAATACACAAAAAGGCTGGACCTATAATGTTATTGGACACAAGAATATTATAAGCGGTGCAACAGTAATAATGCTCGCCACGAAAAAGTAGTACTCCTATTAACAAAACCGGTCTATGCTGGTTGTGTCTCTCTACAGCAACCTAGACCTCAAAATGCTTGTGTAGAAATAATGGGTATGCATAAAAGAGTATATGATCTAATCCAGCTAATGTCTACCCGGGTTAATAAAGTCTAGCTGGGATGCGCAAAGGTACAGAATTCTGGTGGAGCAAGGCAGCTCCTAGCCTAGTGTGGACCTTGGGTCTGTGCGGCCTGATTACGTTAATATGAAGGGGTGCTCTCTTGAGGATTCTCGATCACAAGTATCGAGTATCCTCCTGGCGACCCTCAAAAGTAAAAGCAAATAGAGTTAGAACAGTGTTGGGTGGATTAGGCAAGCAGCCCTCATGCACTACACAGTCTAAACTCCAAGGTACACAGACAAAAGATCCACCCAGGTAACCCACAGAATCCGTAGTGTCGTGCAGCTCAAAAGTAGCCTACACACAGTGAAAACACCAACAGCAAGGTACCTGATCCCTAGTCTAGCATTATTTAACCCTGTAGAAACATTAGTGATTGATGGAGACAGTCCGAGCAATACAATCTCCCAAAAAGACAATGACTATCTTCAACCTTAGCCTAGTACATAAGAAATGTGAGATCCAGCATATAATACAGTCTGGCCACCAATTCAAGGTGTGGGTGCAGGGAACCAGAGGGGGATTGATATTAATAAAAGGTGAGGAAGTAGTGGAAATGATAGAGGCTGTAGAAGAGAAAGATTCTAAGACAAGAGTGTGGAACAGTTCAAGGGAGATGCTTAGAGTATGCTGTCTGGGACGGATCTGACCAGGATATTTCCAGGGACCGCATGGGTGGAGTCCCAGTTCGCAGGAATGGCACGAGGGCACGCGACAGTCGCCCAGTAAGCAGCCGCCTAGTAGGCCGTGTTAGGCAGGAGGCAACGGATCCCGCGAGGCCTATGTAAGGGAGCCAGCCACGCGCCACACTCACCACCAAGTCACACCACCTGGTCTCTCTCTCTCTCTCTCTCTCTTTCCCGCTCGCCTTCCCATCATTCAACTACTCAACACAATACTTTCAATTGACTAAATAAAATAGAAAGGATTGTGACAGACGAAAACAAAGAACAGTTCTGAACTGTCTGCAACACAAGCTTTCTCGAGAAGGAAAGTACACAATGATAGGTAGACTGTAGCTACATTCTCTGCCCTGGTGAGTCCTAGCGAGTAAGCCATGCGGTTCTGGGGGAAGCGGTGAGCGTCACACGACCAAGTTGCGACATGCGGGGTCCATTCAAATATCTAACATTTTATTTGATCTGCGACATACGCCGCACCACCTACGACATACCCCGGCGAAATCAAGCGAGGAGTGTTAGTGCTACTATTACCATAAATATTTATTTACTGATTTAATCATACAATATATATTGAATAATGTTGTGAGGAAATTAGTCAGGTAGTTAATGAAATAATATAATTGGCTACTTCTAATTGATATAGTTAACTCATTATATTCTGGCTAACATGGACGATTATACACAGGTTTGGAGTACGATATAGGATTTAAAGATATAAATACTCGATTAACCCCTTGACTTCAAATTTACTTCCTAAGCTGTATGAAATCGTCTCAGTTCACCAGAATAGACAGAAAAAAACCGCTCCATATATCGAAAGGGTCAATAGATATAATGGCAAAAGGCAAAAATTATCGCCAGTTAGTCCAGTCTGTCAATTGAAGAGTTTCCAGTAACACTAGCTCACACGACGTATTTTTAGCGTTATTGTGGTGTATCATATAGTATTATAGAGGGTTTTGATAGTTTGATTTGTCTTGCCAATGTCGAGCAATATTTGTTTAGTTTGTCTCCTAGACTCAGTTCACACTCAAATATGCTGCCCCAGCTCACAAACTTCTCCACCAAGGTCCTTCAAGGTAAATTTGTATATGTTTTTCGGTAGAATAAATGTCCCAGCCAAAGGTCAGTTTTTTCAACTTTGAAATCTCACTATCGTTCGCCAAGAAATAGTCGACACCCAAAGGAGCAAAACATCTTATAATAGATAAACTAATAGGATGAAATGTTTCAACCAAATAAAAGAAATACAAGAAAAGACAACCCCCAACTAAGAGTTATAAGCCAACTTAACTCCTTCAGACATATTACGTTCCAGTAAGTCCACGGAGGCGGGCGCCCGGTATCATTGCCACTGCACCACACAACTGTCAAAACCACACTGCTGGCCGTTAGAATTGTCGGAGGAACCTGGGGTTGCCACCAACCGACAGATCTTCATCTAACTTACCGGACTTACTGAGCTCCATATGGCGCTAGTGCGTCATATGGACTTATTGGAGAGGCATGTAGATAAGTCCATATGACGCGATCGCGTCATATATGTCGCAAGGAGTTAAGTATCCCAATTGAAGCAGGACCTTTTCATCATAAAGTGTCAGGACAAAAAGAGGTGGCTAAAAAAAAAATAAAAAAAATCGTATCATCGTGATTTTACCGATATAGTTAATCTCTGAAACCGCTGACGAGTTGTGTGGTGCACGGGTGTATTTAGTATTTACTATTATTTATCTATTTTTCTCTTGGACATATATTGGAGTCTGCTCATCGCCTAATAATAGCCACATAATATGTAATAAGTGTCACTATTTTACTGAAAGGGTTAAACTCTCAGCTCTGGAACCTGTACACTAACAGAAACGTAAACATTGGTAAAATACACACACACACACGGTCTCTCTCTCTCTCTCTCTCTCTCTCTCTGCACACAAAACCGCATGTTGGTTGCTATTATAACTTGATGATTTGATTGAAAAGCGTGTGGATATGAACTTGAATGTGTTGAACAATATCGTCCAGTAGTCGCTTGTAATAATATTAAATAATATAGTTCTAAACACTAATAACCGCCATATGAACTTACAATCTCTAACCATTACACCATAAAGATGTAAATGTCCATGATCTGATTGAGAGGGGCTATAAATGAAAGTGTCGGGTGAATCACAGAAGACTGTTGGATAATAACGCCTATAGTACCGAAAAGGAAAAGGAAACAATTGTGGCCCTATTGAAAACTTATGAACGACAGTATTTGGTGAAGCGTTCAAATGGTGCCAAAATTCGTGATCTGAATGAAAACAGCTGATAATTAAAAAAAGGTCTGAGACCAATGCCATCGAGAGGTCCTTTCGATGCTAAATAATATCATAATATCATAATATCATTTGATGTAAGCGAAAAGGATGAGGCAATATTTGGTGATCTGATTGGAAAGGCATATAAATAAAAGAGTAGTGTGAATCGGTCGAGTGTGTTATGTGGAGGGCTAGATCAAACGGAGGCGGCGGAAGGGGGGGGAACACGTACGATAGGTTAAACTACACGGCTCCTACACTAGTAGAACTATGTTGCTCTGTCTCCCTTTATCATGTTCTCTCACTCACTCTCTCACAGTAATGAACAGTTATTTCAGTTGATATATATATATAATATATATATATATATATATATATATATATATATATAATATATATATATATATATATATATATATTTATATATACCTGGTATATATACAGTATATACATGTATAAATATATATATATATATATATATATATATATATATATATATATATATATATATATATATATATATATATATATATATATATATATATATATATATATACCTGGTATATATATACAGTATATACACGTATAATATATATATATATATATATAATATATATATATATATATATAATATAATATATATATATATCTATATATATATATATATACCGGTATATATATATATAATATATATATATATATATAATTATATAGTGAGTAGAACATCAGCAGGTGACCTAGGACACCGTAATTTCCATAGGATAAGGATAAGGATGGAAATGACACCTGGAAACATCTTAAACTTTATTTTTCGAATTTTCGGCACCTCAAGGATTTGAGGTATTTCAGGAGCAATACAGAACCTAAAAATAGAGTATACACTCTAGAATCATACAAAAGAAACGGGTTCTAAAAAAATAATATTTATATATAAGAAAACGAACACTCTAAGTGTATAGTGAAACTAATCAATGAATACCTAAAACAATTGAGTTTACAAATTAAGAACTTATCTATGCAAATAAGGTAAATATAAATTAAACAATAATACGCTAAGATTGAACACCAACAATCAGAGAAGGCAAAATTGACTAAAGAGAGATTCCCTTTTAAATCTAAAAAAAAAAAAAACGTACTTTACTCAGAAACTTGTCCACGAAACAAAAGAGTTTCAGCAATACTACATGAAACCACAATAAAAGTTACCAAAATAACGTTAAACAAACTTTACTATAGTAAACTATAGTTTACCATAGTTTACAAACTTTACTATATAGTACTTTACTATATAGTACTTTACTATATAGTACTTTACTATATAGTACTTTACTATATAGTACTTTACTATATAGTACTTTACTATATAGTACTTTACTATATAGTACTTTACTATATAGTACTTTACTATATAGTACTTACTATAGTACTTTACTATATAGTACTTTACTATATAGTACTTTACTATATAGTACTTTACTATAGTACTTTACTATATAGTACTTTACTATATAGTACTTTACTATATAGTACTTTACTATATAGTACTTTACTATATAGTACTTTACTATATAGCACTTTACTATATAGCACTTTACTATATAGTACTTTACTATATAGTACTTTACTATATAGTACTTTACTATAGTACTTTACTATATAGTACTTTACTATATAGTACTTTACTATATAGTACTTTACTATATAGCACTTTACTATATAGTACTTTACTATATAGTACTTTACTATATAGTACTTTACTATATAGTACTTTACTATATAGTACTTTACTATATAGTACTTTACTGTATAGTACTTTACTGTATAGTACTTTACTATATAGTACTTTACTATATAGTACTTTACTATATAGTACTTTACTGTATAGTACTTTACTGTATAGTACTTTACTATATAGTACTTTACTATATAGTACTTTACTATATAGTACTTTACTATATAGTACTTTACTATATAGTTACCAAAGTAACGTTAAACAAACTTTACTATAGTAAACTATAGTTTACCATATAGTACTTTACTATATAGTAAAGTACTATATAGTAAAGTACTATATAGTAAAGTACTATATGGTAAAGTACTATATAGTAAAATACTATATAGTAAAGTACTATATAGTAAAGTACTATATAGTAAAGTACTATATAGTAAAGTACTATATAGTAAAGTACTATATAGTAAAGTGCTATACAGTAAAGTACTATATAGTAAAGTACTATATAGTAAAGTGCTATATAGTAAAGTACTATATAGTAAAGTACTATATAGTAAAGTAATATATAGTAACGTGCTATACAGTAAAGTACTATATAGTAAAGTACTATATAGTAAAGTACTATATAGTAAAGTACTATATAGTAAAGTACTATATAGTAAAGTACTATATAGTAAAGTTTGTAAACTATGGTAAACTATAGTTTACTATAGTAAAGTTTGTTTAACGTTATTTTGGTAACTTTTATTGTGGTTTCATGTAGTATTGCTGAAACTCTTTTGTTTCGTGGACAAGTTTCTGAGTAAAGTACGTTTTTTTTTTTTTTAGATTTAAACCGGGAATCTCTCTTTAGTCAATTTTGCCTTCTCTGATTGTTGGTGTTCAATCTTAGCGTATTATTGTTTAATTTATATTTACCTTATTTGCATAGATAAGTTCTTAATTTGTAAACTCAATTGTTTTAAGTATTCATTGATTAGTTTCACTATACACTTAGAGTGTTCGTTTTCTTATATATAAATATTAATTTTTTAGAACCCGTTTCTTTTGTATGATTCTAGAGTGTATACTCTATTTTTAGGTTCTGTATTGCTCCTGAAATACCTCAAATCCTTGAGGTGCCGAAAATTCGAGAAATAAAGTTCAAGATGTTTCCAGGCGTCATTTCCATCCTTATCCTTACCCTATATATATATATATATATATATATAGAAGCCATACTCTCATCACGAGGGAAGCGGAGGTGCATTATGAAGAGTAAAACCAGCATTGTGATGAACAGCTTTAATTGGTACGCATTTCGGCTTAAACAAAAGCCATCATCAGCCTAAAAGCAAAGAAAAGCCTACATGAAGACACTTGAAAAAAGTATACTAGGAAGTATAATATGAACTCGTAGGGGATACCAATAACAGGTTAATTAATTGTTAAAATAATACAAATCTTGTAGTAAATTCTAAAGAAAATTATGGTGATAACACATTGTTGTTCCTGAGTGTACAATGTGGGAAGCGAGTAATTGCGTGAGTTTAGAGAGTTATGAAGACAAGTAACATTTAATAATAAATGCTTTACCATGCTTTACCTTTCACTCCCCTCAATCTTCTCCTTACTCCACACACCTCCTCACATGCTGCACAGATCTCTTCCTTAAACACTTTGCTCATCTCCTCCACACCTTCCAGGTCAAACCTACCTATTCGTCTTTCTACTGCTCTCCTGAACTCTTCCTTGATTTCCTCCTACTGCAACCTCTCCACCCTCCTCGTCATTCCACCTTCCTCTCGCCTCCCTCCAGCACTCTTCACCCACTTCTTTTGTATCCTAATTTTTAGCTACTACAACATAATGGTCAGACAGACCCTCTCCAATACCCCTATACACCCTAGCATCCAGCACAGATTTCTTCATTCGTTCATCCACACATACAGTATATTGTCAATCAGTGCCTTTCGTTCCACCACTGTCTTATCCTTCTTATTTCACACCACTTTCCATGTGCTCCTTTGTATCATTCTATGTCGGAAGAAGGTGTTGGCTATCCACAGCCTCCTCCCCACACATACGTCCACAAGTACACTACCATTCCCATTCACCTCTGATGGTACACCCACCCATCCACCACTCCATCAACTTTCTTATCACCTACCTTCCCACTCATATCCCCAATCAGAAATATTCTTTTGCTCTTGCCAAACTTATCCAGGCACGCCTCCACATTCGCCCAGAACTCCTCTATCTCTCTTACAGGTTTATCCTCTTTCGGAGCATACACACACACAACCACCCACATTTATATTCCTACTTTCATTCTCAACCACATAATCCTTGAACTCACAGACCCATAGTCTCTTACACGCTCCTTCAATTTGTTATTTACAAACAAACACGCACCTTCTCTCGCTATTCCCTCACTCACTCCAGCACACACACCCATTCCACACTCCCCCTCTTTCACATTTGTACCACTCCATTTGGTCTCAGTCATTCCACATACATTCATCCTGGCATCGCTAACACTTCCAGGACTTCTCTCTCTTTTGTGTCATCATTCACGCCTCTCACATTCCAAGTCGCTATTCTAAGACTGTCCATGGTAGGTCGGGGTTCGTCAACATTATGTCCGTCCACATCCGAGGCTGTTCGTTCGTTCATCGTTGCAGTAAGCATTTTTCACGGGTGGGGGGTCGCAAGCCCACCGACCCAACCTCTTTAGTCGCCTCTTACGACATGCAAGAGGCACGCGAGGCATATTCTATTCCCTTACCCCCAGGGGGTAATTATTCCAAGAATTTTACGAATTTTTACAATATTGCTGCTGATATATTATATTTCATGAGTAGTCTTCTGGCTATTTCAGTCTAAATATGGCTATGTTGTCTGGTTTGTCTATCAGATTGATATTTTGTATACATATGTTGCGCTAAATGGCAGATATTCTGTTGGGTAAATAGCTCTTCTAGTCGCAGACAAAGGATTTCAATTATATTTTATTGATGTTGTTTCCATTAAGAGTCCCTACATCATCAATTGCAAATCAAGTGGTTTCATTCCCATTTGCAATTGAAGGGTTAAGATCTCTTAGGCCAGTTGCAAACGAAGCCTCCAAACAAATGACAGAGTGGTTGTTGTTTCGGTCTGGCTGTGTGGTTGTGGCAACTTTCTCTGCTATAACTGGGTTTTTCTTTATCAGGGTAGCAGGGTCATGCTTCAAGGGAGGCTGTGTCTGTGTCATTGACTATTCTAGCCTGGAATGCTTTTGACTGGGATATGACCTGCTTTTAATGACCCTATCAAATATTAGTGGTATTAGTTAATTTTCTATGTTGAGCTCCTGTTGTCTTTCCACAATAACAGAAGATTTTTTTTTCTATTTGAGTGAGGGAGGCAAAAGGCAGAACTGCCTATAGCGAGTGCCTCCCCCAAAGTTAAAAGAGTGACAGGGACAAAATCAAGGGACGTTCGAGCCAAAATGCCTGGACACACAGAGCTTGAAGCAATTTAAGTCATAGGAAGAGGGAAAGACTAATTCTGGGAGAGAGTTCCAGAGCTCAGCTGTTGAATAGAAGAAAGACTGAGAGTAACGTTTCACTCTTGGGTTGGAGAGTTGCACAGAGTAGGGGTGGGATTGTGTTGCAAGACAGGTACAATGTGCCCTACGTAAAGGAGGTGGTATACACTGAGAAAGCTCTGAGGAACACTGATTATTATAGTAGCGATAGAATAGCGAGAGAGATGCAACATTACGGCGAAGAGAAAGAGATTGCACAGAGTTAGTGAGTGGACGGGAGTTAATGATACGAAAGGCCTTCCTTTCAATTTTGTCTAGGATAGCGGTGTGAGAGGAACCTCCCCACACATGTGAACAATACTCAATACAAGGATGCACTATGCCCTTGTACAGAGCAAGAAGTTGTGCAGGGGTAAAGAACCCCCTAAGGCGGTTGAGCACACCCAGCTTCTGGGAGGCTGCCTTAGCAAGACTGGTAATATGGTCCTTCGAACTGAGAGCAGAAGAAAAAGAGACACCAAGAATATTGAGAGAAGATGATGGATTGATTTTTGTATTGTTGAAGAATAAGGGAGTTCCTGACGGGTAGATAGATGAAGAAATTGGGTTTTGGAAGCATTAAAGGTAACAAGGTTTTCTCTGCCCAAATTGGAGATAGTAGTTAGATCAGAATTTAAGTGTTCTATGGCTTCATTCCGTTTGTCGTTGAGGAATTGCTGGCTTGGGCGTTCAGGAAAAACTAATGGAGTAGTGTAAGGTTGAGTTGTCTGCGTATGAATGGATGGGAGTTGAGGTACAGTTGAAAAGGTCATTTATAAAAAATTAGAAAGAGAATAGGAGATAGGACAGAGCCCTGAGCAACACCGGAGTTTATAGTGTGAGGTAATGAGCAATGGCCGTCCACAACCGCAGCTATGGAATGGCCGGAGAGGAAATTAGAGACAAAGGCACAGATGGAGGGATAGAAACCGAAGGAGGGTAGTTTAGAAATTAAAGATTTTTGCCAGACTCTATCGAAGGCTTTCGATATGTCTAGTGCAATCGAAAAAGTCTCACCGAAGTCCCGAAAGGAGGATGACCAAGAGTTAATAAGATATGAAAGAAGATCACCAGTAGAGCGACCCTTAAGGAAGCCATACTGGCGATCTGAGAGCAGATTGTGAGAAGAGAAATGCTTAAGAAATTTGGAAGCAAGAATAGTTTCAAAAACTTTAGAAAGACAAGAGATGAGAGCAATTGGACGATAGTTGGAGGGTTGAGAGCTGTCACCCTTCTTTGGGACAGGTTGAATGAGAACAAACTTCCAGCATGAAGGGAAGACGTTAGAGGATAGACAGAGACGAAAGATTTTGCCTAAGCAGGGAGTCAGCACGGAACCACAGTTTTTGAGTACAACAGGAGGAACACCGTCCGGACCGTACGCCTTATTAGTATTAAGCCCAGAGAGGGTAGAAAGTACATCTTGAGAAGAGATTGGGATATTAGGCATAAGTACAAAGGAGTACAAAGGAGTACAAAGGAAATCAAGCAACAACAGATCTAGTGACCCTTCTAGGTTGCTTGTCCTCCAAAACACTGAGGATCAAGTGTCCAAACAGTGGTTTAGAGTGGGTAAGGGAACATTGGAAAGGGAATTACTGCCCTGGAACTAATGTCCGTGGCAGGATTAGGAAGTTAGTAGGGGACAGAGGGGTTAGTAACTGAGGGGGGGATGAAATAAAGTTATTCATTTACAAACGCAGTCAGTCGCGGGTTTGATGCGAGATATTTGTCTAGGCGGAGTTTAAATGAATCAACGGTGATGCAGTCTATAACGTTTCGGGGAGGCCCATTCCACAAGTTGACAACTCGATTGAAGAAGAAATTCTTAGATTCGTGTGAGTTAAAAGATTTACCAATAATTTTGCAACCGTTTCCCCGCGTGTAATTAGATTGGTCGATAGTGAAGTACTTACTACAGTTCATATTGTCGATGCCTTTGATGATTTTGAACACTTGAATTAAGTCACCTCTTAATCTGCGCTGGGTTAAAGGAAATAGATTTAATTCTCTAAGACGCTCTTCGTATGGTTTGTAAGAGAGAGGAGGGTGGAGAGGGAGGAATAGCACCGGAATCATCCAAGGTGGAGTTTCTAGCAAAAGTTTGAGCGAAGAGTTTAGCTTTGTCAGAGGAAGAAGTACAAAGGAGTACAAAGGAAATCAAGCAACAACAGATCTAGTGACCCTTCTAGGTTGCTTGTCCTCCAAAACACTGAGGATCAAGTGTCCAAACAGTGGGTTAGAGTGGGTAAGGGAACATTGGAAAGGGAATTACTGCCCTGGAACTAATGTCCGTGGCAGGATTAGGAAGTAGGGGGGACAGATGGGTTAGTAACTGAGGGGGGAAAAAAATAAAGTTATTCATTTACAAACGCAGTCAGTCGCGGGTCTGATGCGAGATATTTGTCTAGGCGAAGTTTAAATGAATCAACGGTGATGCAGTCTATAACGTTTCGGGGAAGCCCATTCTACAAGTTGACAACTCGATTGAAGAAGAAATTCTTAGATTCGTGTGAGTTAAAAGATTTACCAATAATTTTGCAACCGTTTCCCCGCGTGTAATTAGATTGGTCGATAGTGAAGTACTTACTACAGTTCATATTGTCGATGCCTTTGATGATTTTGAACACTTGAATTAAGTCACCTCTTAATCTGCGCTGGGTTAAAGGAAATAGATTTAATTCTCTAAGACGCTCTTCGTATGGATTGTTCTTTAGGCTAGGTATCATTTTGGCAACTCTACGCTGAACTCGTTCTAGCTTGTTTATATCTTTTTGGTAATAAGGGCACCAGGATTGAACGCAGTATTCCAGAAGAGGGCGGACTAAGGAATTGTAAAGGGTTAGGATAACTTCTTTGGATGGTTGTGCCATCAGAGTGGGAAAGGGGAGGGAAAGACGGGGAAGAGAAATTGTTGGAGAGGTTTTTTGGCTAGATGCCAGAAAGCTTGGGAAGAGCCAGAGTTGGATAGTTCAGTGCATTTATTATTGATGAAAGAGTGCTTGGCAAGTCGAAGAACCGATTTGGCTTGATTCCGGGCAGAAACATAGGAAGAATGAGTCTTGAGTTTTAAGGTGTCGGTACCGTTTGCATGCTTCCTCCTTATTGCGGACAGCAGTAGAACAGGCGTGAGTAAACCAAGATTTTTTAGCATTAGTCTGAGAGAAAGAGAATGGAATGTATGCTTCCATGCCCGATAGGATTACCTCGGTAATGCGTTCAGCACTCTCCGAAGGTCCCCGGCCACGGAAGCAGAAATCATTTCATGGGAAATCAAAGAAATACTGCCGGAGAGCCTCCCAGTCGGCAGCGCCAAAGTGCCACAAGCGCCGCCGGCTAGGAGGATCGGGTGGGCGTACTGGAGAGATAGGACAGGTGACAGAGATAAGTTTATGGTCGGAGGAGCCCAAAGGAGAGAAAAGATCGACAGTATAAGGAGAAGGGTTAGAAGTTAGAAACAAGTCAAGAATGTTGTGCCGATCTCCGAGGCGATCCGAGGATACGGGTGGGTTGCTGAACTAACTGCTCTAGGTCATTTAGGATAGAAAAGACATAGGCTTGTTCACCAGGTGGGTCAGTAGTGTGCTATAAGGCAAAATCATGTCATATCACTAACAAAAGGTCAAAATAAAATAAAGCATCATTGTACTGAGATGGTTAAATTATCACTGCCTCTGAAAAGCTGAGGAACTGTCATGATAAACTATATATCTATATCTGTTACAAAATTGTCAGAAAGGCGTTTCATTCACATGAAGCGAAGCACTTCTTTCTCAACTGAGTGGACATCTTATGAAATAGATTGCCTAGAAATGTTGTAAAGTGCTATACAGTCCAGATATTTGAACATCAACTAGATAATTATCTTTCCATGAATCCCCGACTGACTACGTTTGTGCCCGAGTAATGTGACCATATCATTATCGTACATAGTACACTGTACTATAATAATTTTGTTTTCTGACCACAGTCTTTTTGGAGTTGAAGCCCTCCAGTAATGGTTGTGGCAATCTGTATATATCTTGTTTTACAAGCAGCCTAGTAAAGACCATTCGGCGTGTTGTTGCTTGTCTTCCTTTGTATTCCTTTGTATATTGTGTGTGCCCTTTTTTTCTCTTGACACTATACACTCATAAAGACTTTTTCTCTGTTACACACATACATAATTATCTCCCTCTCGTCTCTTTTATAAGTACACACTCCCACACACAACTCTATTATACACACACACATACATGCACGTACAGTCAGAAACTGGATTTCTGAGGCACTTTGATAGGGCCCAGACATGTGGAGCGCATCATTTCTGGAGGACAACCCACTTGAACTATCACAAGGCCACATACCTATGACCACACGTGTCGAACCAATAGATGCTTTACTCAGTCTGCCATGTAAAATTATAACGCTGCTGCTATGCTAAGATCCGCATTCATATAGTTGTGGATATGCAAATGACAAAAATACCTTTATTACATTCCCTTACGTATCTACAGTAAATACGGACACGAATATTACCATAGGTTATACAAATACATAATGAAAAGAAATACTTCCACATTGCACAGTGAATGAACAGGATTTAGGTGTGTAATTCACTTGCTTGTTCGTCAAGGGGAATCCACGCAATGCGAGCTAAGCTCATTATTATCACGCCTCCTTAACTGGGAATGTATTGCGTGAAATGCATGTTAAGTGTTTATGTATCGTTGGAATGGCTGTGGATGTGTGTGTAGTCTGTATTTTAGCCAATTGGCGACATCTGGAAATGAAGGCTTAGGGTTAATCTGTACGATACCATTCTCACTACGGTACCAGTCTCACCCGAAGGCTTGTACATTGTACATTAACCACAGTTCTGATTACAAATCTCTTTAGCGAACGAAAAGGAATCCTTAACAGTGTACATGTTTGTAGTAATGGGATCTAATAATGGTACAAGAAATCTAGCTAAATTATGATTGACAGTACATACTGCTGACAAAATTGGGCAAATAGGACAATCTGGTTTATGGACTTTTGGGAGACCATATAAAATACCAGGCCGAGATCCTGAAACATATAGATGTGAGTAAAGAGTTTCATCAATGACTTTATTAGATTTGAGTTTGCGAAGAAAGTTATTTATTTGGTCTTCCGTTTTAACCTAAGATGTGCGCATGGGGGTAATTAGAAATGTCCGCCTGTGCTGACGTATTTGAGCTGTTTCCATCACTCAAATATTCATTTTACCATAAATAGCATTAATACTTATCCATACGCGCCTATTATAGGTTGATTATAAAGGTATTAACCTGAAACAACAATAAATCGAGTGAAAACAGCGTTTGGATGGTCAAAATCGGAGATACAGGCCGCAAGTTATGTAATGTATGGGTGAGGCAACCTGCTTTCCCGCCAATTTCCCCCAAGGCCACTGAGACACAGTCGATCGATACTCTCTCTCTCTCTTGCACTCGCTTGCTAACAGTGATGACAAGGCCCTGCTTGCAACTCGCTAATGTTAGCACGAAAATATACCTCAGAATAAGGGAATAACAGGGAAAATAGGTGATAACTGAAGGAGGGGAGGAAATTGGGGAAGGAGGGAAGGTAGAGGAGTGATATTTTGCATAGCCCAGGGGCAAAAAAAAAAAAAAAAAAAAAAAAATCGATGTTTAAAGTTGATTTTTTGTTTTCTCTGACTCTTAAGAGTCTTCCCGCAGTCCGCCGGGGGAACTCTTAAGAGTCTTCCCGCAGTTCCCGGGTTAAGGAGCAAATAAAAGGTACTGCTGCCTGTGACTTTGGAAAATTTTGAGGCATCATTCAATATATCATATATTTTCTTAGTGTAATCGGTTTTGTCAAGTAGTACTGCACCATTACCTTTGTCAGGCTTTAAAATAACAATAAATTTATCTGATTTAACCCGGCGAGCACGCGCAGGGTGTAGTGAACACCACAGTTCTGGGCGGCAATATTAAGCTCCATTACTGTCTATAATCGTCATTTTACGATAAATATCGTTATTACTTATTCATATGCGCCCATTTTACCTTTAATATGAAGATAGTAACCTGTAACAACAAAAAAACAAGAGGGAACATCATTCGGATGGTCAAAATCGCAAATTGTTAGCGAGCGGTTCATTCATCAAGTGTGAGCCAGCCGGCCTCATACCCTCTTCTCTCGAGGGTTGAAGCAGTACTGTGCTACTCCTTCACACTCTCCCAGTCTCTACCTTACGTAACACACACATGACCACAGCCTAGGATCGGTTTGGAGATATTTACACGAAAATATAGCAATGAATAAGGGAATAACAGGGAAATAGGTGATGATTGAAGGGGGGGGGGGGGGAAGGGGGAAGGAGGGGATGTGAAGGAGTGATATGAGGTATGGAGGAAAAAAAAAAAAAAAAGTGCTACTGGGGCCTTTTAAAAGTTTTTTTTTAGGCCTTACCTCTTAAGAGCTGTCTCACCGTCGCCCAGTAAAACCTCTTAAGAGTGTTCTCGCCATTCCTGGGTTAAGGGACATTAGGGCTTTACGTTCATCTTGACTCAAGGAATTATTAAAAAAATCACGAGAATAAAATGAAGAGTGAGCTAGGTGCTTGAGGGAAGTTTTGAAATAATCTTAGGTTTTACAGTCATGTGGATAGAAATCATGAATCATAGCTTTTTTGAACAATTGTTCAAAGGAGAGGAAGTGGTGAAGAAATTGTGGTTTACTTGTAGGTAGCACATAGTTTAATCCTTTAGCTAATAATGATTGTTCGATGAGAGTCAGTACACGCGATGAATAGTTGAACAATACTTTGTCACTAGGGAGACTATCTGGATTTATATATCCTAGATTATTTAATTTATGTTGTTGAGTATGATTAATACGAGCAATCGAGTTATAATTAGTTCGTTCAATGAGGTTGGTCAGGTGTGTATGGACTTTTGGGAGACCATATAAAATACCAGGCAGAGATCCTGAAACATATAGATGAGAGTAAAGAGTTTCATCAATGACTTTATTAGATTTGAGTTTGCGGAGAAAGTTATTTATTTGGTCTTCCGTTTTAAGGAGAAAATGAAAGGTACTGCTGCCTGTGACTTTGGAAAATTTTGAGGCATCATTCAATATATCATATATTTTCTTAGTGTAATCGGTTTTGTCAAGTAGTACTACACCATTAACTTTGTCAGGCTTTAAAATAATATATTGTGTCGTTTCACCTATACTGTAATCATTGTAATGTATAGTAATACGGATTTACATCTACAATTATAATGCAATATGACTCAATCTACACGTTGGTGTAATTTTTTTTAATTTTAAGCTTACAATATTATGAGGAAATATTTTGAACTTTTCGGAGGTTTTCGAATGTTTTCGATTCATACCAATCGCCGTGGTGTAGGCTATAGAACAGTGGTTATTTCGCTGCAAGTGGTGTAGCTATGTTAGCATTAATTCACCTTGAAAATTGTTTATGTCTACCAGCAGCCCTTCTCACAATCAAAACACTTAATTTTGTAGCAAAATTTATATTTCGATCGTTGTTGTTGTTGTTGTTGTTCCCCAAGCTGCCTGGCCGAACAGCCCCAAGGCCCCGAGCAAGGCCAAGGCCATAACCGAGCGCCCCCACAGAACCCTCCCCGCCGACCACAATAAAGGGGTGACCGAAGCCACTCCATGGCGGGGAGCTTGAGGAGGGTGCGGAAACGCCCGGGAAACCAAAGCCCCACCCAGGGCCCTGTGCCCCTCAGCAATTATGAAGAGAAAGTTGAGGGGCAAGGGAAAATGTGACGCTTTGGCTTCCAATCTTGGTAGATTGGGAGGTCAATCCACGTTAGAGACGCCGTCACTTGAGATCTAGAAAATATATAAGTAAAAGGAACAGTCAGAGTAAGCTATGGGTATGGCAGAGATTGCTCAGTTCTCACTCTGATAGACCAGCCCATCACCACATGACTAGAACCCAATCCTCTCAGCATCAGCTAGGAAAGGCCCTAGAAAGCCGCCTTTGGCGGGGGGATAGCTCCCCTATTTCAACCCTTTTCGGGGTTGGGCACCCGCCAATATTTCGATCGTTAGCCTATATTGTGGTGTTCCACTTAAACTGTAGAATAATATGGATTGATATTGACAAACTTTGTGTAATAGGACCCAATCTATACGTTAATATTGCTATGTTTTGCGTTTGAAGCTTATATAAGTAGCTATGAGGAAGTTTTTCGCAAAATATAGGCTATAGCCTGACGGAGCCCCTGTCGTTACCTCGGCACTAAACGATCGTTTATATTGTGCTGTTTCACCAATAATTTAGAGTAATATGGATTTATATCGACACTTATATTTCAATATGACTCAATCTACAAGTTTCCGTTATTAATTTATATATTTGGAGCATATATGAGGAAATATTTTTAACTTTTCGGAGGTTGAAGAATGCCTGGTATAATCCTGTGTATGCGGGTAGACCTGTATTTATCTCAATAATTTGGTAATGTTAGAATATATTTTTAAATTTTACATTCATAAATAGTCCACTAATATACTAGGTTAGGTTAGGTTAGGCTAGGTTAAATATATTGTTCAATAATTCTTAGTATCTGAAAAACAGTTCCTCCTGCTACACAGTTCCTCCTGCTACACAGTTCCTCCTGCTACACAGTTCCTCCTGCTACACAGTTCCTCCTGCTACACAGTTCCTGCTACACAGTTCCTCCTGCTACACAGTTCCTCCTGCTACACAGTTCCTCCTGCTACACAGTTCCTCCTGCTACACAGTTCCTCCTGCTACACAGGATCTTTTTAATCTTTTACCGAATGTTTTCGTTTCATACCAATCGCCGTGGCGTAGGTAGGAAAGTGGTTATTTAGCTGCAAGTGGTGTAGCTTTTTAAGCATTAATTCACTTAGTTTATGTCTATCCGCAACCCTTCTCACAATCAAAACACACAATTATGTAGCAAAATATATATTTCGACGTCATATACTTGAGATATCAATGAGATTAAATGCGTGCTGTAAAGAGGCTGACAATTTACATCCGTCAAAAAACGGTGCCTCCCATCCAGTGCGGGAAGCATCCTAGCTCCGTCAAGCGGTGAGGTTTGTGCTGGAGAATGGCGGTAGCTCCATTTTTTGCGCCAGAATGGCGAGAATTGGCCCAGTGTGATACCCCCTTAAGGAGATTTTCGACAAGAAGGCGTGTTGCGTCGTTGGGCGACGAGTGAAGAATAGTTGAATAATTTGTTTTTAATGGGTGGTTTGATGACTCACAATGGTCTCAAACAGCTGAGAAAGGAGGTTTGGACAAGGGAAATCCAGTTCGGTAAGACTTACCCTGATGTTCCGCGATCCTAGCGGTCAGATGGCATTTAGTTTGGCCAATGTAAGTGGAATACATTCACTACATTTGAAATTGTTCACCACTGAGGATCTTATATATATATATATATATATATTCGATTAAATACATGTCTGCCCCCCCATCAGAGTCGAGTTGGGAAGGAATAATGGTAGAAGTATCAAATTCCTTCTTTGAACTCTCGTGATGGTGTAGGTGGCTGGACCTCCTGCCTATACTCAACGTTGGAGTGCCACAAACTTCAATTGTCACCGCAACTCCAGCAGCCACCAACGCCCCAACGTCAACTGCCAACAATTCAACGCCTACAGTAGCCATTTCAGCTGATGTTTCCGATACTCAAGATACAAATAGCGACTCTCTTCCCCCTCAAGACAACTTCCGTGTCGTGAGGAACAACGTTTGCCCCAAGACCAGGAAACACATACCGATTACCGAGTGTCAAAACCGTTTCCAGATACTCGCAGACTCAGATGACGAAGAGGAAATAGAAGAAGTCCGGCTCGTGGGAGACTCGATGATACGTGGTCAGCTCACAGAGTTTTGCGCCAGGGCACCTAAGACCAGGAAGCGTTTTTGTATCCCTGGTGGTGGTGTGGATGACGTAGTTGCAGCAGTTGACGAAGTATCAAAGTTGGCCCCTGCTAATACAATGTACGTCATCCACGTTGGATCCAACGATGTACAGCGAACCCGGTCGGAAGATTTGCTTTTAAAGTACCAGCAGCTGATCAAGTCGTTTAAGGAGAAGTCATCAAGGATCATCGTCTCAGGAATCGTCCCCCGGCTCGGTGTAGAGAGCCGATTTTACAACATAGCCACCAGCACAAATCGTTGTCTAGCAAACCTCTGCAGGAAGGAGAACGTGGGATTCGTCGACACCTGGGACAATTTCTACTACGATGACTATTTGTTTTCGGACGATGGAGTTCATCTGAACCAGGTGGGAGCAGCGCGTTTTGGGCGTCTTCTCAACGATGCGGTGAAGGATTTTCGGAGAAGAAATCGACTCAGCACAGGACAACCAGGAAGGAGGACCGAAGACAGCGAGGACGGCAATCTACAAAGGAATTAAATACTAATCCGTTAAGAACCGCGAATTTGGATAAAGCTCCACCAACACGACCCAAATTCAAAACCGTCAGGGATAACGACCGAGGACCGAGGACAGCTATGAATGTAAATGTAGATCCGACCAGAACCAAAAATTCGATGAAAGAACGATCTGCGAGTTCTAAAACCGCAACTTTAAAGGTTTTCTATGCAAACGCTCGTAGCATACGCAATAAATTTTCAGATTTAGAGGAACTAGTGTTTACAGAAAATTATGATGTGATTGGCATAACAGAATCTTGGCTCAATACACAAGATAGAGACTTTTTAGCAGAGTATTCACTTCCCGGTTATGTAATGTTTGAGAACAGCCGAATAAATAAAAATGGAGGTGGCGTTTTATTTTATATCAAAGAAAGTCTTAACCCGGCCCTCGTGTCAAAACCTCAAATTGTGAACGTCGACACATCTTTTGTGCTAATAAAGAATAAAAAAGGTACAAAAATAATACTTGCGTTAATATACAGACCTCCAGCTCAATCAGTGCAAACTGACCGAGAAATTTACGAACAAATTGCAGATGTAAGTAACTCACAAGATACCGTAATTTTTGGCGACTTTAATTTACCTGTGACCAAGTGGGGCGATACTCTTACTTCACACTCCGAACATGACTTGTATACGAACTTGCAAGAGAGTTCGCTTTATCAATTTGTTCGAATGCCGACCCGTGGTAATAACGTTCTTGACATTGTACTTGCAACAAAAGAAGAATTGATAGAGAATTTGAATGTTGGTGATGAATTCAGTAACAGCGACCATCGTACGATAACTTTCACTTTAAAGTTTACTAGTAACGAACCAAATAGTAGCATCGAAAAAGTCCCTAATTTCAAGAAAGCAAACTTCCATAAACTTAGAGCTATGTTTAAAGAAACTGACTGGAGCTTTTTAATTAACAATAACGACATAAATACATCTTGGAAGTTATTCGAAACCACTTACCTAAAAGCAGTGCAAGACTGCATACCATCGAAAATACGGCGTCCAGGCCATAATAATAAGCCCAAATGGTGGAATAAAGATATTTCAAACTGCCTGCTTGCTAAAAAATTTGCTAATGATAGATTAAAATCCTCACAAAATGACGAAGAACGGGTGAAATTTGTAGAGCTACGACGCAAAGCCAAAAAGTTAATTAAGCAAAGTAAAAAGACCTTAGAGTTACATATTGCGAATCAAAGTAAAACAAACCCGAAAGAATTCTATAGTTATATCAGAAAGAAAAAAGTAGTTACTTCAACTGTTGGACCGTTAGTCGATGAAAAAGGAGAATACACCAAAGACGAAGTACAAATGAGTAATGCCCTCAATACCTTCTTTGCATCAGTTTTAACAACAGAAGACCTCAGTGATATCCCTACACCATCGCCGATTCAGATTGATAATTCAGATGTTCTAAGCAATATCACCGTTACAGAGAGAGAAGTATTGAATTGTTTAGATAAACTCAAGGTAAATAAAACGCCAGGACCTGATACAATCTCGCCTAGAGTTCTAAAGGAAGCTAAGAATGCGCTCTCCAAACCACTGACATTACTATTCAATAAATCCTTGCAGTCTGGAACTATGCCTGATCAGTGGAAGATAGCCAACGTAACACCGATATTCAAAAAAGGCAGCAAATCCCTACCCAGTAACTATCGTCCAATTAGCTTAACCTCAGTTGTATGTAAAATGCTAGAAACGGTCATACGAGACAGACTCGTAAATCACTTAGAGGAAAATAACATACTTAAAGATACTCAACACGGCTTTCGTAAAAAACGTTCCTGTTTAACAAACCTCTTAGACTTCTTCCACGATATCCTCAACCTCTACGATGAGAGTAAAGCTGTAGATATTATATATCTTGATTTTCAAAAGGCCTTTGACAAAGTTCCCCACAAACGTTTACTGCTAAAACTAAAAGCGCATGGAATACAAGACGGTGTGTTGAAATGGATAGAAAATTGGCTCAGCAACAGAAAGCAAAGGGTAGTCATAAACGGTAAGGCATCTAAATTGACCAATGTAAGTAGCGGGGTACCCCAGGGATCGGTACTAGGACCAATTCTCTTTCTAATTTACATCAACGACATAGATGAGGGTCTCACCTGCACAATCTCAAAATTTGCTGACGATACAAAAATTGCAAATAGCGTACTCTCAAAAGAACAAGTTGACGATATGCAACACAATCTAGATAAATTGTCATGTTGGGCCCAAATTTGGCAAATGAGTTTCAATGCGGATAAATGTAAAGTACTACATGTCGGATACCTAAATGAGAAAGCAAACTATTCGATGAATGGCACTCAGCTTAAGAATGTAAACAGAGAAACTGATCTGGGAGTAACAATATCGAGTAACCTAAAACCGAGTCAACAATGTTCAGAAGTTGTTAAGAAGGCAAACAAAATAATTGGCTTTATAGGCAGGTCATTTGAGCATAAATCCAAAGAAGTTATCCTAACCCTTTACAATTCCTTAGTCCGCCCTCTTCTGGAATACTGCGTTCAATCCTGGTGCCCTTATTACCAAAAAGATATAAACAAGCTAGAACGAGTTCAACGTAGAGTTACCAAAATGATACCTAGCCTAAAGAACAAACCATACGAAGAGCGTCTTAGAGAATTAAATCTATTTCCTTTAACCCAGCGCAGATTAAGAGGCGACTTAATTCAAGTGTTCAAAATCATCAAAGGCATCGACAATATGAACTGTAGTAAGTACTTCACTATCGACCAATCTAATTACACGCGGGGAAACGGTTGCAAAATTATTGGTAAATCTTTTAACTCGCACGAATCTAAGAATTTCTTCTTCAATCGAGTTGTCAACTTGTGGAATGGGCTTCCCCGAGACGTTATAGACTGCAGCACCGTTGATTCATTTAAATTCCGCCTAGACAAATATCTCGCATCAAACCCGCGACTGACTGCGTTTGTAAATGAATAACTTTATCCTCCCCTCAGTTACTAACCCATATGTCCCCTACTAACTTCCTAGTCCTGCCACGTTAGTGGCAGGGCAGTAGTTCCCTTTCCAATGTTCCCTTACCCACTCTAAACCACTGTTTGGACACTTGATCCTCAGTGTTTTGGAGGACAAGCAACCTAGAAGGGTCACTAGACCTGTTGTTGCTTGATTTCCTTTGTACTCCTTTGTACTCCTTTGTACTCCATTGTACTATATGGTTCGAATCCTAGCCCTGTCAGCTATATGTATATATTATATACACACACACAGGATATATACATTATATATATAATATATATATATATATATATATATATATATAAAGAGACCACTCAAGAAATGAGAATCATCGTTTTTCTGAAAGGAATTTCAAAATTATTGCCAAATTCAGAAACACGTCTGATGCTTTAATAGGAGAAAAAATGCTCATAAAAAAAAGCATAATCCGGAAATAAATCTTGCTAATAATAGCGGAAAGTTCATCTGTAAGTTCAATAAATCTTGCTAATAATAGCGGAAAGTTCATCTGTAAGTTCAATAAATCTTGCTAATAATAGCGGAAAGTTCATCTGTAAGTTCAATAAATCTTGTTAATAATAGCGGAAAGTTCATCTGTAAGTTCAATAAATCTTGCTAATAATAGCGGAAAGTTTATCTGTAAGTTCAATAAATCTTGCTAATAATAGCGGAAAGTTAATCTGTAAGTTCAATAAATCTTGCTAATAATAGCAGAAAGTTCATCTGTAAGTTCAATAAATCTTGCTAATAATAGCGGAAAGTTCATCTGTAAGTTCAATAAATCTTGCTAATAATAGCAGAAAGTTCATCTGTAAGTTCAATTGGGTTGTGCTTGGGTCTTCATATGGTATCGTAAGTTCAATTGGGTTGTGCTTGGGTCTTCATATGGTATCGTAAGTTCAATTGGGTTGTGCTTGGGTCTTCATATGGTATCGTAAGTTCAATTGGGTTGTGCTTGGGTCTTCATATGGTATCGTTTTTCACTTTGTGTCGTTTCTTTTTAATTTTGGCTTAGAACTTATAAATACGACAATTTATTTATTATAATTCAGTCCTTCATTGCTTTTCGTGGGAGACTGTTGGCAATATGGTGAGTTCTGGCTTTGTGACTATTCACTTTATTTATTCTTGTTTGTTTAAATTTCGATGTCTTATAAGTCTATATTCATGGTGTAAAGTAATGTAAGATATTCCTGTCTGTTTTGAGGTCGTCACTGTTTCGCTGTATTTCGGTGTGACATTATTCATTAGGCACTGACATTTGAAATATAATAATACTTATTCTTAATGTAATAAATAATATATTTTGCTAGTTTTGTAATTTGCATAGAAGCGTGGACGCTGTTTAGCCGTAGATTATGTTGCTCTATATATGGAGCTCGTACCTACGATTTGCAGATAAGATCTGAAATATATATCATGTTTTATGATAAACTGATAAGAATACGCCTTTCTCCTTGTGTATTTAAGGAATTTAGCATACAGTCAGATTCAGCATTTTGTTATAATTTATCTCCGTTCTTTCAATGTGTTAACGGTATAATAAATTGTCATGAAGTAACAAACTTTAAATATTTGTGTCAGTCTTAGCAGTTAATGACTTTAGATACATGAAGTTGTTATTAGCTGATCACTATAAAATAATATATCAAATTTTAATATGTTTGCGTTCTCTGCATTGTATATTTAATCACATAAATACTTGGACATGGGTTAGCCATTGGTTATTTGAAAAATAAAACCTTTTTCCTTGATTATAGAATCAACATATTGCGTTTTAGCTCAATTCATATTTATTAACAATGTACGACAATTGATCGGCTGGATGGGACTATTTAGCCTTGGTTGGCAACCCATCTAGGGGAGACAACCTTATAAAAATCCGGGTGGATAGGACTCGTCAGCCTTGGTCGGCAACATGTCTAGGGGAGTAAACCTGATACAAATCGGTACTGCTTACATAAGGGTGAAGCAGGTTAGTGGATGGACTAGCCGAACACCATTGTAGAAAAATAGTGCATAGAGATACATGGAGGGCCTCGGAGTCGGACGGGTCCTAAATTGAGTGATTAATCCTATAAGTCCTTCAGTATACTGGAATGGGTTGTCTCTGTTACAGGGGATAGGTCCACTTGGGGGCATTCTGTGTATGGCCACCCTTATTAAGGGGAGTAAAGCGTCCGGCAATAGATAGATAGATAGACGACAATTGGTGATCCTGTTTAGGAATTATCTACAGAGTCAAGCTTAATTTTTAGGATCAGTTGTGAACCCTTCCTGAGGATGGCTGCATGAAGCTGCCGAAAATTCCAATATATCAAAATGTTGAACAACGTGTTTCTTCTCATTGCCCTGCTAACATGGAAGTTGTGGCGTCCAAGATCACCTGCGGAAGTTCCAGTGACTATATACAGTATATATATATATATACATATACCGGGTATATACCGGTATATATATATAAAGATTTTTTTGTTCTATGTGATTGAGGGAGACAGAAGGCAGAACTGCCTATAGCGAGTGCCTCCCCCATAGTTGAAAGAGTGACAGGGCCAAAATCAAGGGACGTTCGAGCCAAAATGCCTGGACACACGGAGTTTGAAGCAATTTAAGTCATAGGAAGAGGGAAAGACTGATTCTGGGAGAGAGTTCCAGAGCTCAGCAGTTGAGTAGAAGAAAGTTTGAGAGTAACGTTTCACTCTTGGGTTGGAGAGTTGCACAGAGTAGGGGTGGGATTGAGTTGCAAGACGAGTACCACGTGCCCTACGTAAAGGAGGTGGTATACACTGGGAAAGCTCTGAGGAACACTGATTATCATAGTAGCGAAAGAATAGCGAGAGAGATGCAACATTGCGGCGGAGAGAGAGATATTGCAGAGAGTTGGTGAGTGGACGGAAGTTAATGATACGAAAGGCCTTCCTTTCAACTTTGTCTAGGAGAGCGGTGTAAGAGGAACCTCCCCACACATGTGAACAATACTCAATGCAAGGATGCACTATGCCCCAGTACAGAGCAAGAAGCAGTGCAGGGGAAAAGAACCCCCTAAGGCGGTTGAGCACACCCAGCTTCTGGGAGGCTGCCTTAGCAAGACTGGTAATATGGTCCTTCCAACTGAGAGCAGAAGAAAAAGAGACACCAAGAATATTGAGAGAAGATGAAGGATTGATTTTTGTATTGTTGAAGAATAAGGGATAGTCCGCTGGGAGTTCCGGACGGGTAGATAGATGGAGAAATTGGGTTTTGGAAGCATTAAAGGTAACAAGGTTTTCTCTGCCCCAATTGGAGATAGTATTTAGATCAGAATTTAAGAGTTCTATGGCGTCATTACGTTTGTCGTTGAGGGATTGCTGGCTTGGGCGTTCTGAAAAACTAATGGAGTAGTGTAAGGTTGAGTCGTCTGCTGCGTATGAATGGATGGGAATTGAGTAGAGGAGATCATTTATAAAAATTAGAAAGAGAATAGGAGATAGGACAGAGGCCTGAGGAACACCGGAGTTTATAGGGTGAGGAAGTGAACAATGGCCGTCCACAACCGCGGCTATGGAACGGCCGGAAAGGAAATTAGAGACAAAGGCACAGATGAAGAGATAGAAACCGAAGGAGGGTAGTTTAGAAATTAAAGATTTGTGCCAGACTCTATCGAAGGCTTTCGATATGTCTAGTGCAATCGAAAAAGTCTCACCGAATTCCCGAAAGGAGGATGACCAAGAGTTAGCAAGATATGAAAGAAGATCACCAGAAGAGCGACCATTAAGGAAGCCATACTGGCGATTTGAGAGCAGATTATGAGAAGAGAAATGCTTTAGAAATTTCGAAGCCAGAATAGTTTCAAAAACTTTAGAAAGACAGGAGATGAGAGCAATTGGACGATAGTTGGAGGGTTGAGAGCGGTCACCCTTCTTTGGGACAGGTTGAATGTGAGCAAATTTCCAGCATGAAGGGAAGACGTTAGAGGATAGACAGAGACGAAAGAGTTTACCTAGGCAGGGAGTCAGCACGGAAGCACAGTTTTTGAGAACAACAGGAGGAACACCGTCCGGACCGTACGCCTTATTAGTATTAAGCCCAGAGAGGGTAGAAAGTACATCTTTAGAAGAGATTAGGATATTAGGCATAAGTAAGAGAGAGGAGGGTGGAGAGGGAGGAATAGCACCGGAATCATCCAAGGTGGAGTTTCTAGCAAAAGTTTGAGCGAAGAGTTTAGCTTTGTCAGTGGAAGAAGTGATGGTTGTGCCATCAGAGTGGAAAAGGGGAGGGAAAGACGAGGAAGAGAAATTGTTGGAGAGGTTTTTGGCCAGAAAGCTTGGGAAGAGCCAGAGTTGGATAGTTCAGTGCATTTTTTATTGATGAAAGAGTGTTTGGCAAGTCGAAGAACAGATTTGGCTTGATTCCGGGCAGAAACATAGGAAGAATGAGTCTTGAGTTTTAAGGCGTCGGTACCGTTTGAATGCTTCCTCCTTATTGCGGACAGCAGTAGAACAGGCGTGAGTAAACCAAGATTTTTTAGCATTAGTCTGAGAGAAAGAGAATGGAATGTATGCTTCCATGCCCGATAGGATTACCTCGGTAATGCGTTCAGCACTCTCCGAGGGTCCCCGGCCATGGAAGCAGAAATTATTCCATGGGAAATCAAAGAAGTACAGCCGGAGAGCCTCCCAGTCGGCAGCGCCGAAGTGCCACAAGCGCCACCGGCTAGGAGGATCGGGTGGCCGTACTGGAAAGATAGGACAGGTGACAGAGATAAGTTTAGGGTCGGAGGAGCCCAAAGGAGAGAAAAGATCAACAGTATAAGAAGAAGGGTTAGAAGTTAGAAACAAGTCAAGAATGTTGGGCCGATCTCCGATGCGATCCGGGATACGGGTGGATTGCTGAACTAACTGCTCTAGGTCATTTATGATAGAAAAGACGTAGGCTTGTTCACTAGCTGGGTCAGTAGTGTGAGAGGAGAGCCATTGGCGGTGGTGAACGTTGAAATCTCCTAAGATGGAGATTTCTGAGAAAGGAGAAATGGATAGAATATGTTCCACTGTAGAGTTTAAATAGCCAAAGAATTTAAGAAAGTTGGTAGAGTTAGGGGAAAGATAGACAGCACAGAAATATTTAGTAAGAGAATGACAGGAAAGTTTGAGCCATAGAGTTGAGAATTCAGAGGAGTCTAAATCGGGAACACGGGAGCAAGTGAGTTTGTTGTGCACATATGCACAACATCCGCCGTTGGCTTTGAAACTAGGATAGAGAAAGTAGGAGGATAGAGAGAAGGGGCTGCTGGATGTTGCCACAGACACCTGAGTTTCGGTGAGGAAGAGAAGATCAGGTTTATAGGAGGAGAGATGGCGTTCAACAGAGTGAAAGTTAGAGGAAAGTCCGCGAATGTTGCAGACATCAATAGAAAGAGTAACAGGCCGAGGTCCAGGTAATTTTGTGGGGTCAGGGGATGGGCGGTCAGGTGTGGGGGCATTTAGGGTCCCCCCCCCCCCCCTCCCTACCCCTGGGGACTCCGAGGCTGGGCTACAATTAATCATTACAACAAAAATTGGTGTGGAGGAATGAAGTGTATATATATTCTGACATACGGAGCCCTGTATGTGTTTATTTAAGAGTTAGAATTAAGAGTTGAAGGAGTGCCGAATTACCCAGGCAGCGAAGCAGACCAGCGAGTGGAAACCAGCTCGCCTGCATACCAGCAAACAAGCCTTCACACCTGCGTGCGTCATATGGGACCCTGCAAACTACTTCGATGACCCGACGCTATGACGATAATCAACGCCAGTGGACCACGCATCTGCTACGCAACTAGAGGAGCTGTGATTGGGGCGCGCACCATCCCGCTCCTGATTCGTTCCTAAACCATCATTGCATGGTATATAAGACCCGAGTAGTGGGCATTCAAATCAGTCACATTTGGAGTTGGGAAGGTGAACTTGCAGCTGGAGGAAGACGGGGTGAAGTATTATAATGGGATTGTGACTGTCAGTCAGATTATATAAGTGTGTGTTAAGTGTGTTCGGTGTAAACACTTATGTTGGTTAGTGAGATATGTGATTGGGAATTAACGTTAACGCTACTATTATGTACTTAACTATTTTAGTTGACTGACTTGTGGACTAAAGCAACTCTTCAAGTAATTGGGTTATGATAAAAGTAATACTATTGTTTTATATTAATACTTGCGAGTTCTTTCATTTTCTTTTAATTAAGCTTACATTGCTGGTAAGAACAAGAACGGTTATACTATTGTCTCATATTAGTAATATCGCCTTAGACTAACATGGCTGTTTTAATGTTTCTTCTAGTGATTTCCTAAGCTGAAGAAAATTAGTTTAGCTTCAAAATATTATTTTTGCTTTTCATATTATTTGAGTGAGACCTGAATCGAATCTATGAAGCGATCCTGTAACTTAATTTACTCATAATCAAACCTCAATGTTACGTGGTTAAGAAAATACATTTATCTAATGATTAAATATACCGGTATATCTAACTTTTTATGTGACTTTGATATTAATCCTGATAATAATAATATAATACTATTAACGTAAGACAAGAACCAAGAATAATAACTACATTAAATATAAATAAAAGGACATGATATAAGAAAACTATCATTTCATTTCAAAAAGGGTAAGAGACAGAAATATTCTTACCTTAATATTTATCTTTCAAGACTTGATATATAATTAATAGTCCTTCTTTAGATATAACTTATTCGGTTCATAACCATAGCCTACTAAGCTTCGGTTAAATAATAATTCTATATAAATACTACATGACTTTAATTAGTTTCAGTATTTTTTCATAATTAAAAGAGTATCAGTCAATAAAGGATACCAAGTCCTAAGATCCAAAAGGAAAGGAAGCAACAACAGGAAATAATTTTATTAGATTTTACTTTCGTTTTGCCTTCAGCTGACTGATACCTTAATATATATCTCTGTGCTATCTAGATTCATCAAGTTAACTACTTGAGGATAAAGATACGTAACAATATATATAGATAGATAGTTATCTCAAAGGACGTCATGAATACGAGAAAGGTGTTGACGTAACTGTTCTATGCCTACCTACTGTTATTTTCCATATTTGTATTTTCATCTAACACCACTTATTGTTCTCGGACACTTCAAGTCAAGAACTTCCACATGTTTACGCTGCCTGACATTCAGGACACATGTTCGATACCATGAAGGACTGTTGGCTCTAATATTACTTCAAATATTCCCATGTTCGCTTCTGTTGATACAGTCCAAGTGAAACAATTGCAGAAGAGTTTTGTTTATAAACATACGTAGTGCAATGGAACGCCCAATTGAAGTCATTCATTATAAGAGTCGCACTTCATAGACCAGTTGGTCCTCTGAAGATTTCCGTTTGCCTGTGATGCATATGAAATTCTAGGGTTCAAATCGTATTGGCAGGCGATTAAAGTGCCTTGGTAGTTAACCCATCTAGTACAGGTGGAGTTCTTATTTTAATATTCTGGCAACTATTAGATAATTGTATTAAGCTTAAGGACGACCTCTAACAATTTAAAGGCTATAGACTAATTTTTATGTTTATTTACCACAAACCTTTCCTAAGCTGAATAAAATTGTCTAATAGTGTCCAACATATGATGAAAAGCACGTCATCGCTACTGAGTTGGGGAGATTGTAGCCACCAATCGAGCAGGGCAATACCCAGGGGAGGCCTCATAGGCACGTGATAAAAAGTTGCTGGAACCCCTGTTTCATTTGTCTGGCTTTCCTCTCTGTTTCTGTACGTGTATAATCTACTCAGAGAGTAGTCCAGCTAGCTCTGACAAACACTTCCTCCTCCCATTCATTTCACTACACTAATCAAGCACACCTCACTTTTTTCATGTACACCAACAAACACAATTTTGCTCTGTTACTCTTTCAACGTAAGGGGAGACACTTGTTTCAGGCAGCCTTGCCTTCTGTCTCCTTCATACACATAGCAAACAAAAGGTGAAGGTGGTAAAACTGAAATGTAACCATGGTTGGGTGTTGACAACTCACCACTATTACAGGAATTGCTGGCCATTCCATTCCCGTAATGGCTGGGTCCGGAATTAGTTGCTGCCGTCATTTATTATCCCTGCTGCTGGACGGATCACTTTAGGCAACACCAGCAGACGTAAACTGACAGACACCCGGGATATTACTCGCTCAACTACACTATATTAAGAGAAGTACTGAAAGCGTCTTCAAGTACAGAACAATTTACAGCAGTATAAGGAATATCAATATACCACTAACCCTATTTAATCCAGGAGTGGTCTTTGTGGGTTCCTCCTGTTGTGTCTCATTAGTTTGGCAATTTTAAGACGCTTCGCCCTATTAGTTGTTGTTGTTGTTGTTGTTGTTGTTCCCTAAGCTGCCTGGCCGAACAGCCCCAAGGCCCCGAGCAAGGCCAAGGCCATAACCGAGCGCCCCAACAGAACCCTCCCCGCCGACCACAATAAAGCCTGGGTGACCGAAGCCACTCCATGGCGGGGAGCTGAGAAGGGTGCGGAAATGCCCGGGAAACCATAGCCCCACCCAGGGCCCTGTGTCCCTCAGCAATTATGAAGAGAAAGTTGAGGGGCAAGGGAAAAATGTGACGCTTTGGCATCCAATCTTGGTAGATTGGGAGGTCAATCCACGTTAGAGACGCCGTCACTTGAGATCTAGAAAATATATAAGTAAAAGGAACAGTCAGAGTAAGCTATGGGTATGGCAGAGATTGCTCAGTTCTCACTCTGATAGACCAGCCCATCACCACATGACTAGAACCCAATCCTCTCAGCATCAGCTAGGAAAGGCCCTAGAAAGCCGCCTTTGGCGGGGGGGATAGCTCCCCTATTTCAACCCTTTTCGGGGTTGGGCACCCGCCCTCGCCCTATTAGTTTGACGGTTATATAACATTTCGCCCTATTCATGCGTCAGTTAGTGTCTAGGCGACCGTAGTATATTCCTAATACCTAAACTTATTTAACTTAAAATATCAGGGTTGACGGTTCAGGTATCCACCATACCAAGAGGTTATAAAACCTGCAGTGGACATTGTAGGTGAGACGTCAACTATTAGGTTGTAATTCAGAACCCTGGGCGGAGCATACACATAGATGTACGCACGTGGTATATATACAGTATATATATATATATATTGAGAATATATCACAAATACACGTGAGCCACTAAATGTTTCTAGTCTCTCAGTGGGGATCGAACCATCGACCATCAGAACGATAGCCGACGCTTAATCAATAGACTGCCGTGGTGTAATTGATTAAGCGTCGGCTATCGTTCTGATGGTCGATGGTTCGATCCCCACTGAGAGACTAGAAATATATATATATATATATATATATATATATATATATATATATATATATATATATATATATATATATATATACAGTATATATACAGTATAAGTATATATATATATATTTTTTTTTTTTCTATGTGATTGAGGGAGGCAAAAGGCATAACTGCCTATAGCGAGTGCCTCCCCCATAGTTGAAAGAGTGACAGGGCCAAAATCAAGGGACGTTCGAGCCAAAATGCCTGGACACACGGAGTTTGAAGCAATTTGTGTCATAGGAAGAGGGAAAGACTGATTCTGGGAGAGAGTTCCAGAGCTCAGCTGTTGAGCAGAAGAAAGTTTGAGAGTAACGTTTCACTCTTGGGTTGGAGAGTTGCACAGAGTAGGGGTGGGATTGAGTTGAAAGACGGGTACCACGTGCCCTACGTAAAGGAGGTGGTATGCACTGGGATAGCTCTGAGGAACACTGATTATTATAGTAGCGATAGAATAGCGAGAGAGATGCAACATTGCGGCGGAGAGAGAGAGATTGCAGAGAGTTGCTGAGTGGATGGGAGTTAATGATACGAAAGGCCTTCCTTTCAACTTTGTCTAGGAGAGCGGTGTGAGAGGAACCTCCCCACACATGTGAACAATACTCAATACAAGGGCGCACTATGCCCCTTTACAGAGCAAGAAGCTGTGCAGGGGAAAATAACCCCCCAAGGCGGTTGAGCACACCCAGCTTCTGGGAGGCTGCCTTAGCAAGACTGGTAATATGGTCCTTCCAAATGAGAGCAGAAGAAAAAGGGACACCAAGAATATTGAGAGAAGATGAAGGGTTGATTTTTGTATTGTTTAAGAATAAGGGATAGTCCGCTGGGAGATCCTGACGGGTAGATAGATGGAGAAATTGGGTTTTGGAAGCATTAAAGTTAACAAGGTTTTCTCTGCCCCAATTGGAAATAGTATTTAGATCAGAATTTAAGAGTTCTATGGCTTCATTACGTTTGTCGTTGAGGGATTGCAGGCTGGGGCGTTCTGAAAAACTAATGGAGTAGTGCAAGGTTGAGTCGTCTGCGTATGAATGGATGGGAATTAAGGTACAGTTAAGGAGATAATTTATAAAAATTAGAAAGAGAATAGGAGATAGGACAGAGCCCTGAGGAACACCGGAGTGTATAGAGTGAGGAAGTGAACAATGGCCGTCTACAACCGTGGCTATGGAACGGCCGGAAAGGAAATTAGAGACAAAGGCACAGATGGAGGGATAGAAACCGAAGGAGGGTAGTTTAGAAATTAAAGATTTATGCCAGACTCTATCGAAGGCTTTCGATATGTCTAGTGCAATCGAAAAAGTCTCACCGAAGTCCCGAAAGGAGCATGACCAAGAGTTAGCAAGATATGAAAGAAGATCACCAGTAGAGCGACCCTTAAGGAAGCCATACTAGCGATCTGAGAGCAGATTATGAGAAGAGAAATGCTTAAGAAATTTGGAAGCAAGAATAGTTTCAAAAACTTTAGAAAGACAAGAGATAAGAGCAATTGGACGATAGTTGGAGGGTTGAGAGCGGTCACCCTTCTTTTGGACAGGTTGAATGTGAGCAAACTTCCAGCATGAAGGGAAGACGTTAGAGGATAGACAGAGACGAAAGAGTTTGCCTAGGCAGGGAGTCAGCACGGAAGCACAGTTTTTGAGAACAACAGGAGGTACACCGTCCGGACCGTACGCCTTATTAGTGTTAAGCCCAGAGAGGGTAGAAAGTACATCTTTAGAAGAGATTAGGATATTAGGCATAAGTAAGAGAGAAGAGGGCGGAGAGGGAGGAATACCACCGGAATCATCCAAGGTGGAGTTTCTAGCAAAAGTTTGAGTGAAGAGTTTAGCTTTGTCAGAGGAAGAAGTGATGGTTGTGCCATCAGAGTGGGAAAGGGGAGGGAAAGACGAGGAAGAGAAATTGTTGGAGAGGTTTTTGGCTAGATGCCAGAAAGCTTGGGAAGAGCTAGAGTTGGATAGTTCAGTGCATTTATTATTGATGAAAGAGTGTTTGGCAAGTCGAAGAACAGATTTGGCTTGATTCCGGGCAGAAACATATGAAGAATGAGAGTCTTGAGTTTTAAGGCGTCGGTACCGTTTGAATGCTTCCTCCTTATTGCGGACAGCAGTAGAACAGGCGTGAGTAAACCAAGATTTTTTAGCATTAGTCTGAGAGAAAGAGAATGGAATGTATGCTTCCATGCCCGATAGGATTACCTCGGTAATGCGTTCAGCACTCTCCTCGGGTCCTCGGATATATATATATATATATATATATATATATATATATATATATATGTATATATATATATCCTAATCAGATGAGTTTACCACTGCATAAGAAACTATACTCGTAAATCTATTTAAATAATTTGCATTATATTCTCATGGATAAGGTCACGGAGAGCAACAAAACGTATGTGGGCAACTGTACATGTGCATGTAAATGAGTATTTGTGTGCATCTGTATGTGTGTGTTCTCAGAAGTTGGTGTAAGTAAATTAGAGCCTGAGCTTATAGACACATTGTAAATTAGAGCCTGAGCTGATAGACACATTGTAAATTAGAGCCTGAGCTGATAGACACATTGTAAATTAGAGCCTGAGCTGATAGACACATTGTAAATTAGAGCCTGAGCTGATAGACACATTGTAAATTAGAGCCTGAGCTGATAGACACATTGTAAATTAGAGCCTGAGCTTATAGACACATTGTAAATTAGAGCCTGAGCTGATAGACACATTGTAAATTAGAGCCTGAGCTGATAGACACATTGTAAATTAGAGCCTGAGCTTATAGACACATTGTAAATTAGAGCCTGAGCTGATAGACACATTGTAAATTAGAGCCTGAGCTTATAGACACATTGTAAATTAGAGCCTGAGCTTATAGACACATTGTAAATTAGAGCCTGAGCTTATAGACACATTGTAAATTAGAGCCTGAGCTTATAGTCACATTGTAAATTAGAGCCTGAGCTTATAGACACATTGTAAATTAGAGCCTGAGCTTATAGACACATTGTAAATTAGAGCCTGAGCTGATAGACACATTGTAAATTAGAGCCTGAGCTTATAGACACATTGTAAATTAGAGCCTGAGCTTATAGACACATTTTAAATTAGAGCCTGAGCTTATAGACACATTGTAAATTAGAGCCTGAGCTTATAGACACATTTTAAATTAGAGCCTGAGCTTATAGACACATTGTAAATTAGAGCCTGAGCTGATAGACACATTGTAAATTAGAGCCTGAGCTTATAGACACATTGTAAATTAGAGCCTGAGCTTATAGACACATTGTAAATTAGAGCCTGAGCTTATAGACACATTGTAAATTAGAGCCTGAGCTTATAGACACATTGGATATTATATTTGGGTCAGTCACTGCAACAGGCAGAGAAGATACCACTATTTGATAAATCTCTCTCACTCTCACACACTCTCTCTCACTCTCTCTCTCTCTCTCTCTCTCTATATATATATATATATATATATATATATATATATATATATATATATATATATATATATGAATGTTCCATACTGACAGGTAGACGGATTGGGTGGAGGAGAAAACACAGGGAAGAGCTATGAACCTTTATTCTCTAACGTTTCGGGTTATGTTATGTACCCATCTTCAGAGAGACTGACAGATTTTTTAGAAAACTCACAGAATATATACAAAGTCAGGAAATTCTTGTTGGCATCCTAGAATAGTGTTGCCATTTTTATGGCGATATTTTAAATCTTATAAGTAGAACAATTATCCGATTAGCCTACCCTCTGGGACGGGGATATTCTTTACCTCTTTCTCTAATTACCTGTTTTATCTCTTTCGGTACCAACAACGGACTTGTATTTATTTGTTTACTATTGGGAACAGGAAAGGTATATAATTATATACATATACAGTATATACATACATATACATACATACATATAATATATACACATACATATACATACACACATACATATACACATATACTGTACATACACACACATACAATACATACATATACATATTATGAAATGGTCAGTTTACGCCGCTAATATAGCTCTAAAATCAAAGGTAGGAGAAATTCGATAGTTTGTATATATATATATATATATATATATATATATATATATATATATATATATATATATATGTGTGTATGTATGTGTATGTATAGGTATTTGTGTATGTATGTATATATACTGTATATGTGTGTATAGGTATGTATGTACAGTATATGTAGGTATGTATATGTATTTGTGTGTATGTGTGTGTATGTATGTATATGTGTATATGTATATGTGTGTATGTATATGTATGTGTATATATATATATGAATGTATGTATATGTATGTATATATATATGTATATAATTATATACCTTTCCTGTTCCCAATAGTGAACAAATAAATACAAGTCCGTTGTTGGTACCGAAAGAGATAAAACAGGTAATTAGAGAAAGAGGTAAAGAATATCCCCGTCCCAGAGGGTAGGCTAATCGGATAATTGTTTTACTTTTAAGATTTAAAATATCGCCATAAAAATGGCAACACTATTTTAGGATGCCAACAGTGAATTTCCTGACTTTGTATATATTCTGTGAGTTTTCTAAAAATCTGTCAGTCTCTCTGAAGATGGGTACATAACATAACACGAAACGTTAGAGAATGAAGATTCATAGCTCTTTTGTGTGTTTTCTCCTCCACCCAATCCATATATATATATATATATATATATACATAGGCCCTATATATATATTGGATGATTCAAAAATGTTTTAATAAATTACAAGATATATTCATCAGACAAAACAATTACTCTCGGCCACCAGGTGAGTACTTATTATCTCTGAGATATTACGCATTTAACCCTTAACTGGCGGCGCGCAACATATGTCGAGTTAAATAAATTTGGACTATGTGGCGGTGCACGACAGCTGTCGAGTGCCATTTTCAGCACGTAATGTTGCTGAGAGAGAGAGCTGAGCGGTGGGACGAGCGTAGTAACCTAATGACCGCTCCCCACGACCACCGTGGACCTACTGAACTGTATTCCACCCTTCTCCCCCCTTTCTCACTCGCTACACAGGGAATTATGTACGGAAATTACCTTATTTTAGGGTTTTTGTACTCGTGTTGCACGATCGTTGCAAGAGAACCAGTGGTCGTACAAGGATGGTTCGGGTGTCATTGGAAAGCTCTGTTTACAGCCTTTGAGGAATAGATAATTGTTTTACGCTCTGGATCTTGTTAATGCATGAAAATGAGCATGGAAACAACCATATTTAGGGTAAAAAAAAACACTGGGCGGTACATAGAAATTACCGCCTAGGCCGCTCTTAAGGTGTTAATGTTATTCATAGATAAACAAAAATTTAACAGGGAGTAAAAATGAAAATCCTAACGTCTACCTATACTATAGGCGTTATTTAAGCACGGTACATACCCTTGTCAAGATAACTACATGCCGTGATAATATTTGGTTGATAATGTTGGCTACGGTAATGGTGACTGTTCGAACAATGGCTTGAGTGTAGCTGTTGCTTTGGAAATGATTATGTTGGATGTGTTGCCTGTTAAACATTTAGCTAGGTGAAGCTTTGTTCTGGGTCGGCTACTGCCTTATGACGTAGTGTCGCTCGCGAAACCTTAGTCAACGAAAATGAGTGAAGTATGTTGTAAAATTTTGAAATCTCAAGTTACAACTTATCCTCTCTCAAAATGTGTCGAACATTTTAGTAAATGTCGTTCGCTTCAGTTGTCTATTCTACCAAGGAATAAACGTGTATTCTTAATTATCATTGCAGATCATACTTTAGTTTTATTACAATAGTTATCGATACCCTTAACTTAGTTATCTTAAGTAATAACACTATGGCTTTTAAAGTAATAGTGTAAGATTGATTTACTTACATCCTGCGAGTAAATCATCAAGTATGAATACATTTGCTTCATAACGTAATACCAAGACGCAGGATGAGTTACATAGCTGGAGCATTAACCGGCTCAACACACACTCATCTTTTCCTCCACGTGTAGGAATTTGTGTATTTGATAAACACGGATATGTAGTGGCTATTATACTTTAAAACTATAACACAAATAATAATGTAAATAATCCATAATAACAATAAACTAACAACCTGCGTGTATATAAATCCATAAGTAGATATTCACGTTATATTTTCTCCCCCTAGACTGGATTTTCCTGTATCTATCAATAATTTTAAATGTGTATTATCTCCGAAATTATAAATACTCACTTCGAAGATCCTAGAGTAATATGGTATTATTTTGTCTGACGCATACGTCCTGAAATATATGAAAATGTTTTTGAACCATCCAATAATTGTTTGGTACTCAGTTACTCAGTTACTTGTTCGTCAAGGGGAATCCACGCAATGCGAGCTAAGCTCATTATTATCGCGCCTCCTTAACTGGGAATGTATTGCGTGAAATGCATGTTAAGTGTTTTATGTACTGTTGGAATAGCTGTGGATGTGTGTGTAGTCTGTATTTTAGCCAATTGGCGACATTGGAAATGAAGGCTTAGAGTGGATCTGTATGGTACCATTCTCACTATAGACGGTACCGTCTCGCCCGAAGGCTTAGGTAGCCATCAGCTTCGGTGAACCATATGATACCCATCTCGCCTTGTACCATTTTTGCCAACCCCAGATGGGACGTCACAACGTCGTCCACTTATTCCAGGTACCTATTTACAGCTAGGTGAACTGAGGCTAACACATGAAAGGAGACAAGCACAATTTGTCTCCACCCGGCCAGGGATTGAACCCCCGACCCCTCGTGTGTGAGACGAGAGCTCTACCTACTAGGCTACGGGCTGTGTGTGTGTGTGTAAGACTGCAGTGACTTTCAGAGAGGTGATAATCAGCACTATTGTTGATTTAGTTATTATTGTTGTGTTGATATTATTTTAATTCTTGAATATTACAATAATATAATACATAATTTGTTTAGTAAAGCACGAAATTAGTTTTAACCCTTTCAGTACCATAACACCTTTTTGTTTTATTCCTGCTAACATTGGACTATTATATACAGCTTAAAAACAACTTCCGTGAATAGAAGGGCTAAGAACTCAATTAGCCTTCTAACTTACATAGATGCTTTCTAAACTTAATAGAAGGGCTAAGAACTCAATTAGCCTTCTAACTTACATAGATGCTTTCTAAACTTAATAGAAGGGCTAAGAACTCAATTAGCCTTCTAACTTACATAGATGCTTTCTAAACTTAATAGAAGGGCTAAGAACTCAATTAGCCTTCTAACTTACATAGATGCTTTCTAAACTTAATAGAAGGGCTAAGAACTCAATTAGCCTTCTAACTTACATAGATGCTTTCTAAACTTAATAGAAGGGCTAAGAACTCAATTAGCCTTCTAACTTACATAGATGCTTTCTAAACTTAATAGAAGGGCTAAGAACTCAATTAGCCTTCTAACTTACATAGATGCTTTCTAAACTTAATAGAAGGGCTAAGAACTCAATTAGCCTTCTAACTTACATAGATGCTTTCTAAGAAGGGCTAAGAACTCAATTAGCCTTCTAACTTACATAGATGCTTTCTAAACTTAATAGAAGGGCTAAGAACTCAATTAGCCTTCTAACTTACATAGATGCTTTCTAAACTTAATAGAAGGGCTAAGAACTCAATTAGCCTTCTAACTTACATAGATGCTTTCTAAACTTAATCAAATTGTTTAATTAATGTCACAATGAAAACCAGAGTCATGGTAAACTCTGTCAGGAATCTACAGTACTATGTAGTCGCTAGAACAATGAACTAAAATATAGAACCAGTACTGCAGACAGTGCACGCCTCCGTCACCCTACCCTACCAAGGCAAACTCTTTCGTCTCTGTCTTTCCTCTAAAGTCTTCTCCTCTTGCTGGAAGTTTGCTCTCATTCAACCTATCCCAAGAAAGGATGACCGCTCTGAACCCTTCAACTATCGTCCAATTGCTCTCATTTCTTGCATATTTAAAGCTTTTTAATCGATTCTTAATTTAAAAAATCTTAAGCATTTGTCTTCCTATAATCTACTTTCAGATCACCAGAATGGTTTGCTTAAGGGGAGGTTTTTAGTTGGTTCCCTAGACCTCCATCAAGCTTAAAATTACACCCCCTTGAGTCCCTTTCACGATAAATTTGTACATTTTTCGGTAGAAAAATGTCCCGGCCGAAGGCCAGTTCCTCTTAAATTACAGGCTCGCTGTCGCTCGCCAGGATAAAATTGACACCTGAATGGCACGAAAGGTCTTAATATGGGGTGAAAGTTCTTAAAATCGCTAAACTAATTGGGCAAACGTTATATAATATCAAAAGCAATGGGGCTAAACATGAGGGAGAAAGGGGTCAAGAAAAAAATCCCTCGAGTGGAGATCTCCCCTTAAGGGCCACGCTACTGGTGATCTTCTTTCTTCTAACTTCCCAGAAGTTAGGTGTACTCAAACATCTCCGTGGGTTCTTCACCCCCACACAGCTTCTAGCTATGTAGAGGGGCACAGTGCGCCCATATAATATTATCAAACATTGTTCGCTCGTGTGGGGACTTTCCATTCATACTGCACTTCTGGAAAGGGTAGAATCAAAAGGATTTTGTCTCATCAAGTCACTTTCTCTTACTAATTCCCTACTATCTCTCTCTACACATCGCAATGTTGTATATCTTTCACTCTTCTACAGCTATTACAATAATCAGTGTTCCTGCAGAGCTTTCTCAGTGTATACCTTCTCCCTTATGGAGAGTAGGAGGAACCCACCTTACAACAAACTCCCACACCTATTTTGTCCAACTCTCTAACCCAAGAGTGAACTGATTGTCCTAGTCTTTCTTCTACTCAACTAGTAAGCTTAGGAAATCTCTCCCTCAATAAGTCTTTCCCCTCATATTGACTTGAACTGCTTAAAGCTCCGTGTTTCCAGAAATATAGACTTTTAACAACCTTCAATTTGGCTCTCTATCACTCTTTCAACTTGGGGGGGGGGAGATTTTACACGTAGCATTACCTTTTGTCTCCTTCATACACACACACACACAGACACTCACACACACATACACACAGGCCACTCGTCAAACGGGAAAATCTTGATAATCAGGAAAATCTCGTTAACCACAACATTTTCACTGACCAGGATAATGTCATCAATCAGGAATATCTCAACTAGGAATATCTCATCAACCAGGATAATGTCATCAATCAGGAATATCTCAACTAGGAATATCTCATCAACCAGGATAATGTCATCAATCAGGAATATCTCAACTAGGAATATCATCAACCAGGATAATGTCATCAATCAGGAATATCTCAACTAGGAAAATCTCATCAACCAGGATAATGTCATCAATCAGGAATATCTCAACTAGGAAAATCTCATCAACCAGGATAATGTCATCAATCAGGAATATCTCAACTAGGAATATCTCATCAACCAGGATAATGTCATCAATCAGGAATATCTCAACTAGGAAAATCTCATCAACCAGGATAATGTCATCAATCAGGAATATCTCAACTAGGAAAATCTCATCAACCAGGATAATGATATCAATCAGGAATATCTCAACTAGGAATATCTCATCAACCAGGATAATGTCATCAATCAGGAATATCTCAACTAGGAAAATCTCATCAACCAGGATAATGTCATCAATCAGGAATATCTCAACTAGGAAAATCTCATCAACCAGGGTAATCCTCGTCAACTAGGAATTTCTCAACTCAGAAAATCTCATCATCGAGGAAAATCTTGTCAATCACACAATTCTCCAACCAGTGAAATTTTTCAACAGGAAAATGTCATCAATTTGGAATATCTTGTCAACTTAGAACATCTCGTCAACCTAGACATTCTTGTCGACTTGGAAAATCTATTCAGCAAAAATTGTCTCATCAGCCAAGAAAATCTCGTTACCGGCAACAATTTCATCAACCAGAAAAATCTTGTTAACCAGGAAAATTAGTTCCACCAAGAATATCTTGTCAACCAGAACAATCTCGCTAACTAAAGCAATCTTGTCAAACAGGGAAAATTCATCAGCATGGATAATCGCATTTTATTCGGTCACATATTACCAGGCGGTAGAAACAAAGAAAATATAATCTTGTTAACAGTCAAATCATGTCAAATTATTAAAACTGCATCCTCCGCACCCACCCCTGCTCTTTGTTGTGGTCAACCCTTATCCCTACCGCATAACAATAACTAAAATCAACAAGATAACTCACCAGAGCGTTCAGTAACCTTCACTTGAATGTGAATGAGACAACAAAAAATCCACTTTTGATTATGCCACATTATATGAACCATTTAATATGGTATGTAAATGTTGTGCCTGAAAGGGCCTCATCCCAGATGTTGATGAAAAGCGACATTGTTTGTGGACAATTTATAGCATCTGAGGTTATGCTAATTAGTTTGGGGTCTGTCTGGTTAATGACTGATGTTTCTTGCTTTTGGCTGGCATCTATTACATATAGACTTTCCCTGTCATCACTATTCCACTTCCATTGTCTTGATGATCCTCCCTACCCCTTTAAGGGAGAGCAGGTTTGGCTACTGATTAACTTACTGTAAATATTATGCAGGCAAAGCTATCTCACCAACATAGAGCACTTCATCACTATGCAGCTTAGGGATTTAAGTTTATGCTAAAATACTGTGCCTCGGCGGGCAAATGTGGGGCTCTTGATTTATTAAAAAGCATTATCCCGGCTTCAAGAGTCCTCCACATAAGCTTAATTGCAAAATGTGTAGGCTCTTGGGAGGCTGGTGGCTTCAGGCAGATAGAAAATGAGCAATATTAATCACATGCCTCGGGGAAAATTATTACAGGTGGCTAATGCGATTTAAGATTAGTATTTTGAGATTCCATGTCCAAAATTGAAACAAATGGTTGTACTTTAATTAATGTTAATTAAATGTTTAATTTAATTAATACATGCTGATATCTCCGTGATAATAAAACGGCACCCATATACCTGATAGGCAGAACACTTGCCTTTCGTGAGAAAACTAAAAAGCCACCTGGGCTAAAATAACCTAATGTGTTACATGGGCGATCATTAACCCTCTCCGACATATGACGCGATTTTGAGCCTATTAGGGATACTTTAAATCCTTTGTTACCATCAGGGGTATTTATAAACCTTTAGTTTAGTTACTTCAACCTCTGCAGTTGTATTTGAGTTGGCTGTGTCAGAAAACTAATTTTGGAGAGGTAATTATAAGAGTGAGAGAACTCTATGTCTTATTGCTAAACTGACAACCTCTGCGTCATATGTGCGTGAAAGGGTTAAATCGCCCAGTTTAGTACTGTTAATTAAAAATAATTACATACAGCAGCTGGCTGGATGAGCATCTGAATAACAAATAATAGTAGTAGCAATATTTGTATTAACATTCAGTTTATTTCTTCTCACGAAGGGGAGCATTAGGAAAAGGCTCATTTACAAAACAAAATAAAATTGAACTTGTCATTGATAATTTAGCAGCGATGTCACAAAACCGTATACATCCGCTGCCAGGCTCAGTGTCCAGTTACTGAAGTTATTTTACTGTAGGGTTTTATGCTATAGTTTTGTTTATATTTTGTTATTAATATTTGTATTTGGTCTACAGAAAATTGTCATGTGCCACACTAGATTATTAAACTATTACTAAAATCTGGTATTGCAGTGGGTTGTTTATAATGAAAATTTTGGATATAGAATTATGCACAGACATTGTGTACGAGAATGAGGTGGAAGGACAGAGAGGGAGAGGTAGACCGAATGAGAGGTGGAAGGATGGAGTGAAGAAGTATATGAGTGAAGGCGGTGCTGGATGGGAGGAAGGGCGTCGACTGATTGGGGACAGATAGTCATGGAGGCGTTTCGTTTGTGGCCACCACTTTGGGATCACGGCGTCCGGCAATAGATTGATAGATTGTAGTTTCCCATTTTACCAATCAAGTGATAAGCAATCACCCGCTAAGGGACTATGTTGTTCGCCAAGAGATAAATAAAATAGATTATAGACGTGCTTGACACCACCCTCTCCCCAGATACATACATTTTCAATAATTTAAATTCCTAACACATCTCTCTCTCTCTCTCTCTTTCTCTCTGGTGAATACCTAGGCCACCTCTTTATGCATATATACATTCTCTCCATCCCTTCATCTCTTGTTTACCTTTCGTATATTTTTTCCCTCACCACAGATTCCAGTTTATGTAAAACCAATCTGTCTTCATACATTATTTCCATGTGCCCATACCATTTTAACACACCAGCTGTCCCACATTTCTCTCGCATTCTCTTGTTTCTCACTACACACACTACACACAGCTTAAGCTTAACCATTCAATTTCCTATGTCCCGTGTTTTCCATTCTTCATCATTTAATATCCACGTTTCATTTCCATTCATAACGGATAGAACTACAATACTTTCAAATGTCCTTGTTTTCACTTAAATGTCACGGATATTTACTTTTATGTACATCCCACGCAGATGTTCTTTTTAAAGTCATGTCATTCAAGAACCGCACTCACTTTAGTAACGCTACATCTTTTATTCATGCTATGTATGCTAACACTAGATGATTTTATGCAGCTTTGGAAGCAACTATGGCCATCTAAATGGTAAATACTATCTCAGTTCACTCTTAAACTCCAAGGACCTCTCCTCACCCCCACCCCATCCTCGTGCAGCAGCACCCAACATACATCGTGCACAAAACATTAACATTCGTCAACTGAACATAGATGGCATCAACACAAAGAAACACGAACTCTCACACTTCATCAAACAACACCACATACACATTGCCATCTTACAAGAAACAAAACTCCGCACAACACAAAAAACACCCACATTTCCATCCACTCACTCACAAACAACACGCAGCTGCATGCACGACCTCCCGAAATCCATCCTTCCGATTCCTCCCTTCCTCGCGAGGACAGAGTCCACCTGGCCAGGCTGAGATGCGGACACCATCCAGCTCTCCTGAGCTATCAGAAGAGACTGGATGACTCCGTTGTCGACGCCTGCCCGGGATGTAACACAGCACCCCATACCATTCAACACATCATAGAAGACTGCATTTCACACAACCACTTACGCCAACAACACAAGCTACACTCAATGAGAGCTCTGTGGGAAAGCCCGATCGTGGCCATGGCCTTTCTCAGGGACTCGGGGCTGTTCGGCCAGGCAGCTTAGGGAACAACAACAACAACAACAACTCTTAAACTCCCCAAAACTCTTTTTAACTAAATCAAATCGTTTATTAAAAGCCAGAATTAAATTAAAGAGTACGCCATGATACAGTGACAGATTTTATTTATGGGATTTAATATGTTCCTTATAGTGGCCATAGGAAGGAAAATCCATCATTGTCCTCACAAGTTAACAACTGTGTAACAATATTGATATTTCCAATATTTGATCTCATCATTATTTGATTTTATCATGCATACTATATCAATTCATTATATATATTTTGTCATTGTTATTAAGAGGTCAAACTGTCAGACAAAGCATTCAATTCCAGGAAGCGAGAAACACTGCTACTATAGTTAGATGGACTTCATAGATAAGGAAAGCAACTTTAAAATGTAGTACAAGTAAAGGGTTAGTAAATAGCAGAATCTTTAGTGGGTTAGCTTTACATATTTATAACGAGTTCGCTCTCCCGTTCCCTATTCTATTATAAATGAATTATGGGAGAGTGTGCGTCTTCATTATGATATGGATTATGAACAAAAACAAATGAATTCTTAATTCAATAACAATAAGGATACGGTATAATTAATAGCTATAGTCTGTTTCTTTTCAACTGGCTGTAAATTGCAAAGTTCCCATCAAGATGTCTCAGTTATTTTAAAGATTTGTAGTGAAATATGGTGCTAAATATATAAACTTGGTGTAATATGATGCAGAGACATATATAGTAGTTTCATATTTTTCCTTTAAGTAACGATAAATTGGCTGCTAAGGGATTCAATTTACCGGTAGTTTTCTCTCTCTCTCTCTCTCTCTCTCTCTCTCTCTCTCTCTCTCTCCTTATTATCAAAATGATATAGACAAATTTGAAAGAGTACAGCGAAGAATAACATAAACGATTCCCAGACTAAGAAATAAGCCATATGAAGAATGTCTAGAAGAATTTAAAAATTTCAGCTTGATTAAGCACAGACTACGAGGGGATATAATTCAGGTATTTAAGATAATTAAATGTATCGAGAATATGGATGCAAACAAATACTTCACATTCGATTATTCAAAATACACACAAGGCTGTAAAATCATCCAAGCCCTTTTCCTCCCATAAAGCAAAACATTTATTTTTCATCCGGGTAGTAACATTATGGAATGGACTAGCAATACTATAGATTGCAGCTCTGTTGAAACCTTCAAAAATCGCTTAGACAAGGACCTTGCTCTTAACCCAAGAACAGCGAGCGTCCTCATATGAGTCTGAACCCTATGAGGGCGAGCGTCCCCATATGAGCCAAGGCCTAAAAAAAGCCTTTCAAAACATCCCACTGGCACTCAAAACAAAGGAATGTGTCATTCAGTGAGATAACTCCCCTCCATACCTTCTATCACTCCTCCACATGTGTCAAACTCCCCCCCCCCTTCAATTATCACCTATTTTTCCTCTTATTCCCTTTTTTATCGGTTTATTTTCCACGGCAATATCTCCCACCCAGTTTCAAGGTCATCTGGGATGCATATAGAGAGCGTAGCAAGAGAAAAACAGCACTAGCGAGACATCAGCCTCTCTTCAGGCCTCGAGAGGGGAGGGTGTATGACTCGCGCGCCTCTCACCTCATGACTGGACGGTCGGCAATAATTCGTCTTTTTCACCCCCCAAATACTATTCCCACTTGTTTTATTGTTGTTACATGCTAATATCTTCATATTAACCCTTTCCCTGCAGGAGACGTTCCGGAACGCCATGGCAATTTACAGCAATCTACAGGCTTTTAAAGCCTCTTAAAGCCTGTAAATTCGAGTGCGAGGGAGCAAGAGCGCGACAGGCAGAGCTGGGCACCTTAGCCAACACTTCCGCAAATAGCCAATTCCGCCATGGCGGAAGTGTCATTTTGTTGGCGAATTAGCGTTGGCGCCAAAATGGCTGCCTATTTGCGGGTTTGAAGCTCTGGAAAGTACCTCCATGTTGCAAACCTCGAGTCCGCAAAATAAAAATTCCAGCCGCCAGCCAGCCCTGGGCCGCTCCTGCAGCTCCAGCCAAAAAAAGTCATGTGACCAAGCCAACTACCTGTGTTCTGGAACTAGGCTAAATATTGCATGTTCTAACTTCTATGTATAGGCCTAGGCCTATAATCACACTCAATTAGTGTCAAGTAGAAAGTGTTAATTTTGAAAGTATCATATAGGCCTAGACTAAATTTAGCCTACAATAAAATTTTATTAAATTTTGATCTGAAGCTAGGCCTTTATTCTGAGCATTAAAATTAATAGGCCTAGGCTACTTTCTATTAAATTACTTAATCTATCTAAAGTAGACCTATCTAGGCATATATAGCCTATTGCCATTCCCAAAGGGGGGACCACGAATAAATCGCCTCCTTGCACCTCTGTGATCCGGCGTACCTCCTCCTGAATGGTGCGGAATTGAGAATACTGATTATTACTGAAGCACTCTCCCCATAAACAAGTCGCCCCAACGTTTTACTGCCCATGTGGACAAACTAAGTGGCCTATGCTATATATATTAACCCTTTCACTGTGGGTGATGTTCTGGAATGTTTTGGCAATTTACAGCAATTTCCAAGCTTTAAAAGCCTGCATGTATATCCTTGAGATCCATGGAAGTTGGACAACATTATATTTAAGTAAATATATATATTTATTGACATTAGAGATTGAATTTATTGATGTACCCTTGATTCTGTAGTTTAAATTTAAAATTAATAAAAAACGGTTTGTGTTTGCATATATGCATTTGAGGACTAGAAATTTCACAAGGTTTGCACATTTGTGTTTGCTGAAGTTATGTTCTGGGTTTGCTGATTTGTGTTTGCTGACTTGACTTTTTGTTTGTGGTGCCCAGCTCTGGCGACAGGCCACACGTTCTTCTCCCAGGCAGCACCCCGGTACACTGAAGGGTCTGAGTCAGAGTCTCGCTAGATATACAATGCTGCCAAAGGCAAAAATACCGCGATATTAGCGAGAATTGCTCATTTTAGCGAATGTCTATGGTAGCGCTGTGGGTGAATCCCGAGAGCTACGAAGCTCGTTCTGGCGTCATTTTATAAGTAATAACGATATATATCGTAAAATGACGAAATTAGTCGGGCTTTACCTTCTTCCAGGGGAACGTTTTAAATGCCATAGTCTCGCCGCGCTCCGGTTAATCCTCGAACGACTGTATTTACAGATGAATAACAAAACATGCCCACATTATACCTCTTTTGCTGGAATATATATAGTAAAATAGTTATAGTTTTGTAGTTTTCTGTCGAGTACCATGTTAGTTTATCCATTCTGCAAGGAAAATATAAATTCTGTCCCTTCTAAACCATCTCTTGTCTCCTACATCATATTTTAGGTAGCCTTGATACAAGCAGCATCGTAAGGATCAATATATCGGTTGTTGCTTACTTCCCTTTGTACTCCTTTGTACTCTCTCTCTCTCTCTCTTTAATTTCCTCTCTCTCTCTCTCCCTGTCTCTAATCTTCTCTCCCTCTGAGTGGCAAGATATTGATGTCGATAACTATCTCTCCTCCCCTTCGCCTCTTCCTCTTCCTCCTCTCTTATTTCTCATTCCCTCTCCTTCGCCTCTTCCTCTTCCTCCTCTCCTATTTCTCATTCACATTCTCATCTCTCCCTCTTGTTTCTTTATTCATCGTCTTTCTCTTTGTGTATTGGTTATTAGTACTCTATGACCGCAACTGCTCTCTAGTTACATTATTTAAATGTTTAGGATCTGGTATTTCTTTCGAATCAGTTCTCATATTAGCACTTTAACATCTTCCCTCAATGTTTTCCTATAGTTATTTGCCCATCCCCTCAACTGTTCTCCCCATAGAACTTGCCTGCGTTCAGTTCATCCAGCTGCTTTCTCTTGAATCTCGTTTAGTGTCCTATCTTTTCTAACGACATTTCCCTAGACTACATGATACGATAGACTCCATTAACACTAACTCCAACAAAATTTGCCTATATTCAGTATTTAACACTCCCATTCTCTATCGTCATACTCTCTCTTTGTTTTTTTTTACATTTGCACAAACTCTCTCCTTTAGTATTCACTAGATTGTTTAGTCTCACTTCTCTCCACATTATCCATAAGAATACTACCTCCTCGACTTTTTTGTAGTTTATCTCCTTGTTTCCTTTCTGATTATAAACTATTCTTTTGATTGACATTATGCTTCACATATTAATTTACTCACACCACAAGTCACCCAACATCTCATAGCAATCAATTCAGTCCTTCTTCCTTAACGCCTTACGAGCGGGCCCGTCAGTAACTTCTACTAGCGTACTCTCAAAAGAACAAGTTGACGATATGCAACACAATCTAGATAAATTGTCATGTTGGGCCCAAATTTGGCAAATGAGTTTCAATGCGGATAAATGTAAAGTACTACATGTCGGATACCTAAATGAGAAAGCAAACTATTCGATGAATGGCACTCCGCTTAAGAATGTAAACAGAGAAACTGATCTGGGAGTAACAATATCGAGTAACCTAAAACCGAGTCAACAATGTTCAGAAGTTGTTAAGAAGGCAAACAAAATAATTGGCTTTATAGGCAGGTCATTTGAGCATAAATCCAAAGAAGTTATCCTAACCCTTTACAATTCCTTAGTCCGCCCTCTTCTGGAATACTGCGTTCAATCCTGGTGCCCTTATTACCAAAAAGATATAAACAAGCTAGAACGAGTTCAACGTAGAGTTACCAAAATGATACCTAGCCTAAAGAACAAACCATACGAAGAGCGTCTTAGAGAATTAAATCTATTTCCTTTAACCCAGCGCAGATTAAGAGGCGACTTAATTCAAGTGTTCAAAATCATCAAAGGCATCGACAATATGAACTGTAGTAAGTACTTCACTATCGACCAATCTAATTACACGCGGGGAAACGGTTGCAAAATTATTGGTAAATCTTTTAACTCGCACGAATCTAAGAATTTCTTCTTCAATCGAGTTGTCAACTTGTGGAATGGGCTTCCCCGAGACGTTATAGACTGCAGCACCGTTGATTCATTTAAATTCCGCCTAGACAAATATCTCGCATCAAACCCGCGACTGACTGCGTTTGTAAATGAATAACTTTATCCTCCCCTCAGTTACTAACCCATCTGTCCCCTACTAACTTCCTAGTCCTGCCACGTTAGTGGCAGGGCAGTAGTTCCCTTTCCAATGTTCCCTTACCCACTCTAAACCACTGTTTGGACACTTGATCCTCAGTGTTTTGGAGGACAAGCAACCTAGAAGGGTCACTAGATCTGTTGTTGCTTGATTTCCTTTGTACTCCTTTGTACTCCTTTGTACTACCCGCCAAGCGGGTGGTTTTACCCTAAACGACCTTGTTTCCGTGCTTTTTTTCATGCATAAACAAGAGCCAGAACGTAATACAATTATGTATGCCTGAAAGGGTGATAATTGAGCTTTCCAATGACACCAGAACCATCCTTCTACGACCACGCGTTCTCTTGCAACGATCGTGCAAGATGAAGGAAAAATCCCTAAAATACGGTAATTTCCTTACATAATTTTCTGTGTAGCAAGGTAGTGAGTGTGGATGTGTGTGAAGGGGACAGCAGTTGCCGCGCGGGACCCGTGCCGAACGGTCAGAGCCGATTTACGCTCCTCCCACCGCTCGTCTCTCTCTCTCAGAGCCAATTATTGCTCAAAATTGCACACCGCCTTAAGTCGGTCCCCGCCACATAGTCCTTTCTTCTCTAGACCGACTTGAGTCCGGTCCCGCCAAACAAGGGTTAAATCATCTCTCTCTGTACTTCCTTTCAAACATTGTTTTCCAATGGCACCTACCATTATTTGTCTTGCCTCTTATCAATGACATTTCCACCTTCCCCAGTTTCTCAAACCTTTCCCCTTCTTTTGAGACCTTCTTCCTCTCACTCGTTCGTTTCTTTATTTGCTTCTACCTTCCTCCTAATCATCTCTTCCTCTCTTTGATACCTCTTCACACCTTTACCCGGTCAACCTCATTATCTCTTTCCTTCTCCGTTACCATTTCCTATCTCTTCTGCACCAATATACCATAATCTACAGTCTTCATTTGATCAAGGATATGAATCTTGTGCTGTGGCTATTGACTTCAGTTCAGCTTTGCATGTAGTCAACCATATAACTCTTATATAAGCTGCAACTCCTTGGTATTGGGGAAATTCTTTTTAGCATATTTTAAAGATTGTCGTTGATGGATTTTTTTTGTCTCTGTGCCTGTGGTTTCAGGTGTCCTTGAGCCTCTGTTCTTAATTATTATTGCTGCTGATTTGGGTTTTGGGCTTGGTAATATATGTATTTCTTATGCCGATCATGCAACTTTATTATCTTCAATTCCGTCATCTAATAATAGAAATGTAGTTGCAGCATCTCTAAACAGAAACTTGGCTAAGATTACTTCTTGGTGTCAGCTTTGGGGTATGAAGCTTAATGCTATAAAAATGCTCTCCATTATAATCAGTAGATCCTGTACTTTGGCACTTTCTCATCCATGTTTGCATGTTTTATTCCATCAATGATTGGCTAGTGGAATCACTTACCGAAAGAGTTTGTACAGTCAGCTAATAACTTTACTTATACATGGAGTCTGGCACAAATCTCTAATTTCCAAACTGCCCCCCTTAGGTTTCTATCCCTCTATCTGTACCTTTGTCTCTAATTTCCTTTCTGACCATTCCATAGCTGCAGTTGTGGACGGCCATCGGTCACTTCCTCAACCTATCAACCTGTTCTTCAGGGTTCTGTCCTGTTTCCAGTTATCTTTCTAATAGTCATTAATGATCTCCTCAACTGTATCTATAGTTCCATCCAATCATATGCTGATGACTCTACCTTACAGTATTCAACTACTTTTTCACAACAACCTAGTATGAAATCACTCCAAAAGTCACGTGATTAGGCCATAGAGTGCCTACCTTCTGATCTATAAACTATTTCTGATTGGGGCCGAGAAAATATTGTTAATTTTAATGCCTCCCTGATCCAATTTCTCCCAATATCTACCCATTGCAATCTTCCACAAGACTATCAGTTACTCTTCAACAATACACAAATCAACCTTTCATCTTCTCTCAATATTCTTGGTTTAACTTTATCATCCAACCTCTCTTGGAAAGATCATATTACCACTCTTGCTAAAACAGCTTCCCAGAAGTTAGGTGTGCTCAACCGTCTCTATGGGTTTTTCACCCCTGTACAGCTTCTTGCTCTGTATAGGGGTACAGTATGCCCATGTATCGAGTATTGTTCGCATGTATGGGGAAGTTCCACCCATACCACACTTCTCGAAAGAATAGAATCCAAAGCATTTCGCCTCATCAACTCACTTCCTCTTACTAGTTCCCTACAACCCCTTTTTACACGCTGCAATGTTGCCTTTCTTTAACTTTTCTATCACTACTACAACAATCAGTGTTCTTCAGAGCTCTCTCAGTGCATACCCCCTCTCTTGCGGCGAGTGTCAGGCACCCGCCTTTCAACACAGTCCCACTCCTATTCTGTCCAACTCTCCAATCTTAGAATTGGCAAATTTTCTATCTTTCTTCTACTCAACAAGTGAACTCTTGAACTCTCCGCCAAGCAATCTTTCCTTCATTCTATGATTGAAACTCCTTTAAACTTTTTGTGTCCAGGCATTTTGACTACAACGTCCCTTGAATTTGGCTCTCTGTCACTCTTTTGGCTCCGGGGGAGACACTCGTTACAGGCAACCTGCCTTTTGTCTCCTTCATTTTTTTTTGTGTTTTTTTGTGTTTTTTTTACCACAAGTACTATACCTGAATATCTGATTTCTCTCTAACTAGCCCCGTTTTCTTTTTTATTTTATTGCCGTTGCTTCTCTGCAATACTTTCGGGTAATTTGTAGGGTTTCACTTGTTCACCGCTGTATCTGAACCCTGCTGGGAGGATTCAGTAACTTTCATAATAATAATAATAATAATAATAATAATAATAATAATAATAATATTACTATATCCACCATCTCTTTCCCTCTTTACTACCCGCGTGCCCTCCCCCATTATTGATCTTCTGTCTCTTTCTTTGTGTCCTCCTTCCTCTTAATCTTCTCTTCATCACTACTACTTTGCTACTTTTTCTCAATAGCTTTTCAATTATCTCATCTTCTCTTGCTTATCTGTCCTTCTTGGCTACCCAGCAAACACAGTCATTATCCTACTCTATTTGGTTCTTTTTTCCTAGTATAATATTTGGGTCAGTCACCGCAGCAGGCAGGGAAGATACCACTATTTGGAAACTCTCTCTCTCTCTCTCTCTCTCTAATCATATACACAGCACATGTACCAAATGAAATGAGGAAACTACAATAACACAACAATATGCAAGAGGAATGTAAGCCATATATGTGGTTATTGAGGTAGGTTCTGGTCTAGTAAAATGGGCCCATGTTGCATTATTTATTGCTCTTCATATGATTGTTTTGCATCAAATCGGCCACAAACACTCAAATTAACCAGGTTTCCATATATACGTTAAAATGTATGTTTGTCCCCGGTGTATACTCAGCTGACCCAGACATTAATATCCATGGATGTAGTATATGACCGGTGTTTATCTTTTTGTTTTGTTTTCTCTCTCTCTCTCTCTCTCTCTCTCTCTCTCTCTCTCTCTCTCTCTCTCTCTCTCTCTCTCTCTCTCTCTCCGCAGTCCGCAGCCATGGATAAAAAAACGCCATCCGAGAAGAAGCAGCAGTGACATAAATCATCCAACGCCAAGAAAAAAACAAAGGCAACCGAGGACCACCAGCGATAAGGACCGAAGACAGCGAGGACCGAGGACAGCCATGAACATAAATGTAGATCCGACAAGAACCAAAAATATTATTAAAGAGCGTTCCGTGAGTTCTAAAATAACAAATTTAAAGGTTTTCTATGCAAACGCTCGTAGCATACGCAATAAATTTTCAGATTTAGAGGAGCTAGTGTTTACAGAAAATTATGATGTGATTGGCATAACAGAATCTTGGCTTAATACAGAAGATAGAGACTTTTTAGCAGAGTATTCACTTCCCGGTTATGTAATGTTTGAGAAAAGCCGAATAAATCGAAATGGAGGTGGCGTTTTACTATATATCAAAGAAAGTCTTAACCCTACCCTCTTGTCAAAACCTCAAATTGTGAACGTCGACGCATCTTTTGTGCTAATAAAGAATAATAAAGGTACCAAAATAATACTTGCATTAATATACAGACCTCCAGCTCAATCAGTGCAAACTGACCGAGAAATTTACGAACAAATTGAAGATGTAAGTAACTCACAAGATACCGTAATTTTTGGTGACTTTAATTTACCTGTGACCAAGTGGGGCGATACTCTTACTTCACACTCCGGACATGACTTGTATACGAACTTGCAAGAGAGTTCGCTTTATCAATTTGTTGGAACGCCGACCCGTGGTAATAACGTTCTTGACATTGTACTTGCAACAAAAGAAGAATTAATAGAGAATTTGAATGTTGGTGATGAATTCAGTAACAGCGACCATCGTACGATAACTTTCACTTTAAAGTTTACTAGTAACGAACCAAATAGTAGCATCGAAAAAGTCCCTAATTTCAAGAAAGCAAACTTCCATAAACTTAGAGCTATGTTTAAAGAAACTGACTGGAGCTTTTTAATTCACAATAACGACATAAATACATCTTGGAAGTTATTCGAAGCCACTTACCTAAAAGCAGTGCAAGACTGCATACCATCGAAAACTCGGCGTCCAGGCCATAATAATAAGCCCAAATGGTGGAATAAAGATATTTCAAACTGCCTGCTTGCTAAAAAATTTGCTAATGATAGATTAAAATCCTTACAAAATGACGAAGAACGGCTGAAATTTGTAGAGCTACGACGCAAAGCCAAAAAGTTAATTAAGCAAAGTAAAAAGACCTTAGAGTTACATATTGCGAATCAAAGTAAAACAAACCCGAAAGAATTCTATAGTTATATCAGAAAGAAAAAAGTTGTTACTTCAACTGTTGGACCGTTAGTCGATGAAAATGGAGAATACACCAAAGACGAAGAACAAATGAGTAATGCCCTCAATACCTTCTTTGCATCAGTTTTTACAACAGAAGACCTCCGTGATATCCCTACACCATCGCCGATTCAGATTGATAATTCAGATGTTCTAAGCAATATCACCGTTACAGAGAGAGAAGTATTGAATTGTTTAGATAAACTCAAGGTAAATAAAACGCCTGGACCTGATACAATCTCGCCTAGAGTTCTAAAGGAAGCTAAGGATGAGCTCTCCAAACCACTGACATTACTATTCAATAAATCCTTGCAGTCTGGAACTATGCCCGATCAGTGGAAGCTAGCCAATGTAACACCGATATTCAAAAAAGGCAGCAAATCCCTACCCAGTAACTATCGTCCAATTAGCTTAACCTCAGTTGTATGTAAATGCTAGAAACGGTCATACGAGACAGACTCGTAAATCACTTAGAGGAAAATAACATACTTAAAGATACTCAACACGGCTTTCGTAAAAATGTTCCTGTTTAACAAACCTCTTAGACTTCTTCCACGATATCCTCAACCTCTACGATGAGAGTAAAGCTGTAGATATTATATACCTTGATTTTCAAAAGGCCTTTGACAAAGTTCCCCACAAACGTTTACTGCTAAAACTAAAAGCGCATGGAATACAAGACGGTGTGTTGAAATGGATAGAAAATTGGCTCAGCGACAGAAAGCAAAGAGTAGTCATAAACGGTAAGGCATCAAAATGGACCAATGTAAGTAGCGGGGTACCCCAGGGATCGGTACTAGGACCAATTCTCTTTCTAATTTACATCAACGACATAGATGAGGGTCTCACCTGTACAATCTCAAAATTTGCTGACGATACAAAAATTGCAAATAGCGTACTCTCAAAAGAACAAGTTGACGATATACAACACAATCTAGGTAAATTGTCATGTTGGGCCCAAATTTGGCAAATGAGTTTCAATGCGGATAAATGTAAAGTACTACATATCGGATACCTAAATGAGAAAGCAAACTATTCGATGAATGGCACTCAGCTTAAGAATGTAAACAGAGAAACCGATCTGGGAGTAACAATATCGAGTAACCTAAAACCGAGTCAACAATGTTCAGAAGTTGTTAAGAAGGCAAACAAAATAATTGGCTTTATAGGCAGGTCATTTGAGCATAAATCCAAAGAAGTTATCCTAACCCTTTACAATTAATTAGTCCGCCCTCTTCTGGAATACTGCGTTCAATCCTGGTGCCCTTATTACCAAAAAGACAAACAAGCTAGAACGAGTTCAACATAGAGTTACCAAAATGATACCTAGCCTAAAGAACAAACCATACGAAGAGCGTCTTAGAGAATTAAATCTATTTCCTTTAACCCAGCGCAGATTAAGAGGTGACTTAATTCAAGTGTTCAAAATCATCAAAGGCATCGACAATATGAACTGTAGTAAGTACTTCACTATCGACCAATCTAATTACACGCGGGGAAACGGTTGCAAAATTATTGGTAAATCTTTTAACTCACACGAATCTAAGAATTTCTTCTTCAATCGAGTTGTCAACTTGTGGAATGGGCTTCCCCGAAACGTTATAGACTGCATCACCGTTGATTCATATAAACTCCGCCTAGACAAATATCTCGCATCAAACCCGCGACTGACTGCGTTTGTAAATGAATAACTTTATTTTATCCCCCCCTCAGTTACTAACCCATCTGTCCCCTACTAACTTCCTAATCCTGCCACAGACATTAGTTCCAGGGCAGTAATTCCCTTTCCAATGTTCCCTTACCCACTCTAAACCACTGTTTGGACACTTGATCCTTAGTGTTTTGGAGGACAAGCAACCTAGAAGGGTCACTAGATCTGTTGTTGCTTGATTTCCTTTGTACTCCTTTGTACTCTCTCTCTCTCTCTCTCTCTCTCTCTCTCTTTCTCTCTCTCACACACACCTATTCCTCCTTATTTAAGGATTTGATATAAAAGGTGCACGATTAATTTTCCCCTGCATTATTATGTGAATCCTATATAAAGGTTGTAGGCCTAATCATTTGTTTGTATTAGGTGGTAATAGAGCAAAGTTCAGTGAGTTATCTGAAAAATTATATTGGCAGTCACCCGTACTTAGTCTCCTAACATGTTAAATGGAAGAACATACCATGCAGACCACTAGGTTGAAATCAGAGTTGATAGGCATTCTAACAACTCTGCATGTACATGTATTTATATTTGTTTAGAAATTAATATAATCCTTATAATCAATCTTTTAAATAATGTTTTCTTATTTTTTTCAGAAAACGTCCTGCATTTCCAAAGTGCAAAATATAATTTTATGAAAGGCATTATATACATAACATAGCTTACAAAGTAACATCAATATCCCTGGGTATACCACTGTATCTACATTCAAATGTGTGTGTCCACTATGTACATACATGTACATAACAATGAACGGTTTGTTCCGTTTTGGACTTCTTGGCTTCACCCCCCCCCCCCCCCCCCTTCCATACCATTGGCCAAGTTGTAAGTGTCCTTTGCAGCAAAATAGACGCTTAAGAATGATAGATTTCTATTCAGGAAGACCAGAGGAACATTTCCTGTGTGTTTTATTGATGTACTTAACATTGCAAATATATCTGCAAGGAGTCTGAGGGGTACCCAATTTTACCTGTTTTCGATTCTTAAGTGGTCGTTGCAGCAAAATGGATACTTAAGAATTATTGATTTCCATTCAGGAAGACCAGAGGAACATTTACTTCGAGTTTTATTGATATACTCAACATTGTAAATTAATCTTAATTCTGTTCAGGGGGTCCGGAGGGTACCCACCTTTTCACTTCTCAGGTAGAGAGATGAAATTAAACCTATAGCTCAATTAGTGAATAATTTAGTACTAGTTAAGCCCTACAATTTGATATACAGTAAGTATCAACTCCCTACCCCTAAAACTTATGGAGATATTGTAATTTTCAGCATTTCCTGAGACACAAAAGTGCCCCTTTGTGACCTTTGACCCGTTCTTAAGTGACTTTTGCAGCAGAATGGACACTTAAGAATCCTTTTGTTTGCTGTTGATATGGTATAAGGAACAATCTAACACGAGTTTCGTTGATGTACTCGAAATGGCAAATACAAGTGCTAATTAGCGTCAAATAAGGCCGTTCTTAAGTGGCTTATGCAGCAAAATGGACACTTAAGAATGATGGATCCTATTTAAGACCACCATGAAGAATACATAAGTGGTGATTTGAAAGATGTACTCGACCATGGCAAATAAAGTGAAATTTAGGGTCACTTTGAACAGCGCCCCCTATGAGTGGCAGCATTTGCGGAACTTGAGAATGGCCATTCAGTGATCCCTGACCCTAGGCCTATCATCCTAAGCATCAAACCTTTTGTACTCGCAATGGCAAATAAACCCCTCTGGGCTCCTGGCCTATGTTGTTTCAGTGGAATAATGGCTCTTAGAGCAGTATGTATCGCTTTACCAGTGGTTGTCCCCTCACAGGATGGGGGGCGCTGCTCAATAAACTCGCCCCTCAGGGCAAAATCAAAATCAATCTCTCTCTCTCTCTCTCTCTCTCTTCACCAAAAGCCTCGACATAGTGTATCTAGACTTTCAAAAGGCCTTCGACCTTGTCCCGCATGATAAATTATTACAGAAACTAGGAGACATAGGAATACAGGGCAAAACGTATGATTGGATTAAAAACTGGCTAAGTGAAAGAAAGCAAAGAGAAGTTATCAACGGTGTGGAATCAACATGGAGCCCAGTAAGTAGTGGAGTCCCCCAAGGCTCAGTATTGGGACCAGTGTTGTTCATAATATATATCAATGATCTAGATAATGGCATAAATAATTTAATTTCCAAATTCGTGGATGACACGAAGATAGGTAATGCAATAATTTCCGAAAGTGATAGAATAACCCTTCAAGCTGATTTAAATAAAGTCACAGAACGGTCGGAGAAGTGGAAAATGCTGCTTAATGTAAACAAATGTCAGATATTGCAAATAGGTTCTAAAAACAATAAATATGAATACTACATGAATGAAGAGAAGATAAAAAATATAACACAAATAAAAGACTTGGGAGTGCTGATAAACGAAAACTTAAAATCTTCCAATCAATGCACAGCGGCTGCAAACAAAGCAAACAGGGCACTAGGTGTCATCAGAAGAAACTTCCACTATCACAGCAAAGACATAGTTTTGCCCTTATACACAAGTATGGTGAGACCGCACCTCGAATACGCTGTGCAGTTTTGGTCACCTCACCTCATAAAGGATGTTAAAAAATTGGAATCTGTGCAAAGGCGAGCCACTAAGCTAATCCCTTCATTGAGAAATAAATCATATGATGAAAGACTGAGAGAACTTGATCTATTTTCACTTAAGAAACGAAGGATGAGAGGCCAATTGATAGAGTGTTTTAAAATTCTAAAAGGATTCAGTAACATTAATCTAGATAAGTTATTCAAAAAAGCCGAAGACACATCTACAAGAGGAAACCATTTAAAATTATTAGGTCGGAGAGCGAATCTAGATACAAAAAAAAAAATCCTTCACTCACAGTGTAATTGATGAGTGGAACAAACTTCCAAATAAAGTAATAGACAGCTGCTCTATAGATACATTTAAAACAAATCTAGACTCATACCACAGAAAAATTGGTATGGAGTAGGAAGTAATTATCACCGTATTATTTGTTCAGCTGAAGAGAGCGTTAGAAAAGAAAAAAAGTAAATAAACAAATAAAAAATAATAATAATAAAAATCATCATTAAATATGTATATACTACTAAGGGTGATGGGTTGCATGATTCCAATTAACCCCAAAATGTATATGCTGCTAAGGCGAAGGGTTGCATGAATTTTTCATTTCATTTTGTTTGTTTTCCTTTCTTTGTTTTCCAATCTTTCCTGTAAATTCCTTCTGGGGATTTCTAAGCCCAGCAAGGTTAATCACTTCCAACTTTTTCATGTACGGCAATTGCCGGAGGGAATGGAGGGTGGGGAGAGAGCCTTCGTCTTTTCTATCCTTTCCTTCAACTTTCCTTTTCTATCGGATATGCCATCTCTACTAGAATTAAGTCCTGACCACCTCGTTTGGATAGTAAGGTCTGTGTGGCCAGTGTATCTATGTAAATCTATATAAATATCTCTCTCTCTCTCTCTCTCTCTCTTGCCTCTATAATAAGGCATCATATTACCGCTTGTTATAACGACGCGGTGATTAATGAGCTGATCACACTAGTGGCAGAGAGGGGGGAAAGAGGGGATTGGGAAAGATAATTATGAAGTATAAAGAGTTGAAGGAGTTGAGAGATAAAGAGAAGGGAAGAAAAAGAAATACGGAAATTTGGGGAGAGGGGGATTGGTATAGAGAACAATTGTAAAGCGAGTTGAAAGAGTAGACCATAAAAGAAAGAGGGAGATGAGAGAGGGAAGAATGCGAATATGGGAAAAGAAGTGATTGGGAAGAGACAGAGGGAGCTAGAAGACTTGCAGAAAAGAAAGGACAAGCGAAGGAAAATAAAGACAGGAATATGGATAGGAATAGCTGGAGAGGAATGGATGCCTAAAAGGATATATAATGAAAGAAGGAAAGAAAGAGAATAAAGGTAAAAGAAGTTTGGTGGGGAAATTGTAGGCACCAATCGATCTGGGCTAGACCCAGGTGAGGTCATAGGCATGTGATAAAGAGTCGCTGGAACTCCTGTTTTATTTGCTTGTCCTCTCTTACTGATATTCTTTGTGCCTCATTTACACTGAAAGCAATCCAGCTAGCTCTCACAAACACCTTCTCTTCCTATCCACTTCACTACACTAAACATGCACACCACACTTCATTCCTCCACACCAATTTGTTTTTAAATTATTCATTTTAACCCAGCCTCGGAGTCCCCAGGGGGGGGGGGGGGGGGGGACCATAAATGCCCCCACACCCGACCGACCATCCCCTGACGACCCCACAAAATTACCTGGACCTCGGCCTGTTACCCTTTCTATTGATTTCTGCAACATTCGCGGACTTTCCTCTAACTTTCACTCTGTTGAACACCATCTCTCCTCCTACAAACCTGATCTTCTCTTCCTCACCGAAACTCAGGTGTCTGTAGCAACATCCAGCAGCCCCTTCTCTGTATCCTCCTACTTTCTCTATCCTAGTTTCAAAGCCAGAGGCGGATGTTGTGCATCCGTGCACAACAAGCTCACTTGCTCTCGTGTTCCCGATTTCGACTCCTCTGAATTCTCAACTATATGGCTCAAACTTTCCTGTCAATCTCTTACTAAATATTTCTGTGCTGTCTATCTTTCACCTAACTCTACCAACTTTCTCATATTCTTTGACTATTTAAACTCTACAGTGGAACACATTCTATCCATTTCTCCTTTCTCAGAAATCTCCATCTTAGGAGATTTCAACGTTCACCACCGCCAATAGCTCTCCTCTCACACTACTGACCCAGCTGGTGAACAAACCTATGCCTTGTCTATCCTAAATGACCTAGAGCAGTTAGTTCAGCAACCCACCCGTATCCCGGATCGCATTGGAGATCGGCCCAACATTCTTGACTTGTTTCTAACTTCTAACCCTTCTTCTTATACTGTCAATCTTTTCTCTCCTTTGGGCTCCTCCGACCATAAACTTATCTCTGTCACCTGTCCTATCTCTCCAGTACGGCCCCCCGATCCTCCTAGCCGGTGGCGCTTGTGGCACTTCGGCGCTGCCGACTGGGAGGCTCTCCGGCAGTACTTCTTTGATTTCCCATGGAATGATCTCTGCTTCCGTGGCCGGGGACCCTCGGAGAGTGCTGAACGCATTACCGAGGTAATCCAATCGGGCATGGAAGCATACATTCCATTCTCTTTCTCTCAGACTAATGCTAAAAAATCTTGGTTTACTCACGCCTGTTCTACTGCTGTCCGCAATAAGGAGAAAGCATTCAAACGGTACCGACGCCTTAAAACTCAAGACTCTCATTCTTCCTATGTTTCTGCCCGGAATCAAGCCAAATCTGTTCTTCGACTTGCCAAACACTCTTTCATCAATAATAAATGCACTGAACTATCCAACTCTAGCTCTTCCCAAGCTTTCTGGCATCTAGCCAAAAACCTCTCCAACAATTTCTCTTCCTCGTCTTTCCCTCCCCTTTTCCACTCTGATGGCACAACCATCACTTCTTCCTCTGACAAAGCTAAACTTTTCGCTCAAACTTTTGCTAGAAACTCCACCTTGGATGATTCCGGTGCTATTCCTCCCTCTCCACCCTCCTCTCTCTTACTTATGCCTAATATCCTAATCTCTTCTAAAGATGTACTTTCTACCCTCTCTGGGCTTAATACTAATAAGGCGTACGGTCCGGACGGTGTTCCTCCTGTTGTTCTCAAAAACTGTGCTTCCGTGCTGACTCCCTGCCTAGGCAAACTCTTTCATCTCTGTCTATCCTCTAACGTCTTCCCTTCATGTTGGAAATTTGCTCACATTCAACCTGTCCCAAAGAAGGGTGACCGCTCTCAACCCTCCAACTATCGTCCAATTGCTCTCATCTCTTGTCTTTCTAAAGTTTTTGAAACTATTCTTGCTTCCAAATTTCTTAAGCATTTCTCTTCTCATAATCTGCTCTCAGATCGCCAGAATGGCTTCCTTAAGAGGGTTGACCTGCTTTTGTTCTGTCCTTATCTATCTTTCTCTGGCTTGTATCCATTTGACCCCATTCAGCCTACTGTTTTAAGACGTTTATCCCCATTCAGGTGTTAATTTTTTACTGGTGAGTGGTAGCGAGCCAGCATAGCTATTAAAACATTTTGACAGCAGGCTAAATTTGTACATTTTTCGATAGAAACATTTCTCCGGCGAAGCCGGATTTCTTCATATAATGCTGGCTTGCTATCGCTCGCCAGGAAGAAATCGACGCCTTGATGGGGATAAACGTCTCTAAATAGTTGGCTGAATGGGGCCGAATGGATACAAGCAAGGGAAAGAGAGAAAGGAGAGAAATACAAAAAAGCAGGTCACCCCCCTTAACCCGGGAAAAGCGGGGAGACTCTTAAGAGTTCCCCCGGCGGACTGCGGGAAGACTCTTAAGAGTCAGAGAAAAAATAAATAAACTTTTGACATCAAATTTTTTTATTTTTATTTTTTATTTTTTTTTATTTTTTTTTATGTTTTGGCCCCTGGGCCATGCAAAATCTCAGTCCTCTACCTCCCCTCCTTCCCCACTTTCCTCCTCTCCTTCAGTTATCACCTATTTTCCCTGTTATTCCCTTATTCTGAGGTATATTTTCGTGCTAACATTAGAAAGCCGGTTGCAGGGTGTGGTCATCACTGATAGAAAGCGAGTGCAAGAGAGAGAGAGAGAGAATATCGATCGACTGTGTCTCAGTGGCCTTGGGGGAAATTGGCGGGAAAGCAGCTTGCCTCACCCATACATTATACAACTCGCGGGCTATATCTCCAATTTTGACCATCCAAACGCTGTTTTCACTCGTTTTATTGTTGTTTCAGGTTAATACCTTTATAATCAACCCATAATAGGCGCATATGGATAAGTATTAATGCTATTAATGGTACAATGAATATTTTAGTGACGGAAACACCTCAAATACATGCGCACAGGGAGAGGTGTCTAATTACCCCCATGCGCACTTGTTAGGTTAAGGGTCGCTCTACTGGTGATCTTCTTTCATATCTTACTAACTCTTGGTCATCCTCCTTTCGGGAATTCGGTGAGACTTTTTCTATTGCACTAGACATATCGAAAGCCTTCGATAGAGTCTGGCACAAATCTTTAATTTCTAAACTAAACCCCCCTTCGGTTTCTATCCCTCCATCTGTGCCTTTGTCTCTAATTTCCTTTCCGGCCGTTCCATAGCCGCGGTTGTGGACGGCCATTGTTCACTTCCTCACCCTGTAAACTCTGGTGTTCCTCAGGGCTCTGTTCTATCTCCTATTCTCTTTCTAATTTTTATAATTGATCTCCTCAACTGTACCTCAATTCCCATCTATTCATACGCAGACGACTCAACCTTACACTACTCCATTAGTTTTTCAGAACGCCCCAGCCAGCAATCCCTCAATGTCAAACATAATGAAGCCATAGAACTCTTAAATTCTGATCTAAATACTATCTCCAATTGGGGCAGAGAAAACCTTGTTACCTTTAATGCTTCCAAAACCCAATTTCTCCATCCATCTACCCGTAAGGAACTCCCAGCGGACTATCCCTTATTCTTCAACAATACAAAAATCAATCCTTCATCTTCTCTCAATATTCTTGGTGTCTATTTTTCTTCTGCTCTCAGTTGGAAGGACCATATTACCAGTCTTGCTAAGGCAGCCTCCCAGAAGCTGGGTGTGCTCAACCGCCTTAGGGGGTTCTTTTCCCCTGCGCAGCTTCTTGCTCTGTACAGGGGCATCGTGCGTCCTTGTATTGAGTAGTGTTCACATGTGAGGGGAGGTTCCTCTCACACCGCTCTCCTAGACAAAGTTGAAAGGAAGGCCTTTCGTATCATTAACTCCCGTCCACTCACCAACTCTCTGCAATCTCTCTCTCTCCGCCGCAATGTTGCATCTCTCTCGCTATTCTATCGCTACTATGATAATCAGTGTTCCTCAGAGCTTTCCCAATGTATACCACCTCCTTTATGTAGGGCACGTGGTACCCATCTTGCAACTCAATCCCACCCCTACTCTGTGCAACTGTCCAACCCAAAAGTGAAACGTTACTCTCAAACTCTCTTCTACTCAACAGCTGAGCTCTGGAACTCTCTCCCATAATCAGTCTTTCCCTCTTCCTATGACTTTAATTGCTTCAACCTCCGTGTGTCCAGGCATTTTGGCTCGAACGTTCCTTGATTTTGGCCCTGTCACTCTTTCAACTATGGGGGAGGCACTCGCTATAGGCAGTTCTGCCTTTTGCCTCCCTCAATCGCATAGGAAAAAAAAAAAAAAAAAAAAAAAAAAAGCAGCCCTATGAAGAAATAATATAAACAGGGAAGCAAGGAAAGACAGTTAGAAATGAGAGAAAAATACGATTATATATGAAAAAAACGATAATGAGAGGATTGGAAGACTATGAGAAGGAAGGGGAAAAAGGATGATTGGGATGGGGAAGAGCTGGAAAGCTAAACTAGGAGATACATGGCGACAAGGCAAGGAAAGAACATAAAGACATGGAAGAATGGGATTGAAGGAGTAGGAGATAGAATAAGGTGGATGAAGGAGGGATGATTGAAAAGAGCAAGAGAGTTAGAGGACTAAGGGAAATTATAGGCTAAAAGAAGGAAAAACAATGAGATAAGAAAATAATAGGATAAAGAAGTAATGTAAACACATGCCAACGTTTGTAGTGGACGTATTAGCTCAACACAGTCAGTCTGGTGAGTAGCTCATCACGAAGTCTATACACGAGGTGGTGAGGGACCAACATTTATTATACAAAAATATGATGGAAAATAAAGAGATGCCCAGGCTATTTATTAAGAGAAAAATTTCTAACTGTGCTCTAATCTTAATAAATAAAGGTCAATGTTTGTCTGTTTGTCAGTTACCCGACCTTTGTTACTAAACTCCTCCCACAGTTTTGGTGCCATGTGGGAGTGTGGGGTACCGTTGGAAAGCCCAGGCGTTGGAGATGGTTTTAGGCGAGTTTAGTGGAAATAAGAGACACTTTTGTTTAATACAATTTTCGGCAGAACTTTCGGCAGAACTTATGTAGTAAACGGGAGCGAAAAAAATTGCCGTTTGGGGCAGAAGGAGGCCTCCGATCGAAAAGGTGTATGGAACGAAAGTTGTTCGCAGCTCCCCAAAATGGGGATAAGAAATGAGGTCAGATCCAAAATCGGAGGTCATTTAGCGGCCGAAATCAAGGTCGCCGTTTAATGAGGCACAGGGAGGTCGAGGCCGGTTATTATGGTAGTAGTAGTATTGTGATGATTGTGGTAGTAGTGATTGATTATGGTGATTATGGTAGTAGAATTTAAACCCGGGCAACGCCGGGTACCCCTCCTAGTTTCTCATATTTCCCAAACTCTTTATTTACGCAGCAACTCCAGCCTGGCTCTCACTTTAATGAACGCGTGACATGCAAATTGAAAAAAAAAAAACAAAAAAAAAAACATGATTTATCCCAAATGTCCTCTTCAACTACCCGCCCCTCGCTGGACAAGGTGACCAACACTCGGACGAGTGTTTATTAAATGGTGGAGGGGGCTGGTAATTGGAACTATTACCGAATGTTTTTGGAGCAAATATTTATGCACTAACTATTTTTAAATTCAATTATTATTATTATTTTAACTTGTTCAGTAGAGTTACGTATTTTAGCTCATTTATTAGTCTGCCTTTTGTATCCTTCATACACATAGGAAAACAAAACAAAACACTAAAGTCGGCACTGCATTAATGATGCTATCTATGTTTTCCATAAAGCCGTAATTAATTTAATATGCAAAACTATTTTAATTTATCTTCTTCAATACAAAGACATACTATATCCATATTATTTAACTGAACTAAAACAGCCATACATCGATAGGTGTCCTACACATATTCATATAATCTCTAAAACCATGATTCGCATCTTTGCATAATTAGATGTTTGAGGAACATGAATAGCGTTCCCCTCCATTACTTGCTACCACTCCTACACATGTTCCCCCCCCCCCATTCCCCTCCTCCCCCCCATTTTCCCCACTCTTCCCACCTCCTCAATTATCCGGTGTTTTCCTTATTATTCCAAATGTTTATCGAATATTTTCATGCAAGGACGGCTGGGAGATAGGGGGGAGGATGGAGGAGTGTATGTCCGATCCTCGAAGCCAGTCTGAGAGCTCCCCTTGTCTCTCAGTACCATTCGAGACAAGTGAGAGGTAGGGTGTTTCTCTCTCGCCTGTCAAGGTCAGATTACGACCGTGGGGTTAAAATAATTATACGATTTTCATCAGTCAATTGCTGTTAACACTTGTTTTATTGCATTCCAATGTTCATATGCTCATATTAAAAGTAAAATAGGCACATTTGGATAAGTATTAATTATATATATGGTCAATTGACGATTTTCGTCATGAATAAATCAAAATACCTTTGCATTGCGGGCACTTTCAAAGCTGCACTGCTTATGAGTTAATGAATACGCAAATTGAGTATCCAAGCATGAGATGGCCAAATCATACACGTGGAGTCTATCTATCTATCTATCTATATGCTCAGGCCCAATCCCCATTGTGGGGGTAGCTGACTCAAGACAGAGCAAGAACAGGGAAAACAAAAACAACATAAAACAACAAATAAACACAGATAAAAAGCACAAACTCACGCGCATCCAGGTCACCCAGGAGAAGACCCAGAGACCAGGGTCACCTAGGTCGCTCCAGCACTCCCCCGGCCCCCGCCCACCTGGAGAGGTTTCGATCTCGGCAGGCAGACATGCAGCGGAGCCAAAGCCACAAGCCCTCCCACCACACTTCCAGGCGCACCCTTCATATTAATCGTCTCCCCGGGCCAGGCGCCTGATGGACTATTATCTAGTCCAACTTGCGCCCGACCCCTTACTCCAAATGACCACGTGTTCACTCAACTATTCACAAGCATTCTCCATTAACTCCTGTCCACCACCACTTCCCCTGCCTGATCTATAGTCATTCCTCTATCATCCAAAGCCTTTCTTACACAGTCTCTCCATCTCAATGGAGGTCTTCCTGCCCTTCTATCTTCCCTTGTACCTGACTCACATATTCTCTTTGTAAGCCTTTCATCTCCCATTCGTTCAACATGACCATACCAGCTCAGCACCCTTCTGTCCACTCTGGCTGACAAATATTCCTGCTGCCCCACTCTCCTACATATCTCTTCATTCCTCAATCTGTCTCTACGAGTAACTCCACACATACTCCTCAAGCAGCTCATCTCCATCACATCCAGCCCTCTTTTCTCCATTTTCTTCAGACCCCATGTCTCAGCCCCATACATCACTGTTGGCACAACAATTCCTTGATACAGTGCACTTTTTACTTTCACTCCGAGATTTTTCGTCTTCCACATACTTCCCATTGCTCCGAAAACCTTCCTTCCTTCACACACTCTCTGTTTTACCTCCACTTCCATACCTCCACTCCTGCTTATCGTTCCTCCTAGATATTTAAAACACTCTACTTGATCCAATATTTCCCCATCCAGCCTCACATCTAGATTCACCCTATGCTCTCCCCTATTACACACCATTACTTTACTTTTATTGACGTTCACCTTCAGTTTCCTCCTTCCACAAACCACACCAAACTCTTTGACTACCCGCTGCAGTTTCTCATCAGAATCCGCCACCAATGCTGTGTCATCAGCGAACAGCAACTGATTCAACTCCCAATCTCTACCATTCTTTCCTACTAAACCCAATCCTCTTCCCATAGTTCTCCTTTTCACCTCCCTCACCACACCAACCATAAACATATTAAACAGCCATGGTGACATTACACAACCCTGTCGCAAACCTACCTTTACCTCAAACCATTCACTCAACTCACCATTTCCTACTCTCACACATGCTCTGCTCCCTTCATAAAAACTCTTAACTGCTTCTAACAAATTTCCTCCTATTTCATAAATCCTTAACACCTTCCACATTGCTTCACGGTCCACACGATCATACGCTTTTTCCAAGTCCATAAAAGCCCAAAATATCTCCTTATTGCTTCTCTAAATACTTCTCGCATAACTGTCTTACTGCAAACATCTGATCCACGCACCCTCTTCCCCTCCTAAAACCGTACTGTTCTTCTCCTATTGCAACTTCCGTACACTTTATTATCCTCTCTATCAACACCCTGCCATACAGCTTTCCAACCACTGACAATAAACTAATACCTCTATAACTTGAACACTCCTGCCGATCTCCCTTCCCCTTATACAACAGCACAATACATGCATTCTTCCAGTTTATTGGTACCATTGACACAGCAAAGCACACATTGAGTACAATTCAAATTACTTCCACCAGTACCTCCCCACTCTTGAAGTTAAAAAATTGATTCCGTTACCCTATTTGCCTTCATTAAGATTATTTTCCTTTCCCCAGATAAGCTCTGTTAGGGTACTTCACACTTGCATGATCTTGATCCCAGCAGCCCTTGACTGGGCAAACGTGGCGCAATCCTAGGGCTAATCTGGGTCGTCGTAAGGACGTCCCTGGGGGCATGGTTGCGCCTATCGGCGTCCCAGCGTGTTCTCATGGGTCGGCGTAGCGCAAAATAATGTAAAAGAAAATCAAATTTGGCCACAATGGTTGGCAGCCGTTATTTGTCATTGCACCTTCCTTGTTCCTTCATGGCACAATCTTTGAACCGTCAGTATCGTCGAGGCAATGTCGTTGCACCATTAGTAAGAGGAAGTGAGTTGATGAGGCGAATTGCATTTGGCTCTACTCTTTCGAGACGTGCGGTATGGGTGGAATCTCCTCACACATGTGAGCATACTTGATACATGGGTGCAGTGTGCCCCTATAAATCCCTCTCTCTTAACCCGCTGAGTACCAGCTAAATATTAATAAATGTACCACCCAGTACCGGCTGATTCTGATTTTTTTTTTATTCCAGAAACAATAGCGAATGGGTTATGAATGAAGGAAAAAAAAAAAAAAATCAAAAAGTGCAAAAAATGGTCCTACAGAGCCCCCGAAAACGGATTTTACAAGAGTAAAAAATTGAAGGCAATTTCCCCAAAAAAACATGTTTTTGCGCGCTCACGCGCACGCGGTTGGACTTTGAGAGTTTTCAATCATCGGCATGGGTGCGTGGGATACTTACACAGTTCCCATACAAATCTGAGCCCTCGGGGTGCCATAAGACCGGAGTAATTAGGACCGGACCAGCCAGGACGCAAACCATGCGTCGCTGGGGTTTAGCGTTACATACATTGTGGACGCAAACCCTGCATCGCTGGGGCTCAGTGGGTTAACTGGGATATTGTTCTCTCCAGCTCTGTTTGTGTGCCCCATCCCATACATACATCATGTGTGCGTGGGGAGGTCCCCATAGCTGGTCAGATGGACGGTAGTCAATAATTCCCAAATGAGTGCCGTACTCAACCCTTTTATTTAACGACTACTACTCGTACCTTGCCAATATACTGTATATTTATTTGTGTGTAACATAGAAATAGCAATATTTCATCCAAAGAGTTATATATATATACCGGTATATATATATATATATATATATATATATATATATATATATATATATATATATATATATATATATATATATATATATATATATATATATATATATATATATATATGTTTGGTGTTGTTGTGAAATTAATAAAATATAGATTATCAGTAGGTTCAGGGATATTTCGTAGCGAGGCCGGTCTATATGATCTGTGCCCCATGAATATTCTTTCCTCTCACTTAAACATTAGGCCTACCATAGCGCGGTTGGGAATATGAACATGATTAGATTAATATCCAGTATTCGAGAATGGATAATAAGTAGTAGGCGTGTGCATAAACCTTTAACCGTCCTGGTGGTGTAATGGTTAAGGTGGCAAAAATCTGTGTGATAACCCAGGTTCGAATCCCGGTGGATCACATATATACTTTAATTTATATTATTTGGGGGTGTTTGGTGTTATGGTGAAATTAATAAAATATAGAATATATATATATATATATATATATATATATATAATTATATATATACTGTATACTGTATACAGTATATATATATTTTTGTTTTATATATTCCAACTACTCCTTCTCGGGCATAGGCTGATAGCCTGCACATTCACCGCTCAACACGGTGAAGCCCGTGAGGTCTTGTTCCACTCTAGGAAGTGAGACAAGTGAAGCACGAGCTACAGCCAGCCTTTCGCCAACCTGCCATCGCAGACGCGAGGCTCTTAGTCCGGTTGCTAAACCCCAGATTTTTGGAGAACCTTGCATTGCGGTCAATACAAAGTTTTTTTGCTGTTTCTATACCTCTGAGGTGTGCTCTTTAAGAATCTGGATGATGCCACTCTGTCATCCTTGGGCAACCGGCACAATATGCAAATTAAGGGCGCCATTACTGAAAATCTTGTTTTCGTCAAAATCTCAGTAACTATGCATGGTATCAAAATCATTTTGGTGTCTATACACATGTTTTAGGGGTAAAGAATCAGACTAAACCATTTCAGTATTGATCACACCAATATTTTCTGCAAAATATGCAAATAAGGACCGCCATTATTGATAATATCAGTAATGGCGGCCTGGTAAAAGCTGGGGTAAAGGCAGCGTTAATCGACTACTGCAGATTTTTAGGGATTTTTTGATGATAGTATAGGGGTTTGCCACTCAATGTTGCTAACTTTTTGTCAGATTTTTTGTGACAAATGTATTGTTATAATAATATTAACATTTATAATAATAATAATGCTATTATTTGTAGATGAAAGGTAGGTAAGGTTAGGTTAAATTAGTTTTACGTTTTTATATTTATATATTTATACATTTATTTATTTTTTGATTATTTATTTTATGTTTATGTATTTATTTATTTATACATTTATATTTTTATTTAAGCAAATATAAGAGTGGCTAACATATATCTTCTCTTCCAGGTTGAGCTGAGCTGAAAGATGGAAGGGTGCTGCATCTTTTGTAAAGAAGATGGAAGCAAGAAAGAACTTAGCGTCGCAGGAACTGACAGGATACAGACTATCATTGAATCAAGTAAACGGAGATTTGATGATCTCCATGAAGATCTTGAAACTAGACTGTTGGCAGACAAACATTTAGAGGTGCTTTGTCATAGAGATTGTGTATCCACGTATACATCCAAATCACACATCAAAAGACACTTGAATAAACTAAGCGCATCAAAAGGTTCTGAAGAGACATATGCAGTAAAACGTCTGCGTCGGTCCGAATCGACAACCTTCATCTTCAGGCAACATTGCCTTTTCTGCGGTGAGGAATGCCTTGACATTGATCCTAAGCATCCGGATCGTTGGCGCAGGGTTGTTCTTTGTAGGACAGCGGACCGTGGTGAGGGGAGAAAGACTTTTAAGGAAACCCTTCTAGATGTCTGTAGATCTCGTCACGACAACTGGGGACGCGAGGTAGAGACACGTTTGGCTGGGGCAGTGAGTGATTTGCATGCAGCAGATGGTAGATACCACACAGACTGTTACAAGAAGTTTTGTTCACCTCGGTCAGTGAAGTCAGCTTCAGCAGCATCTAGTAGTAGCCAAGAGGAGGTGGATGTGGCTTTTGAAATGACAGTCAGTGCAATGAGAGCAAAATCATCGCGATTGTGGAATTCCATCGAATTATACGACCTATACCAGTCCAATGGTGGAAGAGACATTAGCCGCCGAACCATAGTCTCCAAGTTGTTAGAATACTTTGGTTCGGATCTTCTTGTGCTGAGTGGCACAGGTGTTGCTAGTTTTCTCGTGTTTCGAAGTAAAGCATCAAGTTTTTTGAGACTAGTGCCGAGCAGTGATGAAGATGATGTTGAGATTGGACTGGAAAAGGTTGCTCGCCAGATTGTCCGTGATGTAAAGGAATCATTAGTTGATGACAAGAACTATCATGCCAGAGTTGATATGGACATTGCCCTTAACTGTGTCAGTTCCACTTTGTTATCCTTGTTATCAAAGCTTTCTACAAAGTTGGACCACACCTTACCAGCCGCTCTCATCGGAAACATTGTTACTAATGTCATAAGTGGTAGATTCACAACCCTCCAGATTGCCCTCGGTGTTGTCTTAAACAGGAAAGGGTTGATTGAAAATGTTTATGAGTTCCTTGCATCTTGCAGCTATGATGAAGTTCTTAGGTTCAAAGCATCGGCAGCAGCAGCAGCTGTAAGCAATGCATCGTTAAGAGGACATGGCCATGCTGAAGACAGTCTTGTTCAGGTTGTCTCTGACAATTTCGATGCACAGATTTCATCACAGAATGGGCTCCTTTCCACGCACTCTCTCGCAATGTTACTAACATTTGTAGATAAGCATGGTAAAGATGATGCCAATGGCCAGACCTTTCGCCGCATAAGAAAAGACGAGATGAAAGAACAGATTATCGAAGATATGCCCGTCCAGAGATACTATGGTCCTAAGAAGCCGGACATGCCTTCAAGTGAAGTGAATCGTTCGGTCTTACCACTTCGAGTAATGGCGCACCAAGTCGTTGCTTTAGAAAGGGCCCGCCATTTAGACTTTGAGTTCTTTAAGTGTGTTGCCACAAGCACAAACCCTATCGAGTTCGGTGGCTTCAACACCAAGTTGTGTAGAGAGCAAGGGCAGAGTGTGAAACCAGCGACAAAGGCCGTGTATCTGCCATTGATTGATATGAATCCAGCCCACCCGGACTCCATGCTCACAGCCATGACTGAGGCTCACTGTCTAACGAGGAATGTGGACAGGACATTACTATTCTGACAAATGATCAGCAGCTCTACAGAGTTGCAGTCAATGTGAAATGGGTTTACCCAGAGAGATTCTCGGATTTCATACCAAGGCGCGGGGGCATGCATATGCTCATGAGTTTTATTGGCTGTGTTGGCGTATTGATGGCAGACAGTGGACTTGAGGATATCATGAAATCGTGTTTTGGAGGTGTGGCACACATGCTGTCGGGGAAGAAGTTCCCACAGAACTTTAGAGCCCTTCGGTTAGTGATAGAAGAACTGTTGCGTGCACATCTGGAAGGATGCGAAAGTCATGAGGAGATGCTTGGAGCGCTTGAAAGCATCTCCTTAAGAAGCATCACAACTCGCCTCTGGGTTCAGAACCTGATAAAACCTGTCTTCATCATGATGGTCTTCGTGCGGGTGGAACGAGAGGCAGACTGGCCACTCCACCTCTGGGCAGTAGAGCAAATGATGCCATACATGTTTGCCTCTGCTCACTTCAACTATGTGAGATACGGGTTGTACTACCTGAGGACAATGGAGCGTCTCCCACCTGAAGTGCTTCAGTGCTTCATGAGAGTCACAAGCCGGGACTCTGGAACGGGATCTGGTCCGACATGTGGATAGAGACAACCTTCATGCGTTACGGGCATGGTCCAATTGGAATCATAGGCATAACCCTGAAGCCCGAAACCCTAAAATGATGGGCATACAGTATGCACACCTGCAGCATGATCGTTCAAGATATCGCGGATATGTCGGATGACAGTGGAGAGAGGGAGGTGACGAGTCATAAAGAAGAGAAGCCATCACGCATCACTTCAGACGCCAAGAACAGAGACAAGATACGAGATCAACTTCTGACTTGCGTCGACCCCCTGGATCCAACTGGTCATCCCGCTGGTTTGATCAATGTCGTTACTGGTCGGATTGCACCTGAAACGGTGAACGCACATGACGCGGTGGATATTGGGAATGGTCAACTTGTGTCATTTGAAAAGAGCTGGCCTGGTGGATTTAATGCATCCTTATCCAAGTTGGTGGTGACCATGGCAGTGAAGAGAAAGGCAGTAAAGGTTGGGAACAATAATGTGTATGACACGAATCTCATCTACTCGCGGGTACTAGGGTTGCACCAGTCTCGAGACATTGATATCAAAACTGTCCTTGCGCATGAACTGTCACCCGTGCCTACCTCCATGTTTGATGATGAAGGCAAAATGAGAATCGCAACTACGAAATCCACGCTGAAGAAGAAGCTGCAGGTGACTGTGTCACAGCGTTTGGTTGAGAAAGTAGAGGTAGAAATACTGGATGGCTGTGCTATCCTTTGGGTTATAAACTGGCCTAATCTAGGAACTGTGGCAGATTTTGTCAACGGCTTCACGAGGAATGTGATGAAAAGGGTGGCAATCCAGGACACCTACCTGATCTTTGATCACTACTTCGACTTCAGCATTAACAGTGGAACGCGGGCAGCTCGAGCTGGTGACGAAGCGAGCCGACGACACAAACTGCAGTTACATACTCCATTGCCACCTCAGAAGGTTGTCCTTGCAGTAACTGAGAATAAGGTACAGGTCATAGATCTGATATGTCAGAATTTGATCCAGAAAACACAGGACGAGCCGAATGAACACAGTCTGGTCATTACCTCTACTGACTCTGTACCAGTTGTAATTCAGGATGGCATTGTCTTCCGCAGAGAAGATCTCATGACTCGCCAGGAAGAAGCGGATGTAATAATCATACAGCAGATGGTTAAGGTAGCTGAAAGTGGCATGAAAAGAATCAACATCGTATGTGAGGACACAGACGTTTTCATCCTCCTGCTGCACTTCTACGCAAAGTTGAACCTGACTTGTCGTCTTACAATGGAAGGACCAAGTGCTGAACGAACTACTATAGACATTGGGGCAACTGCAAGTGAACATGGACACTTGCTTTCACAACTGCCAGCTGCTCATGCCCTCTCAGGCTGTGACACTGTGGCTCAGTGCTTCAGAGTAGGAAAAAGCACCGTCATCAAAGTCCTTAAGAGTGGTGTAGAACTGCACAAATTGGGCGTATTATCTGAGGACATAGGCGACATCATTGAAGAAGCGACAGCATTCATGGCTGCCTGCTATGGGGTCAGAAGCTTGGTGACATCGAATATGTCTGAGGTCCGTGGAGAAGTCTGGTCGCGAAGGATGGGTAGAAAAAATGTGACAAAGGCTCCAGAGCTTAAGTCACTCCCACCATCTAAAGAGGCATTCGAAGAGAACGTAAAGCGGGCGCACATTCAGACTGCCATTTGGAAATCAGCTCTCAACTCAGAACCTCCAGCATTAGATCCTGTCGAGTTCGGATGGGAACGTGATGAACGCACTAGATGCTTGTTCCCAGTAACATTGCAACCAAACGTTAGTGTTGCTCCACCGGAGGTGCTGGAAATGATAAGGTGTGGCTGCGCTACGGATACACCCTGTTCGACAGCAATGTGTGCATGCTATAGAGCTCACTTGCCATGCACAATATTTTGTGGATGTCACGGAGAAGCACACTGCCGGAATGAGCACACCCGAAGGGTTAATGACTGTGACAATGTTGTTGAAAGTGACTTGTTTGAGAACTGAGTTAAATCAGTAATGGCAACATGCATCAGCACAAGTAAAGGGGATGTTCTGTAACGACTCGGATATACACTAGAAGGTGATTTTTGCATATTTTGCATATTTTGCGGCCTTAATATGCCTATTCAGCACAAAATATTGGTGTGATCTTTACTGTAATGGCTTAATCTGATTCTTTACCCCTCAAAACATGTGTATAGACACCAAAATTATTTTGATACCATGCATAGTTACTGAGATATTGACGAAAACAAGATTTTCAGTAATGGCGGCCTTAATTTGCATATTGTGCGGATTGCCCAAGGATGACAGAGTGGCATCATCCAGATTCTTAGAGAGCACACCTCAGAGGTATAGAAACAGCAAAAAAACTTTATACTGACCGCAATGCACGCTTATCGGTCCATGCCACCGGACTATCTTGGCTGCCCACTAATTGGCTCAAAGCAGTCCCACTTCTGAGGCTGCTTCGACTTTATGCTTCACTGTCTCATGTCCTAGACTCGGACCCTCACTCTCACAACGCCACCTATTGAGCAATGAACTAAATAGACATTGCCCCCCTGTAGCATATTATGAATATGGGAATATTCGTACAGTGCTATTTAATCAGGGAACAATTATGGTATTTTTTGGCGTTTCGGTGGGCTTTCTGGTAATGCTCTGATACTAGGTACAGCACAAATTCCATCCCAATAATATCTTCCCATTGACATATCGGGATTTGAACCCGGGACCTTTGGATTACCAGTCCAGTGGCAAGACCACTCCACCACACCTCCCCTAAACATATATATATATATATATATATATATATATATATATATATATGTATATATATATATATATATATATATATATATATATATATATACTGTATATATATATATATACACCTGTGTTGCAAGAATGTCCCTGTGCTGTATGGAAATATCCACATTTCAATAAGTCCCTACATGTTGTAAAATGTAACTGCATGTTGCCTGTGTTACAAGACCTTTACTATCTTGCATGGATATGTTACAAAGACATTTCAGATGTTAAAAGTAGGTTCAAGAGTTGCAATGAAGTTCCCACATATCAAAAAGACCCAATTGTTGAAAAGAGCCACCATGTAGCACAAGTATGTTGCAAATATATCCTCAAATAGCCAGAAGGTGACCCAAGTGTGAAGAAGATCCGGCGTAGAGTGGTGGGGGTTGATTGCCACTCTGCCTGCTGATGGCGGCTGGCGACAAGTAATCTACTGATGAGATACCCGCCATCTCGACCTACACCAAATTACTCAATCTCTCTCTCTCTCTCTCTCCTTACTATCTACATGTATATCATATTAATCAATCAATCTATACAGTATATGTTTCTATCTTTCTGACTATCGATTATCGCTGTATATCCATCTGTACCAATTTATATTCTACCAATTTATCTACTTATTTATCTAGCTTGGCAGGGCTGATAACCCTCAATCACCGTGTAAATTGACAATAACTTAGTTATCTACTGTTAAAGTTATTTTTGTCACTCCTGCCAATATACAGAGAAAACCATTTCTTACGACTATTATGATACATTTACTCTACTACTGCAAATAGAATATGGAATTCGAAACTTTTGGAGGGGAAACGATAATAGGCAACACATTCTAAAATTGAATTTGTACAACATAATGAGTTAACCAAGAGTTAAATAATAGTTTATATGAAATGTCTGTAAATATACAGTATATAGGCATACAATTCCATAACAGCCTTAGCGATCCATATGAAAACGGTTTCAGTCTCATTTCCTAATGGCCACATTACAGGCAGCCCTATTTTAGGCTGAAAACACTTCTCAAGTTTTAATGTTTAGATGAGATACCCACAGGTCCTGTAGGTATAACCAATCGTTCAGCTCTAGCCACGTTCTCACACTTATAACTAATCATCCATCTTTACCATAAACCCAAACTACTTTTCACATTTATTCTTAAAATCCAAACACCTACAGTAGATACATTACCTTTCACATTAACCTCACATGTCCATCTTACCATGCTCATTTAATTATAAAACTATCTTAAATTTTATCTGACCATGAATCTGAAACATAATATATCATTGCACTACTAATATTACTATTTTGAAATCTTACTACTTGATTGTACATATATAATATGTTATTATTTAACCTTTTATTAAATTAAATAATGTGTATAAGTCTAGATATTTAAATGCATCTATCTATCTATCTATCTATCTATCTATCTATATATATATATATATATATATATATATATATATATATATAGATAGATAGATAATATACATATATACTGTATATATCTATATATAGTATATATCTACTGGGCAAATTGTACTACTCCAGCGGGACAGTGTAGCCTGGAAAACAAGTTTATAGAGAGAGTGAGAAATTGTTTTTTAACGCAACATATTACAGAGATGACATGATATAGAGATGGGACGCAGGGGAGTGTACTTGATTTGATTTTTAGCAATGAGGAGGATATAGTGGAACATGTCAATGTGGATAGCCCTATAGGACGTAGTGACCATGCCTGTATAAGTTTTAGTTGCAATATTAAAACAGAGAGGGAAAATAGAAGCAATACAAAAATATACATGTATGATAGAGCAGATTATGAGCTGCTGAGAAGGTGTTTGGACATTGACTGGGGGGAATACTTGAACAGTGAAGACGCTGAAGGAATGTGGAGGAAGATTAGAGTCAAACTGGAGAATGCTATATCCAAATGTGTACTAGCAAGGGAATATAAGGATAAAACAAAATTGAGGAAAGGAACGAACCCAGAATTACCAATGAAAAGAAAGCTTTGGACATTGATAAGAAGAAAGAAACGATTGTGGTATAGACTAAAAGTGTTAAAAAAGAACAGGGGGTCTAGTATAGAAGCTAAAGAAGTGGATTTGGAACGTAGACAAATAAACAATAAAATAAGGTGGGAGACAAGGAGGGGGGTGAAGGAGAGGGAGAGAGAGATTGCAAAAAACGTGAAGGATAATCCAAAAATATTCTGGAAGTACATTCAGGAAAAGTTAACAAGAAGAGTAGGTATCCCAGAACTGATAGGAGAATTGGATGATAGGAATAGAGCAGAAACTGATAAGGAGAAAGTAGAGGTGCTGGGGAAATACTTTGGGGAGGTACTAACAGTGGAGTCGGATGATGCAGTGCCTACTATTCCCATTAAACAGGCACCGGCACTAGAACTAATAGAGTTTTCCCATGCTAGAATAAGAAGGGCTATAGAAAAAATTAACAGAAGTAAGTCCCCGGGACCGGATGGGATACATCCAAGAATCATAAAGGAAGGAGGTGAGATGTTAGTAGAGCCATTAAATGTTTTATTTGAGGTATCTTTTAATACAGGACAAATCCCGATGGACTGGAGAGAGGCGAACATAACAGCTATTTTTAAGAAGGGAAAGAGAAATGACCCAGGACATTATAGACCAGTCAGTTTGACAAGTGTTGTGTGTAAACTAATGGAAACGGTAATTAGAGAAGGAATAATGGAGCATATGAAATCAAACCAACTTTTCAGTGGGAGACAGTTCGGATTCTAGCCGGGGAGGTCGACGGTACTACAGCTAATTAAGGTGGTAGATGATTGGATGCAAATTCTGGAGGATGGTGATGTTATAGACGTGGTATATTTCGATTTTATGAAGGCCTTCGATAAGGTCCCACATTAAAGGTTAATAGAGAAAGTTAGAAGCTATAATACAGGGGAGAAATGTGTGAAATGGATAGAAGCCTTCCTGAAAGATCGGAGACAGAGGGTACTGGTGAATGGAATAGGCTCGGGGTGGAGGGAAATTACAATTGGGGTACCTCAAGGATCTGTGTTGGGACCACTACAGTTCGTTATATTTATCAACGACTTACCTGAAGTTATAACTAATGGAAGTGAGATATACCTGTATGCGGATGACACTAAGCTATATAGAAGAGTGAGGAGTAAGGAAGATGTGGGTTTGCTTCAAGGAGATGTGGAGGGCATGAAGGGATGGTCTGAACATTGGTTAATACCTTTTCATCCAAAAAAATGCAAGTACATGCGGATTGGGACAAGCAAGATAGACAAGGTAGGATACAGTATGTATGAAGCGATGGAGGAAGTTAATGCAGAAAAGGATATAGGAGTAGTGATAGACAATAAGTTAAATTTCTCAGAACATTTAGCGGAAAAGATAAACAAAGCCAATAGAATTGTAGGGCTGATAAGGAGGACATTTGTGTCACTTGACGAAGAAATATTCAGGAATCTCTATACAGCGCTAGTTAGGCCGCACCTGGAATATGCGAACCAGGTGTGGGCTCCATATATGGTAAAGGATATAGAAGCAGTGGAGAAAGTGCAGAGGAGAACTAGCAAGCTAGTACCAACGTTGAAGAACGCTGGCTATGAGCAGAGGTTGAGGACACTGGGACTTCCGACACTGGCATATAGGAGAAAGAGACTTTTAAGATAGTGTCAGGAATGTATGATGAGGATGTGTGTGAAGGTATCTTCTTGATGGGGGAGGGAACAAGAACGAGAGGACACTCTAAGAAAATTTACAAAGAAAGAAATAGGCTTGAAAAGGCAAAGAACTCATTTTGTGATAGAGTGGTAAATGAGTGGAACGCACTGCCCCAGTATGTAGTCGATTCCGAATCAATAGGGAAGTTTGAAAGTAATCATGATAAAGCATGGGGAAGACAAGATTTGAAGTTTGATTATAAAGCAAAACTACAGAATAGTAAAAATGTTGCGTCTGCTACCGCCGCCGCCAACACCGTGAACGACTGCAGCAGTGCAAGTACTGGCACTGAGCTGGATACACAGGCCTAGTTTACCTTTTTCCAGAGGATCTACTGTAAGAAACTGTAAGAATATCTATATATAGTATATATATATATATATATATATATATATATATATATATATATATATATATATATATATATATATATACTGTCTACATACAGTATATATATATATATTGTATATATCCCGGGAGGACCATATGCTTTCATTAGTTTATTAAAGTACATTGGGGTTTGTAATTGATGATTAATTTTAAGAAACGGGGTGTTATTTATTTCTATAGGTTCAGGAACTTGGATAGCGAGGCCGGTCCTTAGTGATCTTGGCCCTATTCAATGTTCTTTTCTCTCACTAAAACAATACGCTTTCCATAATGCAGTTGGGTCTGAATACATGATTAGATTGATATCCAAAATTCGAAAATGGATATTAATCGTGATCGTGTACTCAACCTTTAACTGTATTGGTGGTGTAATGGTTTAGGTGCTTATGTTCTGGGTGTGTTGTCCCAAGTTCGAATCCCGGGAGGACCATAAGCTTACTTATATATATTTATTTATATATATATATATATATATATATATATATATATATATATATATATATATATATATATATATATATATAGATATGTATATATATATATATATATATATATATATATATATATATATATATATATATATATATATATATATATATATATATATATATACCGGTATATACTGTATATATATACAGTATATAATTATATACTGTATATATATTATATATATATATATACAGTATATAATATATACATATATATATAACATCACAGCTAACCCAGAGCCCTACCTCTCATGAATAAACATCACAGCTAACCCAGAGCCCTACCTCTCATGAATAAACATCACAGCTAACCCAGAGCCCTACCTCTCATGAATTAGATTCATGATACCTTTTATCTACAGTAGTTCATAGCTGACCAGGAGCCCTAATGTGCTTAACAATATGTTATGCGATATTTAAGTATGTTTCATTTGTTGATTATTATAACAATGTTAATATTGTTCCTTTAATCATCTTTCCATTTTCCATCACAGTTTGTAGTATGTTCTTTTGTTTATCTTGCCGTCATACATTTACAATTTGCACTGCATTAGCTTCCTAAATATTTTGTCGTGTTCCTTATTATATGTATGTTCTTAATAAAATAACCTTATACATCGTATTATGATTTTCATATAACTATAATATTTCAAAAATATTAAAATTAAATATATAATCGCATGTAAACAATGTAAATAATATCACAAGAATTTGCTCTCAAGCAACCTCCCAGCTGAAATCACGAACACATACTGTATACATAGCCTAGGTAATAAAACTATCACCACCCCTTCAGATTCATTCAGGCTATGCCTTTATTCACCTGTTCTATTTCATGCTGGAAATAAAAGTTCAATTTACGTACCAAATTAAAAGAAAATTGGCAATAAAAAATCGCAGCGGTCTTCTGGAGATTGAGGTAATGTATTTGTCTTTCTTTTCTCACAATACTATTTTCTCTGGCGAGGCTGAGAAGATCAAAGAGATAGGGTCGGGAGGGGGTGAATGGGGAAGACAGGGGATGGGAGAGTTGATGGGGAAGACAGAACTGGAGTAAAACATATGGTAATGGATGGATGGAAGTACAATGTTAGGTGGGTAAACATATAAGGCAATAATGTTAAACGAAATACATAATAATGATATAGAAGAGTTGATAGAATTGTCAGAGGTGGAGCAAGAACTGGCAGTGGATGTGAATGGTGTAAATACGAGAGAGATGGTGGGAGTGGAGAATAGATGGGAATATATAGAAGGTATTAATTAATAATATGTTGGTAAAGGAATGCCAGAACGATGGGATGGGAGAGTTGATACGATAGACAGAGGTGGAGCAGGAATTTTAGATGAGGATGGAAATTATACAATGAAAAGAAATGCTGATAACAATAGGCAATTGATGAACAAAAAAAGATGCAAATATGAGAAACATTATGGGAGACTTGATGGGTTAAAGAGAGGTGGAGCAAGAATTACCGGTATGCTAATAAAGGAAACAAATTATAGTTAGAAAATTATGATGGAGAGATAAAGGTTGATGAAGGGTAAGAACAGCATGCAGTAGGGAATTTGTAATGATAACAGTAAAATGAAAAAGATGGAATGACAACTTAATGGAATAGAGAGAGTTGAAGCAAAACAGTTATGGAAGAGGTTGACATAGAAAGGGAATGGTGTAGGAATGGTATGGGATGGAATGACAGTATGGAAGTGATATTTATAATTATGGCGGGAAGGAGCAAATTATTTAATGGAACAGTTGATGGGAGAGATAGAGCCAGAGCAATAACTTTGGCAGTGGACGGAAAGAAAGAAAAGATATAGGACTATAGGACTAGAGACGTTAATACAGATAATACAATTATCAAATTTATAATGATAAAGGACAAATTAGATAAGAAGAAGACCATAGTTGACGGGAAAGAAAGAGCTATGGAACGAGAGTGATGAGATGGAGAAGAGAAGAGAAAGGTTATACGATTAAGAAGTTAATGGGCTAGAAGATAAAGGCAACAGTGAAATTTATAGTGATGAGAGAGAGAGAGAGAGAGAGAGAGAGAGAGAGAGAGCTATTACTGGAAGAGGTGGCTAGGAACAAAATTCATATTCATTGTAGAATCAGAAATTAACTGCATTATTATTATATAATGTAGGTCAAAATTGTTTAACATATAAGTGAGTGACGCCTGTCATCAAACTCGACGGCTATACAGTAGAGCTGAGTTTGGGCTAATGGCGAGAACTTCATAACATTACCATTTTTTTATTTTTTTTTTATTTTTTTTTTTTTCTATATTCCAACTTACTTCCTCTCGGGCATAGGCTGAGAGCCTTAACATTCACCGCTTTACAATGAACAGTGAAGCCCGTGAGGTCTTGTTCCAGTCTAGGGAGTGAGACATGTGAAGCACGTAGAGTACAACGAGCACCTGCCATCTTGCCTTCACATGAGGCACGGTGCTCACTCATGGCCCGAAACGACCCCATCTCTGAAGCCACCTCGTTCCCGTGCTTCACTGTCTCACCCCCTACACTCCGACTCTCACACTTACACACACACAACGCCACCTGTTGAGCAGATAACTCACCAAGCATTGCACCCCTATAGCATATTTTGAATATGGAAATATTCATACAGTGCTATTTAATCAGGGAACAATGAGGGTATTTTATTGACGTTTCGGTGGGCTTGTGGTAATGCACTGATACTAGGTACAGCACAAATTCCATCCCAATAATATCTTCCCATTGATACATCGGGATTTGAACCCGGGACCTTTGGATTACCAGGCCAGTGGCAAGACCACTCCACCACACCTCCCCTTGAAAGAAGTTTACTTTATTTATGTATTTTTCTTCACATGTGGGTCTTTAATGAAGGCGTAGGGTTTCAATCATGTCAATAACGTAATGATAATCGTCTTTTGTGGAGTCCATCCTGTCTTCCACGTCAATTGTTAGCTAAAACACAATATAAACAAATTTAAGTGTATGGAATTTGGTATCCGCAGTGGATTTTAGCCACTTTATTATACTAAACTTCTAAGATTGAAAATTTTTCTCATGTTAGCCAGAGTAACAGGAAACAGACTAGTAATACATTCATCGCTGGATCATACAAGGTTGCAGTTTTAGGGTGGAAGCTAGGCTGCAATAAAATTAAATGAAGACAAATATAAATAGGGAGAGTTTAGTGCATGAAGCGAACCTAGACAGGATGCATTAGAGGGAGCAGATGCAGAATATATGAAAGGTCTGAGAGCGTAAGGAAGTACTAGATACAAAGGTAGAGTGGAAAACTGGACTAGAAATAGGGAAGAGACGGAGAAGGGTAAAGAGAGAGATGGAGAAGATTGGATTTAAAGGTACAATGAAATCGGAAAGAAGACGGTAGAGAAGGGAGAACAAGTGGAAGAAGAAATGAGAGGTAGAACGGAATGGAAAGGAACTACAAGAAAACTATAAGAAGGAACGAAGGATATGTTGATGAAAGGGGGGACCAAATAGGAAGATAGATAAGAAAAAAATGGGATTTGCCAGATTGAAAATTAATACGGCAGAAAGGAATGGAAGGGGAGACGAGAAGGATTATACCAGGACCCTCACACAACAGGTCAACCGGCCAGCAAAAAGAAAACGGGAGTGGGGTACTCAGTGACGTCACGCTCGCCTTCACCCAGGGCTCGCTCACCACTCACACTCTCCCACTCCTTTCGCTATGTTTATAGCTCCTAAGCTCCTTGTTGTTAGTTGTTGAGCAAAATTATATTATATTCTTTGACAAAATAAATGCAACTAGTAATATTGTGTGTAACTTTGTGACTTAAATATCTATGATTATACTATTTTGTAACAATTAACCCTTTCAAGCTCCAATACGCGTTTCTGTTCTGTTTTCTGGCTATTTGTAGATGATTTTATTCTTATTAGTAACGGCATATGGAAGTCAAACGGTTGATTGAGATAGAATTTAGCCTTTTAATACCCACAGATCCTTCCTAAGCTGCATAAAATCGTCTAATGATAACCAAAATATACTGCTAAAACGTGTCAGAGCTTCAAGGGGTTAAGAAGGGGAAATATCAATATTTTGGAATATAATATAGCCTACTGGGGTACACAAACATCAAAATCACTACATGCTGTTGAGTAATTCCATGATGGTAGCCTATATACAATAAACTATCTATCTATCTCTATATTTATTTATATGCTCAGGCCCAATCCCCATTTTGGGGGTAGCCGACTCAAGACAGAGCAAGAACAGGGAAAACACAAAAACAACATAAAACAAAAAATAAACACAGATAAAAAACACAAACTCACACACATCCAGGTCACCCAGGAGAAGACCCAGAGACCAGGGTTGCCAAGGTCGCTCCAGCACTCCCCCGGCCCCTGACCACCCGGAGAGGTTCCGATCTCGGCAGGCAGACATGCAGCGGAGCCAAAGCCACAAGCCCTCCCACCACACTTCCAGGCACACCCTTCATATTAATTGTCCCCCCGGGCCAGGCGCCTGATGGACTATTATCTAGTCGAACTTGCGCCCGACCCCTTACTCCAAATGACCACGTGTTAACTCAACTATTCACAAGCATTCTCCATTCACTCCTGTCCACCACCACTTCCCCTGCCTGATCTATAGTCATTCCTCTATCATCCAAAGCCTTTCTTACACAGTCTCTCCATCTCAATGGGGGTCTTCCTGCCCTTCTATCTCCCCTTGTACCTGACTCACATATTCTCTTTGTAAGCCTTTCATCTCCCATTCGTTCAACATGACCATACCAGCTCAGCACCCTTCTGTCCACTCTGGCTGACAAATGTTCCTGCTGCCCCACTCTCCTACGTATCTCTTCATTCCTCAATCTGTCTCTACGAGTAACTCCACACATACTCCTCAAGCAGCTCATCTCCATCACATCCAGCCCTCTTTTCTCCTTTTTCTTCAGAGCCCATGTCTCAGCCCCATACATCACTGTTGGCACAACAATTCCTTGATACAGTGCACTTTTTACTTTCACTCCGAGATTTCTCGTCTTCCACATACTTCCCATTGCTCCGAAAACCTTCCTTCCTTCACACACTCTCTGTTTTACCTCCACTTCCATACCTCCACTCCTGCTTATCGTTCCTCCTAGATATTTAAAACACTCTACTTGTTCCAATATTTCCCCATCCAGCCTCACATCTAGATTCACCCTATGCTCTCCCCTATTACACACCATTACTTTACTTTTATTGACGTTCACCTTCCGTTTCCTCCTTCCACAAACCACACCAAACTCTTTGACTACCCGCTGCAGTTTCTCATCAGAATCTGCCACCAATGCTGTGTCATCAGCGAACAGCAACTGATTCAACTCCCAATCTCTACCATTCTTTCCTACTAAACCCAATCCTCTTCCCATAGTTCTCCTTTTCACCTCCCTCACCACACCATCCATAAACATATTAAACAGCCATGGTGACATTACACAACCCTGTCGCAAACCTACCTTTACCTCAAACCATTCACTCAACTCACCATTTCCTACTCTCACACATGCTCTGCTCCCTTCATAAAAACTCTTAACTGCTTCTAACAAATTTCCTCCTATTTCATAAATCCTTAACACCTTCCACATTGCTTCACGGTCCACACGATCATACGCTTTTTCCAAGTCCATAAAAGCCCAAAATATCTCCTTATGCTTCTCTAAATACTTCTAGCATAACTGTCTTACTGCAAACATCTGATCCACGCACCCTCTTCCCCTCCTAAAACCGCACTGTTCTTCTCCTATTGCAACTTCCGTACACTTAATAAACTAAACTAATATAATAAATAGTTTACAATAAAAATTTATAATAATTTATAACAATAAAAATTTACAATTAAAATAGTTTACAATAAACTAATATGATAAATCCAAAATGAATTACAATTTAACCCTAGATGTGGTTGTGTTGTCATTATTAGCATGTTGTCCCTTATGGTAGAGTTCCTTAAAGAGGCAAGCACGACCACTTAGTGATGCACTGCATGTTTATCAATGTAATTCTACAGTATCCTAAAACCTTACATAAAAAAAACATACCCATCAGTAATAAGTTAAAACAAAATCAAGTTTAGGAATAGGAAAGACATACAAAATGAAAATGATTGGACTGAAATAAACCTGATTACAAATTCAACATATCTGTAACACGCATACATATAAAATAGGTCATAGCTAGGCTAGTACAGATATTATGTAACATATCTGTAACACGCATACATATAAAATAGGTCATAGCTAGGCTAGTAAAGATATATTGTAACATATCTGTAACACGCATACATATAAAATAGGTCATAGCTAGGTCATTGCTAGGCTAGTAAAGATATATTGTAACATATCTGTAACACACATACATATAACATAGGTCATAGCTAGGCTAGTAAAGATATATTGTTTTCGTAATGTAGAATACCGTTATTTGTTGTTCTCTCTCTCTCTCTTTTGTTGAAAGCTTGGGATAATGTTTAATTCAATACAAATATAAACATGTATTATTAAAGACAAACATTACTTAAGAACATTAGATCGCGGGAAACTGCATAAGGCCATGCGGCCCACACGAGGCAGCTCCCATTCACACCCAGCCCATATCATCCATATGCGAATCCAACTTCAGCTTAAAGCTTTGAACTGTTCCTGAGCTAATCACTGCTCTGGGCAGTCCATTCCACATGTTAACAACTCTATTCTCAAACAAGTGCTTTCCTATGCTTTCCTATATCTAAACTTATCTAACTTGAAACCATTTGAGCGGGTTATGTCGCCGCTCTTTAGCTTTAATACCTCATCTATATCGCCCTTATGTATACCTTTTATCCATTTAAATACCTCTATCATCGTCTCCCCTACATCTTCGTCTTTCTAGTGAGTGCAAGCCTAAGGCTTTCAATCTCTCCTCACCCAATAAGTTTCTAATATTATGTATCATCTTCGTCATTTTTCTTTGGACTGCCTCTAAAGGGTCGAAATCCATTCTGTAATAGGGGCACCAAAATTGGACAGCATAGTTTAAATGGGTCTTACTAGTGCTCAGTACAGTTTTAAGAAAACTTCAGCAGTCCTGTTGCTAACACTCCTAGATATGAATCCTAGAACTCTATTTGCCCTGTTCCTAACTCTTATACATTGTTTTCTGGGTTTCAGATCATTACTAACGAGCGCCCCCAGATCCATCTCACATTCTGAGTTATCCAATTCTACATTGTCTAGTTTGTATTTCGCTTCTAAATTACGATTTCCAATCCTTAATACCTTACATTTGCCTACATTGAAACTCATCTGCCAATTTATTGACCACTCGTGCAAATGATCGAGATCCTTTTGAAGACATTCCCTGTCGCTAGCTGACTATTATCCTACCCATTTTAGTATCATCAGCAAATTTACTGATCCTACTCTTTATGCCTAAGTTAAGATCATTTATATAGATAATGAGCAGAAGTGGCCCCAAAACAGACCCTTGGGAGACCCTACTTTTAACTAATCCCCAGTCCGATTTTACACCATTGATACTAACTCTCTGCTTCCTACCAATCAGCCATGACCTAATCCACTTGAGTAGCATCCCCCCCAATAACATGTCCTTCTATCTTCCTTAACAGCCTTTCATGTGGAACTCTATCAAAGGCCTTACTGAAGTCTAAGTAAACTATATCATTGACTTGTCGTTATCTACCGCTTCATATACCTCAGAGAAAACTGAGTAAATTTGTTAGACAGGATCGTCCCTGAGTGAATCCATGTTGAGAGGGTTTAATTAACCTGAAAATGTTTAAGTTATTTATAATTTTCCTGGCAATAATTGATTAAGTGATTAAGTGATTTTCATCTTCTTCCTTTGCATGTTTACATGTATTGACCTTTTGTTCCTTGTATGAAATGACGTTCAGGTGTCTTATCCTAAAAAAAAATCGATATTTTGGCAAAACATTTTTTTTTTTTTATAACAGATAAAGGTAAAGTCGCTCAAGTGAGTTTAATATCAGATGCAAGAACTTTTACACAGTTTTTCCCTTCATCTTGAAGCCATTCACCATGGACAACTTTGCATATTTCTCGTATATTGGTCAAATGAGACAAACAAAATTATACAGCTGACCTCTGTTACCACTTCTGTCTACGATGTGCCCTCTGATCTTGTTTTCTAAGAAGTGATACTTTAATTAAAAGGAAAATCTCCTTACCATATAGCCAGCAACAAAATCTAAAGACTGTTCTTCTACGAGAGTGGTGGTACATTATTTGTTTTTTTAGTTTCTCATATATCTAAACAAAAATCATACTCAATACCTACTTCTAAATATCATATCATTGAACAACAGACAGATCTGATAAGCACAATTTTCTAGGCGTAACTCACGGTCGTTAGTTAGTTTTGTTTTTGCTATGACCAGTTTTACCCAAGAAATATTATTAATTTTTGGGATCCTGAGTGATGTTGCTTTTATTGCTGAGCAATACACTATCAGTTGCTTCAGTCTTTGTTTGAAACTGACAGCGTCTGGATGTCTTATACAACCAAAAAATAATATATGAATAAATATGTAAATACAAACAATATACAGTATATATAATAATGTGTAAAGTGTCCTGATTTATAATAAATATATAAATACAAACAATATACAGTATATATAATAATGTGTAAAGTGTCCTGATTTAACCTTCTTGTCATGATAAATTCAAGGTTATGAGTAACTTTGAGCATTTCAAAGAGTCATATAAGGAAAAGGCAAGATAAAACTACTCTTTGCTGAAATCTGTAGTGGGCTGAAATTGAACTCTATTGTGGTCATAATGTGGATCATTGTGCGCAAATTGCTTAGCTGTTCTTCCAAATGCAGACCAGACGCACAGTGCTTTCCTATCGCTTGATATAGAAGAATTCACCACATGAAACTATGCATCTGTTGTTAATATGAAGCTTGCAGTTTCTTTCCAGTTTGTGCTGATTAAATTATCTCTTTCTCCTAAAATAAATATATTATTGCATACTTTACTCGCTATAATTTGTTGTCCTTGAACATTTTTTGTGAGTTTCACTAAGTTTGTAAGCTAAGCCATATTCAGATTTAGTTATCATGGACATTTCACGAATGCAATCATCTGATATAATATCTCTATTCTTCATCACAAATCCTGAATCTAGGAGATTATTTCTACTTAGTTTGAGGAGATGAGGGACATCAGCAAACACACACATTCTTGTTATATATTTGCATATTTATCTCCTTAATAATAAATTCCTACACAATCTAGTATTGTATAATATTATACAGTATAGTGTAATATTATTATTGTTATTATTATTATTATTATTATTATAATTATTATTGTCATGATGATAATTAATATGGTTATTTTTTATAATATTACTGTATCGGCGATGATAATGACAACGAATGTGTAGCAGTGTGGTGAAGATTGGCACCGTACTATCACTGCACTGCTGTTGTTTTCGATGTCATTGATAGTATATTGTATTACTGTATTTAGTAGAATACCACTACACATGTAATAATCTGCCACATGTAATGTTATGTCTATTGCTGTAAACATGACAATTATTGTTCCTTATCTGTTAAACTGTAGAGTTGATGCACCAGTTGTTACAACTACTAATACTGTGACCATCATGGAAAGTGAGTACGGTAATACTGAGCAGGTACTGGGTATAAGAACTTAGGCTATATCAGTGAATCAAGTGGTAAGGTCTGGGCAGACCCAAGGCGTCAGTGACGTCCCGCAAACTCACCCGCCCGCGCGGCCAGGGCTGGCCGGTTGACCTGTTAGTGTGTGGGTCCTGGATTATACCAAGGAAGCAATAGATTACGTGAAAGCAGGCAGGGAAGTAAGTGAGGGTGAAGTGACAAGCAGGACGATATGGAAGAAAAAGGTGATTTACTAAAACGATGGACTATGAAAACAGGACATGAAGGACAAACAAAAAGGGAAGGAAGACGATATGGAAGAAATATGAAAATAGCTAATGGGAGGGACGAGCAAGGGAGAGCAGAATAGGTAGCGAGATGATGAGGAAAAGAAGGGGAAACGAAAACAGACAAGAGTTGAGAGGGCGGACGGGATGGCAAGGGAAACATAAACTGAAATTGGACTATAAAGGGAGAAAAGCTGCCCAGGTCTAAGCAGTGGGTGAATGGAGTCAGGATAATAGAACTGGCAGCTTAAAGGGTTACAATATAGAAAGAAACTGCAGAGTGTATTAGGATTATAGAAACAAGAATGCCGCAGTAAGGCCATCATATGTGTGTGGGCTGGAATTAGTTACAGCAAAATATAATATGAGATAAAAGTTCATTATGAGAGGCATGGTATTATGTGGACAACATAAAACAAAATCTGAAAGTATTCTATGGTCTGGCGGATTCTTTACTCAAAATGTAAGGGAAATCAGCCACCTAAAATATTCTCCCTTCTGTCTATAGTCAAGTGTTCCAGCTAACGGTAAATTGTCATGTCCCTTTCTTGATTACTTAGCTAGTGCAACTATTTTGTAACGAAATATGTTCTAAATTATAAAGACTTGGCATTGATGTGATGCAGATACATAACAGTTATAAAATGTTCCCATTGAGTATCGAGATAACGATTGCTTAAGGATTACAATAATATTTTCACCAGATGAAAAAAACATTAACTATGGTTTGCCGATATAAACGTGATAGGATATTGCCAGATTACTTTGTCCAGTCGAAAATTGCCTGACTTTGCATTTATTCATGAGAGAATTAGTTAGAGGGAAAAAGCTCGAATCAATGTGAATATACTGTATATGAAGATATACTATATATTTCTTTATATGCAATAATAGTTCAGATGGAATAAGTAACACAGAGAAACAAGGGAACGTATAGATACTGGAGATGGACAGAAAATATATTTGGTGATAGAAACGGGAAAGGAATGAAAAACCGAAACGGATATAACAAATCTTTATCTTTCCTCATATTTAACTGAGGGCCAGATTCGAACCCATGGCATCAAAATACAATGCTGGTTTGCGTCACCGCTGCACAATGATCTTTGCATAATTATACAATCTTACACCAATGCAATCGTATCGTTCTGGGGAAGTACTTACAGTTATTATCGTTCGATTCTAGCCAATGCTAGTAGAGTTTATTCAGATAAGTATTTATCTACCTTAGTAAAGGAACAAACATTGAATCTCTAATAACTTACATAGTGCTTTGATAACATTTACATATATATCTGACTAACACTAGACGATTATATTCAACTAATGGTAGATGTTTCGTTATGAAGTTAATAATGATATAGGTTCACAAATACCTTGGTAGACAAGGAGAGGAGAGGAGAGTGAAAGAAAGATAAAATAGCATCAACAATATACGATGAAGTGAACAAATACTATATTAAATTAATTATAGTAAATGACCAAGCGGAGAAACAATAACAACCAATGTAATGTTGCCCAAAATAGATAATGCAAAACATATATATATATATATATATATAATATGTGTATTCAGTATACAGTATATATATAAGAAAAACAAAAGTTGAAATGTGACATGTACTAGACGCAGTTTATTCATTATAAAAGTCTTTCAATAATTGATGTACGTACACTGAATTGATGTACGTACACTGAATTGATGTACGTACACTGAATTGATGTACGTACACTGAATTTAATATACCGGTATGACAGGCAATGACACTATAGAACAAGATACATATATTATTGTGATACAGCTGCTCTTCTCACATACAGGCAATGACACTACAGAACAAGATACATATATTATTGTGATACAGCTGCTCTTCTCACATACAGGCAATGACACTACAGAACAAGATACATATATTATTGTGATACAGCTGCTCTTCTCACATACAGGCAATGACACTACAGAACAAGATACATATATTATTGTGATACAGCTGCTCTTCTCACATACAGGCAATGACACTATAGAACAGATACATATATTATTGTGATACAGCTGCTCTCACATACAGGCAATGACACTATAGAACAGATACATATTATTGTGATACAGCTGCTCTTCTCACATACAGGCAATGACACTACAGAACAAGATACATATATTATTGTGATACAGCTGCTCTTCTCACATACAGGCAATGACACTACAGAACAAGATACATATATTGTGATACAGCTGCTCTTCTCACATACAGGCAATGACACTATAGAGCAAGATACATATATTATTGTGATACAGCTGCTCTTCTCACATACAGGCAATGACACTATAGAGCAAGATACATATATTATTGTGATACAGCTGCTCTTCTCACATACAGGCAATGACACTACAGAACAAGATACATATATTATTGTGATACAGCTGCTCTTCTCACATACAGGCAATGACACTATAGAGCAAGATACATATATTATTGTGATACAGCTGCTCTTCTCACATACAGGCAATGACACTATAGAACAAGATACATATATTATTGTGATACAGCTGCTCTTCTCACATACAGTATCGCCAAAAGATGTTCCATACACACCATACGCAGCATTACGATTAAAACTCAAACACCTCTCACACTATAGACGTAACACCAGAGGTGTGTACAATTATTGTATAAGAGAATCGTAGTAATTACTCAAGAAACATACCATTAATATTACTTGCGACTGTACACCAACCGCGAGGTTATCCAGTATGAAACCATTTTACTATTTTATCTTAACATATTATGCTAAAAAATCAATAATTATATAATTATATAATTATCAGATTTTTCATTCAACACGTGCAAAATATCCAAAAGGGAGTACCAGTACACAACCTTTGTAAAATACACTTGATAGTGTGTTTATGTATCCCAGTCACCCTAAGAGCCTAACAATTATTTGACTAGCTTAATAGATAAATGCCCAAAGTCTCCAATTTCTAAATAAATAAATCAATTTGGTATTTTCATAAAGAAAAAAGTTAAAATATATATTATTATTTTATTTTTTTATGAGAAAGGAGAGAGGAGTAAGACATGAACAAACTTAAGCATGCACGGAGAAGGGTCAATAATGATAGAATAGTTATGCGATGAAAGTATGGCTAAAGGTAAAACACTGACGAGATACACCATATTGATGTATTTAAAAGGATATAGACCTAGCTTTAAGTCATATATTATTAGAAGGAAAGTCTAGCGCCATTCTTTTAGAAGATCATTCCGAAGTTCATAAGGAAATTAATAAGGATCTAACACATAATAATAATAATAATAATAATAATAATGATACAAATAATAATTAAAGTTGCAAGCAACGTTGTCCGGGCTTCGAGCAGTTTTGCACGCAGGGTATTGTGTTGGATACAAGAGCTGTGTCACAGATATCAAAAGATCATTTAACTTATCGGGCATGGAGAAAGTACTTAAGGAAGAGATTGTAGCCATTTTGACAGTGGCCATTTAGGTGTGAAGCTCTTTTGGTTGTGGCCGTTTATGAGTGTTTTATTTTTATTTTTTGGTTGTGATCGTGTATGAGTGTGGCTATTTAAGTCGTATTTTGTAATAATTCCGACTTTTGCCTCAGTCTTTGAGGCATTGTCCATATATTATAAGGTAAATACTTCAGTATTACTAAATATAATAACATCCTGTACTATATTTTATGTTTGAGCATTACTACGTAATATAAAGCACTTTTTGCCTAATCAATCAATCAATCAATGGGGGCATACGCTGTGACAGCGTGTGGCCGCACTCACCCGCTGACGCCACCCAAGGGTATCCTCCTGGGAAAGCCTCCAGGCATCTGCCTGGTCCATATTAAGTATTCCATCTCATGATTTACCGACTTCATTCAGCCCTGAGTTTCGTGGTCATTCCCTCCTCCACTCAGGGTAGTCTTCTGTAAAGACCACCTGGTAAGCGGGATCAGCCTCGGGGAGTTGAACCACATGCCCATATAACTGAAATTGGCGTTCACAGATTATGCAACTAATATGTCTCAAGTCGGTTTCATGTAGTAGTCGCTGGTTTGATATGCGATCGTACCAGCGATAACCCATGATCCTGCGGAGACATTTAGTACCAAAGGAGTTGATACATTTCTTCAAAACACTGTCGAGTGTCCATGTCTCACAGCCATACAGTAAGGTAGGGAGCATCAGTGTCTTGAAGATCCGTAACTTCGTCCTTCTGCACAAGTATCGACACCGCCATATACTTTTGTTGAGTGAATCAATAACACCCCTTGCTAAGCCGACGTGACGATTTACATTGTAGCCCGACTCACCACCATTGTGGATCATGCTGCCAAGATAGGTAAACTTATCCAAGATATCTAAGTCCTCACCACATGCATTAACAGATTGAACGGAGTCATCCAACAAGTCGCCAAATCTTTCTTAGGTCTTTGCCCAAGAGACCTTTAGACCCAGCTGTTCCAACTCCTCATGGAGTGCCTCCAGGGCCAATCTGAGAACATCCAACGTCTCCGGTAGGATAACTGCGTCATCTGCAAAATCAAGATCTGTGATTCTGAAATTGCCTATTTCAGCTCCGCAGCGACTCAGCCCAATAACCAGTCCATACAAGTGTTGAAAAGTGTAGGTGCTAGAACACATCCCTGTCTTACACCTGAACTCACAGGGAAGAAGGAGGATGTTACCCCACCACACTTGACAATGCTCTCTGTTCCTGTAAAGAGTCCAGACACCAGGTCGATGTTCGTCATGGGGATCCGACGTAACCGTAGCAGCTCCCAGAGTGACTCTTGATGCACCGAGTCAAACGACTTCTTGAGATCGATATAGACTGTGAGCAGCCCCTGTCGAAACTCAAGTCTGCGCTCCACAAGAACCTAGAGTGCCAGAATCCGGTCAATTGTTGACTTTGTGGGTGTAAATCCGGATTACTCAGGTCTCTGCTCCTGTAGCAGATGACCTCTGATTCGTATCAGTAGAATATGGGAGAAGACCTTGCCTGGCACGCTGAGCAGTGTTATACCACGGTAGTTTTTGCAGTCTTGATGGTCCCGATTTTCCTTTCCAGATAGAAGTGACCAGACCCCTTCTCCAGTCGGGAGGGATGGTACCTGTCTGCCATACAGCAGTCAAGACCGCATGTAACCCATGGACCATGGACTCGCCACCAACTTTCAGCAGTTCTCCGGGAATGCCACAAACACCAGGAGCTTTCCCGCCCTTTAGCTTAGCCACGGCCTCCTTTACCGCAGCAAGAGAGGGAGGGTCTTCGCTAACTAGCGGATCAGGCACCGGTGGTAGGACATTCACCGCATGAAGCTGTCCATTGGGAGCACTGGCAATGTACATCTGCTCAAAGTACTCAGCCTAGCGAGCCTTACACTCTTCATTACCCAATGCGAGTTGGCAATTTGCCTTTCGAACTGAACTAGTCTGGGGGTAGGCTTGGAGCGGAGTTTCTTCAGGGCTTGGTAAGCAGGTCTAAGGTCATAAGAAGAGAAATGGCCCTTGACCTCCTTTAGCAATTCCCCTGACATACCTCCCCTTGTCTCCCCTCAGTGAAGTTCTGGCTCTACGGGACAGAGCCCTGTGGTGCCCAAGATCTCCATTCAATCTGGCAGCACGGCTTTCTTCTATTATGCCCAGTGTTTCACCTGATAGGAAATCCCTCCTTAACCTAGGTTTAACTCAAATGCATTCAGCAGCTGCTGACAGGGTTCCACGTTTAAAGTTTTCCCACATTTCTACAGGGTCCTCTAGGGAGTCAAGCACTTCAAATCGAATTTGAGATTGCTACTGCATACTGCCTTGCACACTTTTCATCCTTGAGCCACCTCTCCTTGTCTCCCCTCAGTGAAGTTCTGGCTCTATAGGACAGAGCCCTGTGGCGCTCCAGATCTCCATTCAATCTGGAAGCACGGCTTTCTTTTATTATGCCCAGTGTTTCACCTAATAGGAAACCCCTCCTTAACCTTGGTTTAACTCCAATGCATTCTAACAGCTGCTGACAGAGTTCCACGATTAAAGTTTTCCCACATTTCTACAGTGTCCTCCAGGGAGTCAAGCACTTCAAATCGAATTTGAGACTGCTACTGCATACTGCCTTGCACACATCTCATCCTTGAACCTCTCAAGATGAAACCCGGGGGGATAAAATTTTGAGATTTTTTGGGATTTGAGTCGTAGCTTCAGTGTAGCAACAACAAGTCTGTAGTCGGTAGCAAAGAACTTGGCACTCTTAAAGACTCTGCAGTTCTGAAGGATTCTCCAACGAGTGCTTACAAGTATATGGTCAATCTCCTTGACCACACCACCAGCTTTGGAATACTAGGTCCAGCATGCGTTTCTGGAACCAGGATCCCGCAATCCTCAACTTCCTGATCCCTGGGAAGGTCAGGAAGAGAGAGCTGTTGACATTCCTGGTGCCAGAGCCGTGAGGACCGACAGATATCTTGTAGCCAGCCCTATCTGTGCCCGTAATTGCAATTAAATCTTCAAGGACAATGATTGTGTCCCGGGGTGGCACTGTTTAACAATAGAGTCAAAGTTGGTGAAGAAGAGTTCTTTCTCTTCTAAGTCACTCATCTCGATAGGAGCATACACTGCAGTAAGATATATGAAGCCCAATGAGTGCTTCATCTTCACCAGCATCATACGCTCATGAACAGGTGTACCTACATAAATGTGGAGCCAGGGAAGAAGAAATCACAAAAGCAACTTCTCCTTTGGTGAACGCCTAAAGTAACCTAGATATTATTTGATTATCCAGAAGTGAATGAGAATTGTTGTGATCTAGTGAGCTTATATACCATACAACTGGCAAGTAAACTAGTTTACAGGCTTTTCATTGGCTAGCCGTTGGGTCAATAATCCTGCTCTCTCATTGGCTGGCCGCTGTGATGTCATCATAGCCCTCCCTGCTCCATTGAGGTAAGTTCTTTTCATGCTGGTAAGGGCTTGTAGATCTTCTGCTTGTATATTTAAGTTGGGGGATAACTCTTTTATGAATAGAGCTTCTCAGATAGGCAATCTTCTTTGATCTTGATTAATTGCTAATATTTCTGTGTTCTCAACCAAGATCTCTCTCTTCAAGGTCGCATTGTGTTCGTCTCTGTGATGATTTTTAGGGGTTCCTGAAGATAAATGGTAAGACAGATGATGTGATAACTTCATGGTTGTCATGCCAATATAGGTAGAAGGTTGGATTGCACTAACAGGTGTACCTGTTACTCCTTGGTGTAGTGACTAGCGTCTCGGACTTCCACCCAGAAGGCCCGGGTTCGCGCCCACGCTCGGCGCATTAAAGATTTTTCACAAGCACTGAGTCGTTACCATCCCTCATGAGCAAAGTGATGGGGTAGTAGTACAGGACCCCAATGGAAATACGCCTAATCGGCCTTATTGAGCTATCCTTAGCTAGCTTAGCATGCGCTAGCTTTAAGAACTAATATTAGTATTATTATTATTATAGATGAGGTGAGATTTTTTTTATCATTGTCAGTCTGCCTGGTATTATTCTTCAGTAGGAGATTGGAGGTATTCTTGTTCTGATAGTAAATAAGAGGTTGAGTTTGGTGTTGGCTTTAGTAGGTTAGATGATCCTTTTGATGGTCTGTTGCATAATCTTTTCTTCTTCTTTATAGGTCGTTGAGAAGACAAATTTATAATAGATATTGATAACATTTTCGTCAGTGGAGTCTGGGTTGTTAGAAAAACCTCCATTGTTGTACCATATGTCGATGATTTTCTTATTGACTCTCTCGATATCCTTATTTGCAAAGCCATTGTTTATTAAGATCCGAGAGGCTCTTTGTATTTCTGTGTGTACTGCCTGTCACTTATTACAGTGGCTAATTGTTCTTCTTATGTATGCACTGATGGTAGAATCTTTATACCTTTGGGGGCATTCACTTAGAACATTAAGGCAATGTCCAGGGTAAAGTGCTTTGACGTATACAGAAGTATGAAAGTTACCTTCTCTCTGCTTGACAAGCACATCTAAAAATAGGAGGGATCCATTTCACTCTGTTCTATGGTGAAATTAAGACTAGAGGCTTACCTCAGGCACTGTTGTAGTTCTGCTATTTGATGCTGATGTTCGGCTTTAACAAATATATCGTCTACATACCGACAGTATATTTGTGGATTTTGATGTTTGCTGAACTCTTCTTCTATGCTACCCATAAAGAAATTGGTAAATAGGAGGAGGAAGCATCTGTGTATGTGAGGCACAACAAAAACAGTGGGGGAAGCCAGGCAAATGAAACAGGAGTTCAAGCAGCTCCTTATCATATTCCTATGTGGCTTTCCCTGTGTAGGCTACTGCCCTGATTGATTGTTTTTTTTTTCTCTGAAGAGACAAAAGGCAGAACTGCCTGTAGCGAGTGCCTCCCCCAGAGTTGAAAGAGTGACAGGGCCGAAATCAAGGGATGTTCGAGCCAAAATAAAGGTCGCGTCATACAGAACTCGAATCCATTATATCAGAAAGAAAAAAGTAGTTACTTCAACTGTTGGACCGTTAGTCGATGAAAATGGAGAATACACCAAAGACGAAGTACAAATGAGTAATGCCCTCAATACCTTCTTTGCATCAGTTTTTACAACAGAAGACCTCAGTGATATCCCTACACCATCGCCAATTCAGATTGATAATTCAGATGTTCTAAGCAATATCACCGTTACAGAGAGAGAAGTATTGAATTGTTTAGATAAACTCAAGGTAAATAAAACGCCAGGACCTGATACAATCTCGCCTAGAGTTCTAAAGGAAGCTAAGGATGAGCTCTCCAAACCACTGACATTACTATTCAATAAATCCTTGCAGTCTGGAACTATGCCTGATCAGTGGAAGCTAGCCAATGTAACACCGATATTCAAAAAAGGCAGCAAATCCCTACCCAGTAACTATCGTCCAATTAGCTTAACCTCAGTTGTTTGTAAAATGCTAGAAACGGTCATACGAGACAGACTCGTAAATCACTTAGAGGAAAATAACATACTTAAAGATACTCAACACGGCTTTCGTAAAAAACGTTCCTGTTTAACAAACCTCTTAGACTTCTTCCACGATATCCTCAACCTCTACGATGAGAGTAAAGCTGTAGATATTATATACCTTGATTTTCAAAAGGCCTTTGACAAAGTTCCCCACAAACGTTTACTGCTAAAACTAAAAGCGCATGGAATACAAGACGGTGTGTTGAAATGGATAGAAAATTGGCTCAGCAACAGAAAGCAAAGGGTAGTCATAAACGGTAAGGCATCTAAATGGACCAATGTAAGTAGCGGGGTACCCCAGGGATCGGTACTAGGACCAATTCTCTTTCTAATTTACATCAACGACATAGATGAGGGTCTCACCTGTACAATCTCAAAATTTGCTGACGATACAAAAATTGCAAATAGCGTACTCTCAAAAGAACAAGTTGACGATATGCAACACAATCTAGATAAATTGTCATGTTGGGCCCAAATTTGGCAAATGAGTTTCAATGCGGATAAATGTAAAGTACTACATGTCGGATACCTAAATGAGAAAGCAAACTATTCGATGAATGGCACTCAGCTTAAGAATGTAAACAGAGAAACCGATCTGGGAGTAACAATATCGAGTAACCTAAAACCGAGTCAACAATGTTCAGAAGTTGTTAAGAAGGCAAACTAAATAATTGGCTTTATAGGCAGGTCATTTGAGCATAAATCCAAAGAAGTTATCCTAACCCTTTACAATTCCTTAGTCCGCCCTCTTCTGGAATACTGCGTTCAATCCTGGTGCCCTCATTACCAAAAAGATATAAACAAGCTAGAACGAGTTCAACGTAGAGTTACCAAAATGATACCTAGCCTAAAGAACAAACCATACGAAGAGCGTCTTAGAGAATTAAATCTATTTCCTTTAACCCAGCGCAGATTAAGAGGTGACTTAATTCAAGTGTTCAAAATCATCAATGGCATCGACAATATGAACTGTAGTAAGTACTTCACTATCGACCAATCTAATTACACGCGGGGAAACGGTTGCAAAATTATTGGTAAATCTTTTAACTCGCACGAATCTAAGAATTTCTTCTTCAATCGAGTTGTCAACTTGTGGAATGGGCTTCCCCGAAACGTTATAGACTGCATCACCGTTGATTCATTTAAACTCCGCCTAGACAAATATCTCTCATCAAACCCGCGAATGACTGCGTTTGTAAATGAATAACTTTATTTTATCCCCTCCTCAGTTACTAACCCATCTGTCCTCTACTAACTTCCTAATCCTGCCACGGACATTAGTTCCAGGGCAGTAATTCCCTTGCCAATGTTCCCTTACCCACTCTAAACCACTGTTTGGACACTTGATCCTCAGTGTTTTGGAGGACAAGCAACCTAGAAGGGTCACTAGACCTGTTGTTGCTTGATTTCCTTTGTACTCCTTTGTACTCCTTTGTACTCCACCAGAACCCACCGGAATGAATTCAAAAATTCAAATTTTAGCCACTTCTTCCCCATTCTGGTCTATTCTTGTACGTGTTCTGATTAGATTCTTGTCTATTCTTTTGTTTCAAGTGATGTTCTAGTCGTCACTCGATTGATCGAGTGAGTGAGCAAAAAGTTAGTGCATGCATTAACTTTCTACGATTTATCGAGTGAAAAAAACGTTAAAAATTATCGAGTAACATTCTAGTCGTATCCTGGTCGCATTCGAGTCGCATTAGAGTCGCATTCTACCTATTCTGGTCATGTTCTGATGTAATTTTTATAGTCGATGCCGACTCGAATTACTTGAATGTAACTCGATGCCACTCGATAATGACCGGAAGTCAACTGGATGACAAGTTGATTATTCCACTTTAAAATTGAATGTAATGGAATGAGAGTAGAATATAACTCGAATTAAGAAGAATACAACTGGATGCCGACTAGAATATGACTGGTAGATGACTGCATTCTTGCTTGATGTATCGAGTGTACACTGGATGTCGACTCGAACATGACTAGACGTACTAGAATACAAGTGGAATCCAACTAGAAGGTAACTGGAATACAATCAGAATATAACTCGACTAGGTGCGGCCCCAAATATATAACGGATTGAAAACAAAACAAACAAATAATAATATATAAAATCGGCCCTATACGAGGCCATTGTATTTCAAGTAGTACCTGGAATCAAACTTACTCATCTAACTCTCCACACCTTAACTCCGGCTTCCCCTCAGTTGTGTCTACCAATGAAAAGTGTTCTTCCTTCACCCCAGCTGTGTGAGTTAAGGGGGTAGGGTTACTTTTTGGTCTATTTTTTATTTAGCCTATATATATATTATTGTTTTTTACTTTCTTCGCTAGACATCCATCAAAGCTTAAAAAACACACTCAATTAGAGATTAATTTGTAAATTTTTCGGTAGAAAAGTGTCCCAGCCGATGGCCAGTTCCTCCTAAAGTTACAGGCTCGCTATCGCTCGCCAGGAAATAAACCAATGCCTAAATGGCACGAAAGGTCTTAATATTAACAAAGAAATAGGGCAATTTTTTTTATAATCGCCAAACTAATGGAATGAACGTCATAACATCTCAAAAACTAATGGGGCTAAACATGAGGGAGAAGGGGGTCCAGAAAAACCATCTTCACCCCCCCCCTCCCCTCGTGTATGTGATTGAAAGTGCTTATGTTGCCGTGGTGAGTGCCCTGTTACTACTGGTGTGCCTGTGAACCAATCCTCCCTTTATATACTCAAAGGTTCCTCATCGAGTCACCTTCTGCCTATTCGAGTCTCGTTCCACTTACGTTCGAGTTACGTTCAACTTAGTTCCACTTACGTTCGACTTAACTTCATGTAATTCTGGTCATGATATACTGACATTCCGGTCTCATTCTGGTCATTCGAGTTGCATTCGACTTGGGATCGAATAGTCTTCTTTCCACATCCGGTTTCCTTCGAGTCACTTACTGGTTAACATCGACTCATATTTGGGTTACATTCGAGTCCATCGAGTTACGTTCGAGTTACATTCCGGTCATTGACGGGTCGCATTCTACTCTGAAGTCACACTCGATTAAGGCCGCGTAATTCTCGTCAATTCCGGTGAAAAGTTCGATTCCAGTGGGTTCTGGTGGATTCGAGTTCTGTATGACGCGGCCTTAACTCTACACACAGAGTTTGAAGCAATTTAAGTCATAAGAAGAGGGAAAGGCTGATTCTGGGAGAGACTTCCAGAGCTCAGCTGTTGAATAGAAGAAAGACTGAGAATAATGTTTCACTCTTGGGTTGGAGAGTAGCACAGAATAGGGGTAGGATTGTGTTGCAAGACAGGTGCAACATGCTCTACGAAGAGGGGGTGGTATACACCGAGAGAGCTCTGAGGAACACTGATTATTGTAATAATGGTAGACTATTGAGAAAGATGCAACATTGCGGCAAAGAGAGAGAGACTGCAGATAATTGGTGAGTGGATGTGAGTTAATGAGACGGAAGGCTTTCTTTTCTACTTTGTCTAGAAGTACTGTGTGAGAGGGACCTCCCCACACTTGTGGAGGACGCACTGTGCCCCTGTACAGAGCAAGAAGCTGTGCAGGGGTAAAGAACTGCTGGAGGCGGTTGAGCACACCCATATTTTGGGAAGCTGTTTTAGCTAGAAAGGTAATATGATCTTTCCAAGAGAGATCAGAAGAAAAAGAGACGCCAAGAATATTAAGAGAAGATGAAGGGTTAATTTGTACGGCGTGGACAATCGACCCGACTGTCGGTGGTTCGAGCCCCACTGCAAGTATATAAAAAAAAAAAAAAAAAAAATTGTTTTTATATATATATATATATATATATATATATAGAGAGAGAGAGAGAGAGAGAGAGAGAGAAAGAGTAACATAATATATACAATACCATACATATTTTAATGTTTTTGGTGACCCGATACCTGTTTATGTACAGTGCATTATTGAACATTCTTTTATTTTATTCAGCCTTTGTGGTGTTGTCCTTATATAATAAGGGGATTACTTCAGCATTACTAAACACATTTCCGTACTGTACTTTATTATATGTATTGAGATTTACTACAAAATAAATAAAAACTGTTCAACTTAAGAGTAATTTAGACATTGTTTTATTATCCAGGAGTCGCCACCTCCTTGTAGATAGTGGGACCTATCTAATGACTATAGTTTTGAAACCTAGGGATATCAATAAGGAAGCATACAACAGGAGTCGTGAAGAGTTGAACAATAAATGTTACCGGGTACTATATATATAAGAATTGCAATACATTATGTAAAATATACTGTTCTTTCTTTATTCATATAACTGTCCAAGCATCATATATTTAGTCGTTTATAAAAGTGAATCTCGCTGCAAAACTTTCTGTTTTTGGTATGGTACTGTAGAGTGGGCAAGTTTCAGTGCAATGCAGTTTAAATATTGAATATATATAGTTTTCTAAACTAGACGAAGGGAGTGATCAGTTTACCACCATTAACTTGAAACCCGAACCATTAATTATATCGCTGCACTATATAGTACTGTATTAAATTCTGACCTTTTAAATATAGCACTACTGTACAGTATGGAGCTGGGGGCAAGTTGGTGCAGCTATGGTAAGTAACCCCATACAATATACAGTAGCTATATCATGTTCTATATAGGATTCACTGTAATAAACTCACAAAATACAGGTGTGTGTTTTTGTGGGAATATATAAAAGTTAAGGCGGCTCATGGTAATTCATTTGAGAAACTCTGCCTCAAGAACTTATAACCTAATTTAACCAGTCCCATACGAGGTACATTATCAAAGGCAATTTTTGACAACAATACTGTACTGTACCTAACTTTACATAATCTATCAGAGAGGCACAATGAGAGGAAGAATGGATGAGATTTCGGAAATGTTAGAACGACGCAGAGTGAATGTATGTTGTGCCCAGGAGACCCTGTAGAGAGATGGGAGTGCGAGGAGAGTAACTGGAAAGAATGAACATTACAAGTTCTTATGAAAGGGAAATGAACGTTGCACAGGATGGGTGGGTCACCTGGTGGCAGAGAGGTGGGCGGATTGTGTAATAAAAGTTAAAAGGTTCAATGAAAGACTGATTTTACTAAGACTGACAGTAGGAGCGAGAGTTATAAATATTATATCAGCATATGTCCCACAAGTTGTTGTTGTTGTTGTTGTTCCCCAAGCTGCCTGGCCGAACAGCCCCAAGGCCCCGAGCAGGGCCAAGGCCATAACCGTGCGCCCCCACAGAACCCTCACTGCCGACCACAATAAAGCCTGGGTGACCGAAGAAACTCCATGGCGGGGAGCTGAGGAGGGTGCGGAAACGCTCAGGAAACCAAAGCCCCACCCAGGGCCCTGTGCCCCTCAGCAATTATGAAGAGAAGGTTGAGGGACAAAGGAAAAATGTGACGCTTTGGCTTCCAATCTAGGTAGACTGGGAGGTCAATCCACGGAAGAGATGCCGTCACTTGAGATCTAGAAAATATAAAAGTAATAGGAACAGTCAGAGTAAGCTATGGGTATGGCAGAGATTGCTCAGTTCTCACTCTGATAGACCAGCCCATCACCAGTGTCCCACAAGTAGGCTTAGGTTGTTAAAGTTGAATTTTGGAATGAACTACTAGGTGTGGTTGCCGGATGCAAAGAAGGGGAGGTAGTAATTGTGTGTGTGTGTGTGTGTGTGTGTTTTGTTTTGTTTTTCTTCTGGGGATGGGGGTTGTCTGGCCATTATATAGTAGTAGCTAAAATAAGGATACAGAAGAAGTGGGTGAAGAGAGTTAGAGTAGGGAGGGAGGGAGGTGGAGTGGTGAAGAGGGTGGAAAGGTTGCAGGAGGAGTAGTTCAGGGAAGAGTTCAAGAGAACAGTAGAATAATGACTTGGTCTGAGTTTATGAAAATATGTTCGCTTGAAGTTAGGTACTTTTTCGTGGCTCACGTTAGTTTTATTGCTAGTAAATATATTGCTAACAGTAATAATTCGTTTATCACTTGTACTGAACTCGTCTCCTATTATTACTTGGTTTACCAAGTCATTCTTTGTAGCAAAAACTTCGTCAAGTACATCACTGCGTTGCATTGGAGATTCAACAAATTATTCTAGTGAACTTTTTAACAAATAAGTGTACAAATCTGAACCTGTGTGAAATGTCAGGGGTTCACCCCATTTTGGTACTGGTAAGTTAGTCTCCAAAAAGCAATATATCATGGTTATTACTTATATCAAAATAGTTGTGTCCTCAGTCGATACATTTATACAAGGGTTATCTTTTCTTGTGACTTGTTTTTCAATTGGATATACATTATATTAATATCTTCTATTGATTATTCAGAGACAGGGATAGAATTAAGATCTTCTTTAACATATAATAGAACACCTCCTCCGTTTTATATTTTTGTCTGACCGGAGTCAAATGTTATGTAGCCTGGAATGGCATACTCTGCTAAATAGTCTCTATTCTCAGTGTTCAGCCAGGACTCGGAAATACCAATTATGTCAACATTGTCAGTGAGAACTGTTTCTTCTAGAGCTGAGAATGTATTACGTATACTAACTATTTATTTTAGGTCTGGAAATGTATTACGTATACGACAAGCATTTGCAAAAAAATACTCTGGTGTACTTTGAATGTGAAAATGAAATGATGTGCTGATTTTGTAATGTATTAAACTGTCTTGTCTGACTGCTTCTGGCCAACTACGTTTATTGACTGGAAAATGCGAACTTCATCACTTAGGATTCGGCCAAGACGAGCCGAACACACTTGGTTCAAGTGGAGACTTTCTCCAGTAAACATAGGGATTTTAATCTGTTGTTTAGGCTGAAGGCCCTGTCATAGAAAATACTTTCTGCTTAATTAAATCCTGGGAAGAACACCTGAAATCACTATTTGACTCGATTTGTCTTTAAATTGCCAGATCAATATTCAATACTTCTATAGTTCTTCCGACCTTGTCTGCTTTATGTCATTGGTCCCTGCGTGAATGAGTGTGTGTGCGAGAGTGAGAGTGAGAAAGAGTGAGAGTGATAGAGAGAGTTAAACCAAGCGTGTGAGATAGGGTCATGCCAAGGAAACCCACGATAATTAGTTTGCAGTAAGTTCAAGTGAGCTGGGGCCAGTCTGTCACAAAAGGCGGGAGAGTGTAACAACTGAGAACAAGGGTAACCGGACAACTCAACCAGTAGATCATATCAACCCGTATATGTCCACCTTTGCCAAGTCAACTGACAGAGTTAGATTAAGTTAAAATAGGACTTAAAGTTGGCACTGTTTCAATGGGCCGTTGAATTGACCCTGGTTAGGATATGCTGGTTAACTCATTGATTACGGCCTGATTATATTCTGGGTATCATTTCACTACAGTAAATCAGTAATCATGTTAAGAAGAACCTCTGAGTGTCGAACTCGTTTTTTCTGTTTTGCTTTCAAGAGGTTCTTCTAAAAGTGCACACAATCTTCTAATAATACACAGCAATTTTTTCAAAATTATGTCACCTTGCAGAAGAGATTTAGGCGATCTATTCTGGTTGAGTTGACAAGGGACCAAGGACGTGAGGTGGGAGTTGTGTGCGAGTGGAGAGTTGAAGGGTGAGGGGAGAAGGTAAGATACGAGGGAAAGGTGTAGCCAGGGGTAGTAAAAGATAGGAGAGAGTTCCGAGGAAGTTGGTGAGAGAGGAAGGTAATCTGAAGGTGGAATGAGAGAGAGACAGATTGTGTCAATAACGAATAAATCATATGTGATATTTAAATAAGAAAGCAGGTATATTTTATTCCTGAGTCTAACCCTGCCTTATGATGACGATGTGTGTTTATTTTATTTTATTTTTTTTTTACATACAGCTAGCCTCATCCAAATTATAAATAACATCACCAGGAGCAAACTCCAGTAACTTTGGCAATCCTTGTAGCGAAAGTAAAGTGCGTCAGTCAGAGGGGATTGGAAGCAGCATTGGATTAGGAAGGCATTGGGTTATCATCTTGAGATGGCAACATTTTTCATCAAGGCTTTCAACAAAGTTTTGGATCCGACTAAATATAAAATATAATATATAAATAAATATATGAAATTAGAACAACACTAAATAAAATCAGTATATAAAAACTCCCAAATAGGACCACTATGCAAAATGGATTATGGAGACGTCTGAGTGAGTCGAGGAAGGAAGGCAGGAGTTTGAGGAAATGGCATAAAACAAGAGGAACATTTGTGAGACGGCAGGGGGTGATTCGGGATTTAGAAGACGTACTGTAAACTAAAGACGGAATTAATGAGAGGTGAGGGGTCAGAGCTGGAAGTGGAGGTGAGTAAAGAGAGCAACTAAGGATATGATGGCAGGATGATGGCAATTTGAGACTCTGATTCTCTGAAGACGGCAAACAGATGGTAGTACTTTTATGTTAACAGAGATGGTAGTACTTATATGTTAACAGAGATGGTAGTACTTATATGGTAACAGAGATGGTAGTACTTATATGGTAACAGAGATGGTAGTACTTATATGTTAACAGAGATGGTAGTACTTATATGTTAACAGAGATGGTAGTACTTATATGTTAACAGAGATGGTAGTACTTATATGTTAACAGAGTGATGGTAGTACTTATATGTTAACAGAGATGGTAGTACTTATATGTTAACAGAGATGGTAGTACTTATATGGTAACAGAGATGGTAGTACTTATATGTTAACAGAGATGGTAGTACTTATATGTTAACAGAGATGGTAGTACTTATATGTTAACAGAGTGATGGTAGTACTTATATGTTAACAGAGATGGTAGTACTTATATGTTAACAGAGATGGTAGTACTTATATGGTAACAGAGATGGTAGTACTTATATGTTAACAGAGATGGTAGTACTTATATGTTAACAGAGATGGTAGTACTTATATGTTAACAGAGTGATGGTAGTACTTATATGTTAACAGAGATGGTAGTACTTATATGTTAACAGAGATGGTAGTACTTATATGTTAACAGAGATGGTAGTACTTATATGTTAACAGAGATGGTAGTACTTATATGTTAACAGAGATGGTAGTACTTATATGTTAACAGAGATGGTAGTACTTATATGTTAACAGAGTGATGGTAGTACTTATATGTTAACAGAGATGGTAGTACTTATATGTTAACAGAGATGGTAGTACTTATATGTTAACAGAGATGGTAGTACTTATATGTTAACAGAGATGGTAGTACTTATATGTTAACAGAGATGGTAGTACTTATATGTTAACAGAGATGGTAGTACTTATATGTTAACAGAGATGGTAGTACTTATATGTTAACAGAGATGGTAGTACTTATATGTTAACAGAGATGGTAGTACTTATATGTTAACAGAGATGGTAGTACTTATATGTTAACAGAGATGGTAGTACTTATATGGTAACAGAGTGATGGTGGTACTTATATGTTAACAGAGATGGTAGTACTTATATGTTAACAGAGATGGTAGTACTTATATGTTAACAGAGATGGTAGTACTTATATGTTAACAGAGTGATGGTAGTACTTATATGTTAACAGAGATGGTAGTACTTATATGGTAACAGAGATGGTAGTACTTATATGTTAACAGAGATGGTAGTACTTATATGTTAACAGAGATGGTAGTACTTATATGTTAACAGAGATGGTAGTACTTATATGTTAACAGAGATGGTAGTACTTATATGTTAACAGAAATGGTAGTACTTATATGGTAACAGAGTGATGGTGGTACCTATATGTTAACAGAGATGGTAGTACTTATATGTTAACAGAAATGGTAGTACTTATATGGTAACAGAGATGGTAGTACTTATATGTTAACAGATGATATGGTAGTACCCATATGTTAACAGAGAGATGGTGGTACCTATATGCTAACAGAGGGATGATGGTACCTATATGTTAACAGAGGATTGTTACTTATATGTTAACGATGGTAGATTATAGTTTTGGTGTGAGATGTGGTAATGAGGGAACAGACTCAATTCTCCTACTAACGGTTACCACCAAGGACAGTGCCTCTCTGTCTTAAGCCTAGTTCACACTAGCCGTTGTTCGTGCCGTTTTTCGGTCCGTATAAAAAATCGTGACGTCAGACATGCGGGCCGTACGTAGTGTGAACCGGGAAAGCGTCTACCAAAATGCGGACCGCACAAAAAGATGGTTTCGATTTATCTTGTTCGTGTCCTGACAAGAAGTACGTTCCATACTTTGAACATTGAAGTGAAATGTGTGTAATATTTTTGTGCCAACTTCCATTACATTATAGTTAATATCACATAACAATATACGCTATATGTATAATTTTAATGGCAAGGCAAATATTAAGGCAGTTTAATACTTAACCTATTGATCGTGTACCTGGCAGCAGATGCGGCACCACCAAACTTACCAAAGTTAACACGTTATACTGCTTCGCGCACCTCCAGATAGAGACAATAAACACCTAGATTATAACTACAGAACAACAACAACATGTTTCTCCAATAAAATCTCGATTCCCTTCTACAGTGCATGTAATTACTGTAGGTACCGTTGCCCACATAAGTTGTTTCTAATCGTGATCTGATGAATGAAAGTAAATTATATAGTAGGCCTATACGAATGAATTGCGACTGCGGTTTCTTTTAATTATCAGTTTACTAATCATATGAATTAACCACGATACACTCGTAATTCAATGATGCGCAATATATTTCCATTAACATGGTCATGGAGAGGAACAGAACTTATATAAATATGTGGGGAACTGCAGGCTACGTGATGGTTTGGTTTTGATATATTATCCTATTTATTATACATTGAATTACGGTGGTGGTTCATCTTCGTTCAAAATTAAGAAATAAGCACCAAGAAAGATCGTTTCTCAGTCCATGTTGACGATCGTCTAGTAGGTGTTTACTTTACGCCAGAGAAGTACGTTCCGCACTCCAGAGTCTGGTTCGCGCTCTGGAATGCGGCCCGCATTTCCTTTCAACTTTACTTTTCCGCGTCCGATATTCGTATGTGACGTCACAGGACCGACAACGGACCTGCAAAAGATGGCTCGTGTGAACCGGGCTTTAGTAGGCCTATATGTACGCACACACGTGAACGTGTGTGTGCGCATATGTACGTATTAATGCATTTTAATTGAGGGTTGCTTTGACGCTAGTTACATCCCGGCCACGACACAAGACGACCCCTACTTTCAGGGTCCTGTCCTTGGGTGGGTGTGTGTGTGTGTGTATGTTGAAGTGCGTTGTATTCCATTGCAAAGATGTATTAGGCAATAAGGACATCAACACTCTGTGAAAGGAAGTAAGCAGACAGGTGATTAATTAGTTCAGCTGGTGTGTATATAATTGTAATAATACATTGTCACAAATGGTTGCAAGAGATTGGGATCGGGTTTTATTTTAGTGTTTTGTCACACATCGGTAAGGGTGGAAGGGTGTATAAATGGCCGCTCCCCTTGCTAAAGTGCTGTAAGCGACGAGTCAAACTAACTTGAGTTTGTCATATGCATCGAAAAGGCCAATGCTTGATTGAACATGTGGTACTTGTTCAAAGCTGAAAGACAAAGTGATGTGTTGGTGAGGCCCTAAATTCTGAGTCAATATATGAATTTCACACTAAAGGCTGTGTGGCTAGAAACTCTGTCGATGAGTGATGCAACCTCCTGTGAGAGGTGCCGTAGCCAATCCGCTCTTAGTATCATGATGACATCATCGGCTGCCAGCCAATGAGCGAGCGGCAACCCCAAACACACTTAGTTCTCCCGCACTTCCATTATCGATTGCATACCAACATTGTTTTCCCTTTTATCCCCTTTTTTCTGTGATTATTAGCGGTGCTATTGCTGATAGTACAAAGGAGTACAAAGGAAATCAAGCAACAACAGGTCTAGTGACCCTTCTAGGTTGCTTGTCCTCCAAAACACTGAGGATCAAGTGTCCAAACAGTGGTTTAGAGTGGGTAAGGGAACATTGGAAAGGGAACTACTGCCCTGCCACTAACGTGGCAGGACTAGGAAGTTAGTAGGGGACATATGGGTTAGTAACTGAGGGGAGGATAAAGTTATTCATTTACAAACGCAGTCAGTCGCGGGTTTGATGCGAGATATTTGTCTAGGCGGAATTTAAATGAATCAACGGTGCTGCAGTCTATAACGTCTCGGGGAAGCCCATTCCACAAGTTGACAACTCGATTGAAGAAGAAATTCTTAGATTAGTGTGAGTTAAAAGATTTACCAATAATTTTGCAACCGTTTCCCCGCGTGTAATTAGATTGGTCGATAGTGAAGTACTTACTACAGTTCATATTGTCGATGCCTTTGATGATTTTGAACACTTGAATTAAGTCACCTCTTAATCTGCACTGGGTTAAAGGAAATAGATTTAATTCTCTAAGACACTCTTCGTATGGTTTGTTCTTTAGGCTAGGTATCATTTTGGTAACTCTACGTTGAACTCGTTCTAGTTTGTTTATATCTTTTTGGTAATAAGGGCACCAGGATTGAACGCAGTATTCCAGAAGAGGGCGGACTAAGGAATTGTAAAGGGTTAGGATAACTTCTTTGGATTTATGCTCAAATGACCTGCCTATAAAGCCAATTATTTTGTTTGCCTTCTTAACAACTTCTGAACATTGTTGACTCGGTTTTAGGTTACTCGATATTGTTACTCCCAGATCGGTTTCTCTGTTTACATTCTTAAGCTGAGTGCCATTCATCGAATAGTTTGCTTTCTCATTTAGGTATCCGATATGTAGTACTTTACATTTATCCGCATTGAAACTCATTTGCCAAATTTGGGCCCAACATGACAATTTATCTAGTGATGCTGCCAATACCCCTGGAATTACATCGCCATCCGGAACAAGGAAGAGGCCCCAGGACGAGTCGAAGTAGAAGAAAAAAGTAGCAAAAGAAGAAAGAAATTTGGGCCATGAGTATAATATGTCGGCATACACAGGAAAGAAAGTTTCTAAATGGAAAGTGGGACCACCCTGTGGCTGTCCAGCTAAATGTTAAGATCTTGTCGGACTAGCCAACATAGACACAATATTTCAAGAATATTGGGGACTGGGAAATTGGACACGCAGACTACCTACATACAAAAACAAACTATACATATTATTAAAGAAGACTGATTTAATAATATTAATCAGTAGTATACATTACAAATATAATAATATATTGATTGTTCAGTTTTTGGAAGTTGTCAAAGGGTATCCAAGTTGTTAAGGGTCACTCAAGCTCGTGCCTCATTTATATTATTCATCACCCAGTCTCTCATCAACAAAATCAAGGGCCACTAAACCGCGTGCTGCATTCGTCATCACCCAGTCTCTTATCCAACAAGATTCACAGAATGGCATACAAACATAATTATTACGCTATTCAGTGTGCAGTTGATTCTGACAACATGATTACATTTATAGTTGTTGTTGTTGTTGTTGTTGTTGTTGTTCCCCAAGCTGCCTGGCCGAACAGCCCCAAGGCCCCGAGTAAGGCCAAGGCCATAAACGAGCGACCCCACAGAACCCTCCCTGCCGACCACAATAAAGCCTGGGTGACCGAAGCCACTCCATGGCGGGGGGCTGAGAGGGTGCGTAAACGCCCGGGAAACCAAAGCCCCACCCAGGGCCCTGTGCCCCTCAGCAATTATGAAGAGAAAGTTGAGGGGCAAAGGAATAATGTGACGCTTTAGCTTCCAATCTTGGTAGATTGGGAGGTCAATCCACGGAAGAGATGCCGTCACTCGAGATCTAGAAAATATATAAGTAAAAGGAACAGTCAGAGTAAGCTATGGGTATGGCAGAGATCGCTCAGGTCTCACTCTGATAGACCAGCCCATCACCAGCCATTTATAGTTATCCAGTATTCGATAGATGGATATCAATTGTAGTCATCTACCTAACTTTAACTGACTTGGTGGTGTAATGATTAGTGTTTTAAAATTTGTATGTGGTATACCAGGTTCGAATCCCGGATGGATCACACGCTTTCATAAATTTCATTGGGAGGTGTTTGATGTTGGGAGTGAAATTGAGTTATTAGATTAATACTTCATCACCCAGTCTCTAATCAACAACAGTAAGTCATTTTTGCTTACACATTGTTAATGCCCCAACCTGTGTCATAGATCTTTGATGTTTGCAACACAAACACTCAATCAATATTAATCATATAGCCATATGACAAAAACATTGTGACAAACACATACAATAAATGAGTTATATAATATATTTCAGATGGTGTTCATACAACATTAGTATCTACACTGCATTTTTGGAGTAGCTATTAAGGAAAACAATAAAGTCGAGGAAACAGTGTTTTACAGTTGGTAGCGAGGTATCCGCTACTGTCTTGTTACAAGCATCACTCCCACTCCAGAGCGGGAGCGATGTGTGGTGGCCGTAGGCTGGCTTGGGACCACCAACTTCAAGCGCTATTTTCTCTATTTTTTTATGCGTGTCATTTACATCACTTCAACAGTGGGCACCACAATTGTTCACTCAATCAAGAAATACCAGCACAAAAAGTGATACCAACTTCATCGTTTTGAAGTCGACACTGTCAGAGCCAAGTCAGAGCAAAACACACACACACTGAGAGAGAGAGCCACACGTAAGGAGAATATGACCAACTTGACGACGGTGGAGAGAGGTCTGTAGTCGCATCTGTAAAGGATATTTGGCCAACGTGGAGGAGAGATGAGTGACGGTAGCGGAATATGCAGTACCGGGGGTGGCGCCATTGTGTAGTGTGGCTGAGGAGCAGAAGGTCTACATATCAACCCAGCTGAGCGGATCGGCTGGCCTGTGAGAGGAGGTGACGTGTGACGAGACAACGCGGCCCTGGACGAGTGGACCGAGCAGCGGGAAGACCCACGACAGCGAGTCAGCTGAATTTTCACTTGGGGAATGCATGAACGGTTCATGGAAGTATTGTATATATCCCTTTTTAGTATATGTTTTTGCCTTGAAATAAGTACACTATTATTGAGAGAATATATATATATATATATATATATATATATATATATAATGTCGTCACTTACAAAGTAGTAATCATGAAACATATCATTACATAAAATAAACACATAAATATAAATATTGATGACAATACCTATACGGGTCAAGTGTGTATCGAGAGGTATAATAATGTTTACTTATACAGTATATGGACAGCTGAGGTTATCTACTCAGACTGCGCACAAGTATGCGCGGCGTGAAAGACAAATAGGGCCGGCTCAGGTAGACGCGTCAAAGGTACCGCTCAAGGGAGTAAAGGTCAAACGGACTGAGGTCAGGTTAAATAAATATTTGATTTAGTGCAACGTTAAATCGAGTTTAGAATATATGAACTTCGCCTTACTCTAGATGGAATGATAATATAATTTGGCATTTCACTATCAAAGAGTAGATGTGAATAATCTCTCACATGATACACAAAAAATAAATTCAATCGTAAATTACTTAAAATCACACGGAATGAGGAAATCAGATTGACAGTAAATATAGTGAATACATTATAGCAGCACGATAGCTATAGATAAGTTGGTTTGAATGAATTAACAAACACAGAAATAATAAGACTTAATACAGAACCAAGTAGTATTAAATGAATAGCCGAATTGAGGGCTAGTGTAGGAGTTTGATTGAATTAACCAACTACTAGATATAAAATAAACGCGCAGAAAAAAGTAGCGACTTTGAATAGCCAAAATAAAGGATGAAACAGTGAGTTTGAATGAATTAATAAACTACTGGAATAAATATAAAGACGCAGAACAGAGTAGCGATTTACAATAAGTTGAATAACTTTTTAAAATTATATACTGTAGATATAGAACAAAGTAGTATCATATAAATAGCCCAAAATAATAGACTGTTGAATACAGTAATGTATAATCTGAATTCCTAAATTGCGGGTGAAAGAATTACATAAACCGGATAACGTATATGATTAGATTATTCACAAGAACTAATACAAATTAGAAATCTTGAACATAGATAAATTCCAACTCAACGGAATGGGTTTTTACTTTCAGCAGTGGCGACTTTATACTCTAAGTAATCTCATATAACAACTGGACGTAGCACTGTCCTGAGTTTAGGGTTTTAAAGTTTCAAGAAGGAAAATAGCTTTCGTTACACACTTCACTTCGACTTGGACACACAAGGACTAATTATACAACAGAATAAAATCTGAAAGCAGTCACTAAGTATCACGTATCGACTATGTAACGTAGGTAAAAATAGTTGAAGAAATGCTTGAACGTAAACTATATAGATCACAAACCTTAATTATATAAAATCACTGCACGGATCTAAGTTTGATTAATCTCACACGTGTACTAAATTGACAAGGGGAGTCCTAGAAGCGGATCTCTACGAAAAAGTTAAATTGGACACTCGCATATTTTATATTACCTTCACAATAATTCCCAAAACTTAGTAACACAGAGACACTTCGGGTACGGGTGTAGAGGAAAAGTAATTTCCATGAGGGAGAATCTGGACGACGTAGGACTCGTAGCCCTTCCTCCGGTTGGACATCAAAGGGAAGTGCCTCTCTCACAGATACTAGAGAAGGTCACTCATGGTTCCTTCAACACACTCGTTTACCACCCTCGTTGGACTTTACTATAGGGAAAAGGCTTTGTCCTATAGAGAAGTTTAGCCAACACTGTTATCTACCAACTAAAATCTGAACTAGTAGAAGGTATTACCGCGTGTTTGCATGCCTTCCATCGATTTCAGTCAGGCTATATTCGGATGATAATTTGAACTCAATTCGACCTATTTCAGCATAGTAAGGACATGGGAATTTCAGTCTTTTAATCATTGTGAAGGCAATCATTATTCTAAAAATACACCTACCCTAAAATAAATGTACAACGTTATTCTCTATATTTTAAGATTACACTCTTTGTATAGAAAGCTTGCATGGCTGCAAGATAAATGTTTTTCTTATATTCATCTTTCCTGCCTTTTTCTATGTTGCAGGTCATGCTTTCTTTCTTTCTAACTTATTTTCTATCATAATCCACACCTCATGTGAGGTACTGTAGAGGTGATTCTCTTGGTCCCATCTGTAGAGGTATTGCATTGGATCTTTATGTGGAATTATCATAAATTCTTCTTTGTCGTACTCCAAATCTGGCTCCTATTGTGTGCCTGCCTTACTTGTATGTCTCAGGCTCTGTGATTGGCTGGACAGGGTTCTCTGCGATTGGTCTGGGCTCGAACTTCCTGTAGGTCCCGGATGTGGTTCCCTTTGTTGGGTCGACTGTAGTATTCCTGCAGGTATTAGAGCATGGGTACGTTCTCTTTGTTGGGTAGACTGTAGTATTTCTGCAGGCATTAGAGCACGGGTAAACAGGGGGGACTGTGCGGTTTCCCTTTCCACCTTCAGCTGTGTCCTTTTCCTTGTCCTTTTCTTCTCCTTAATTGCAGCTATTCTGGCTCTTGTAGGTTGCTCTTTCTCCTGAGTTGTTCGGACCTCTGAGGGGGTTGCTTTGTCCCTTGTTTGCAACCCCGTCATATATATATATATACAGCATATATATATATATATATATATATATATATATATATATATATAATATATATATATAATTATACAGTATATATATATATATATATGTTTCTAATCTCTCAGTGGGGTTCGGACCGCCGACCGTCAGGACGATAGCCAGCGCTTTAATCAACTACACCACGTGGTGTAGCTGATTAAAGTGTTGGCTATCGTCCTGACGGTCGGCGGTTCGAACCCCACTGAGAGATTAGAAACATTTAGTGGCTCACGTGTATTTGTGATATATACTTAATATATATATATATATATACTGTATAAATATATATACACATACGGTATATATATATATATATATATATATTTTTTTTTTTTTTTTTTTTTTTTTTATTCTATATTCCAACTTACATCCTCTCGGGCATAGGCTGAGAGCCTGAACATTCACCGCTATACAATGGAACAGTGAAGCCTGTGAGGTCTTGTTACAGTCTAGGGAGTGAGACACGTGAAACACGTAGATTACAACGAGCACCTACCATCTTGCTTTCACATAAGGCATGGTGCTCACTCATAGCCCCACCTGCCATCTTGCTTTCACATAAGGCATGGTGCTCACTCATGGCCCCACCTGCCATCTTGCTTTCACATAAGGCATGGTGCTCACTCATGGCCCCACCTGCCATCTTGCTTTCACATAAGGCATGGTGCTCACTCATGGCCCTACCTGCCATCTTGCTTTCACATAAGGCATGGTGCTCACTCATGGCCCCACCTGCCATCTTGCTTTCACATAAGGCATGGTGCTCACTCATGGCCCCACCTACCATCTTGCTTTCACATAAGGCATGGTGCTCACTCATGGCCCCACCTGCCATCTTGCTTTCACATAAGGCATGGTGCTCACTCATGGCCCGAAGCGACCCAATCTCTGAAGCCACCTTGTTCCCGTGCTTCACTGTCTCACCCCCTACACTCGGACTCACACTCATACACACACACACACAACGCCACCTGTTGAGCAGATAACTCACCAGGCATTGCACCCCTATAGCATATTAATTTTGAATATGGGAATATTAATACAGTGCTACTTAATCAGGGAACAATGAGGATAATTTATTGGCGTTTCGGTGGGCTTTGTGGTAATGCACTGATACTAGGTACAGCACAAATTCCATCCCAATAATATATTCCTATTGATACATCGGGATTTGAACCCGGGACCTTTGGATTAACAGGCCAGTGGCAAGACCACTCCACCACACCTCTCCTGTATATATATATATATATATATATATATATATATATATATGAGATGCGACAAGGAAATGAAATACCAACCCTTCCCCTCCAACACCAGACCACAACCAACACCACCTCCAATCTTCCATTACGCATTGGTTGCATAAACACCCAAAAGCCTGTGGAGCGTCACCCCCCTACCGCTCCCCCTCATCAGGTAAAGAGAAACAGGAGCGCAGTGAAGAAGGGGGTCGTAGAAAACCAAACTCACCAATCGGCCATAGAAAACGTAGAAAACGGGAGGGACTATCCTAACCACCTAGAGAAACATATAGCCCATACAGAAAATAACCAAAATGCCGATCCAAACTATCCATGTGTCCCGATAAACAGAAATGATCCAAATAGTGTCAAAGGAAATATGCCTATGCAACTTTCCCCCCAAACCCACCATATCCTAAGAAATAACATAAATACCCGAACCAAGACAATGTCATTATCGACCAGAATCAATGAACAATTTTAGACAACGTACCAATGCCCCTAACCCTCCAAATTCATGATCAAAGGTGGTTTTGTGCGTGACACCCCTCATATGACCTGGGCGCAATTTGAAAATTACACGAAGAACGCCATTAATCCTTCCCTAGGTAAAATAATCGCTAATCAACAGTTCCACAATGTTCAATTTTCAGGAAACCTCGATGCTGCCATTAGTCAACTCAATCAACTAGTGGTCCCCGCCTTTCCTAATGAGGCCCATGCAAAGAGAAAAGAATATGTGTTCACTGCCCTGTTACGTATTTTGCCAAAGTCAGTGAGGGATCATTTCGCCATAACTTAACCAAAAGGATACGTTGAAGACCTACCCTTCGTCAGGCGAATTTGGCACTCCAGATAAATCATGCTAAAGACAAAATCGCCAGGATCAGTAGAGCCACCACCCAACCTCAACTCCCTTCTGCCACTTCTATACCAGCTACTTTCAGTCGATCTGCCGACAAAATGGAGGACTGGGCCTGGGTCAGGCCCTCAGATTGGACACCCTGTTGCCCCAAGTGCCCTGCATCATCCCCCTGTAAGTCATTTTTGGAATTAGTGAACCATCGTCCCAAACTTCTTCAGTTTTGGGGCCAGATCCCCTGGATCAAGCCAAGACGAGTGACTATCATCACCGAAGACGGATCTGCAGGGATCGACGACGCCGTAGAAGAAGGACTACCAGAATATGCCGTGGTACTGGAGGAGTCACCCAACATGCAAGATAATCCGGAATTTTTGGACAACGATCTCCTGACTACGTTACATGCCACCTTCGACTGCGTCAACGGAGTGCTAACTTTTGACCCTAAACCATCGAAAACTGCTTGCCCCAGCGAACCCAAAGTCAGTTACCCAATTCACACCATCAATACATCTCTGGCGATCTTAACAAAAACTGTCACGCTACCCCCTCACCACGAACAAGGGATTTCCACTCTGCCAACCTTGCCAGGCAAATTAATCTTAACCACCAGTCCCCAGAGTCCCTTTGATAGAGATTTCCTTACTGTCCCTGCCATCATGTCTGAAAATTTAAAACAAGTAAAAATTACAAGTGTATCGCACCATCCCCTCATTTTGCCGAAGGGGTTAACTATAGGGGAATTAGAAAATCATGGTGAAGAACTACCCATACCTGATATTGAAACCTCTGTCCCAACCCCAAAATTATCTTAAATACCACCTCAACTGACTCAACCACAACAACAATATCTACGAAGCTTGATGACTTCGACCCAAAACATCTTCGCCACATCGAGCCGAGATGTAGGAAAGTCACGTACATATAGAAACCGCGGCGTACGCATATCCCAACCTCGCGACGTTAACCTCACTATGTTGGCTGACCCTGATGACAATGTTGCATACCCCACAATTAATCTCATACCTTTACCAAACCAAACACAAAGCCAACCACAAACCCCATCACCTCATAAATTGCCAAAACCTCCACCCTTTCATCCAATTCCCACTCCATCTTGCCCACTACCTACTCCACCCCCTAAACCACCCCAAATACCTTCCTTTCCCCACTACCCCGCCTATCTTTCCCCCACAACTCGTGCTTTCTCAGCCCCTCCTGGTTTAACACCTAATCCTAACCTTCACCACCCAACTGCCCTGCCTACCCTACCTAACCAAACCATACGAACCCCCACCAAACCTAACCACCCCAACCCTTTTTCCTCTCGCCCATCTTTTTCCTCCACCACCTTCGAAATTCCTAGCATTCCTCCCTTCCCTCCAACTCAGATAACTATCCCTACCTATCCTTTCCAAACCACCCAACACCCTAATACTAATCCTCCCACCCCCTACACATCCACCCTACCTTCCCCAACGCCAAGCCCCCCAACTCAAACCCCCGTACCTATCTTACCCACCGCCATCATCACTCAACCCCCCATACAACCCCAACCTCACCGTGCAACAAAACGCACCACTCATCCTTCCATCACAACCTCATCTCATCAAAAACACAAACCACCTTCCCACCCCAAACCCCAACAAACCCATTATCTTACCTCAACCCCATTAACCCCTTCACCACCTCTTCTCTCCCAGCCGATATATCAGCATTCTGGCCACCACAAGACTCAACCGAAGAGAAGAGAACCAACGGTGGCCCTCAACCCAAACGCCACCACTCCAAAACCTCCAACCCATCCTGACCAGACCAGAACCTACCAGCAGTACAGGCTCCAGTCACGGGGTCGTGCCTTTTCCCAGGAAGGCGATGGTGAAATGCGACAAGGAAAGGAAATACCAACCCTTCCCCTCCAACACCAGACCACAACCAACACCACCTCCAATCCTCCATTATGCATTGGTTGCATAAACACCAAAAAACCTGTGGAGCATCACCCCCCTACCGCTCCCCCTCATCAGGTAAAGAGAAACAGGCGCGCAGTGAAGAAGGGGGTCGTAGGAAACCACACTCCCCTATCGGCCATAGAAAACGTAGAAAACGGGAGGGACTATCCTAAGCACCTAGAAAAACGTTTAGCCCGTACAGAAAATAACCTAAATGCCAATCCAAACTATCCATGTGTCCCGATCAACAGAAATTATGCAAATAGTGTCAAAGGAAATATGCCTATGCAATTTTCCCCCCAAACCCACCATATCCTAAGAAATAACATAAATACCCTGAACCAAGACAATGTCATTATCGACCAGGATCAAGGAACAATTTTAGACAACGTACCAATGCCCCTAACCCTCTAAATTCATGATCAAAGGCTTTCCGTTCCATTCACCCGCGAGGTAGAAAAGTTAGAACAAGTTAGTGCGACCAACTCTCGAAAAACAATTAATAATAGAGGCTCACACGTGCCCCTGTTGCCTCAGAGTCCGGTCTCCTTGATGTCGACAGAATCGAAGTCACTACACACGTTGGGGAAAGAAAAGTCAAGCCTTCAGCCCCTAGCTTCATTCACCCCTTGGGTTTGGAATTAGGGAATATCGAAGGTGGAAGTAAAGGTGAAGAACTTAGTTCTTTAGTTGCTATGACATATCCGTACCCTGGGAGCCTAGCAACTAATTCTCTTGCAAGTAGTATTTTATGTACTCTTGCAAAAGAAACCCATGACTTCTCACAGTCTAGCTACTTAAGTCCTTCTCAGACTCTTTCTACACGGTACTGAGACTGATTTGTTAGATGGGACACCCTTGAGCAGAGCATATTAGACGACTCTCGTAATCTAGATGCGGGCTGAGAAAACGATCCAGACTTAGCCTTATCGCAATTACTACTCACGATTCCAAATAGTTTGCTTTGGCCTTATCCGCCTATGTCTATTAATACCCTTAGTATTTCAAGTATAGGGAATTCTTTATCCTCCATTAGACTCAACGTGGATAGTGACCAAGATTGCGGCGAGCCAAGGAAAGAAAGAGAGAGAGCCGAGCGTGTCCTACAGTTGTTTGGGACCGAGCTAGCCTACGGCGTGTGGAGCCAGGGCCCCTATAGCAACTTGTGTTGGGGCAACTACAAGCTGCACCAGTGCACCATAGTCGATATACCAGTGCCTCTTCTCTCTACATAAATCATTTAAGTGTTTCTTATGTTCGTATTAGGTAACAATGATTGTTGTGAGGGTCTAGAGTGACCAAGGTATGATAAGGTTCACTCAATATTAACGTAATACACAAAGATTTTATATTCTTCTCTATATCCTTGCTCACCTGTTGCTCCATTTGTGGGAGAACAATTACACTGCTGTCAGGCGGAAAGCATTTATATACTTCTACGAATATAGGCTCCTATATTCACCAGGTAGAAATATACAAACGTTATCCGGGGAATAACTACGTCCACATTGCACATTACACGTAAAACTTGAACGCTTAACTCAGACCTTCGTCTATACGCTACATCTCGTCAGGGTATAAGTCCAGATAGTGAATAGTTCAAGATGCGAGTAATTTGCTCCTCAGTCATATATATGACTAATATATTTATTACAAGTTTATGAGTTTATCATTCATAGTTATTACTCTCTGAGTTTATTGCATTAAATTGCCTGTTCAAATAGCTTAGACTTATTGTTCGTTTAGAGATCAAATACTGTCCTAATTAGCTCGCAGAAACTATTATCCATATTTTACCAAGCCAGATTTGAGAGCTTGTATATTTATATCAGGACTTTATTTATTGTGATTTGAGGATATTTGTCTCTTTATATTATTCATTGTATGCTCAATTATAACGTTATTATTCTATTTATATGAATGTTATGATTATTGTTCCAGAGACATATTGAGATTGTACCCTAGTTGCTAAGGAAATCAAAAGTGTAAAACCGCTTGTGTGTATTCTGTGTCCATTGCTTATTACTGAAGAATTGTATATAGAGCCAAGGCTAATCTTTGCCCAGTGGAGAGGCAATATATATAGTTTGAAAATTAACGCAGATTCCTAAGGTGGAAATCGCAATCAGTCTATCCCACGTTTTATTATAAACGTGGCATAACAACATTATATATAAATATATATATAAATATATATATATATATATATATATATATATATATATATATATATATATATATATATATACAGGTAAATGTATTTTTTTTCTATGTGAATGAGGGAGACAAAAGGCATAACTGCCTGGAGCGAGTGCCTCCCCCAGATTTCAAAAAGTGACAGGGCCAAAATCAAGGGATGTTCGAGCTAAAATGCCTGGACACACGGAGTTTGAAGCTATTTAAGTCGTAGGAAGAGGGAAAGACTGATTCTGGGAGAGAGTTCCAGAGCTCAGCAGTTGAATAAAAGAAAGTCTGAGAATAGTGTTTCACTCTTGGGTTGGACAGTTGCACAGAGTAGGGGTGGGATTGTGTTGCAAGGCGGGTTGTACGTACCCTACGTAGAGGAGGTGATATACACTGGGAAAGCTCCGAGGAACACTGATTATTGTAGTAGCGATAGAATAGCGAGAGAGATGCAACATTGCGGCAAAGAGAGAGAGATTGCAGAGAGTTGGTGAGTGGACGGGAGTTAATTATACGAAAGGCTTTCCTTTCTACTTTTTCTAGGAGTACGGTGTGAGAGGATCCTCCCCACACATGTGAACAATACTCAATACAAGGACGCACTGTGCCCCTATACAGAGCAAGAAGCTGCGCAGGGGTAAAGAACCCCTCGAGGCGGTTGAGCACACCCAGCTTCTGGGAAGCTGCCTTAGCGAGACTGGTAATATGGTCTTTCCAAGTGAGAGCAGAAGAAAAAGAGACACCGAGAACATTGAGAGAAGCTAAAGGGTTGATTTTTGTATTGTTGAAGAATAAGGGATAGTCCTCTGGAGGTTCCTGATGGGTAGTAAGATGGATAAATTGAGTTTTGGAAGCATTAAAATATACAACAAGGATTTCTCTACCCTAATTGGAAATAGTAGCTAGATCAGAAGATAGGCGTTTTATGGCTTCATTACGTTTGTTTTTGAGGGACTGCTGGCTGGGGCGTTCTGGAAAACTAATTGAGTGGTGTAAGGTAGAGTCATCTGCATATGAATGGATGGGACTGGATGTACAGTTGAGAAGATAATTTATGAAAATTAGAAAGAGAATAGGAGATAGGACAGAACCCTGAGGAACACCGGAGTTGATAGGATGAAGAAATGAGCGATGGCCATCCACAACCGCAGCTATGGAACATCCGGAATGGAAATTAAAGACAAAGGCACAGATGGAGGGACAGAAACCGAAGGAGGGCAGTTTGGAAATTAAAGATTTGTGCCAGACTCTATCGAAGGCCTTCGATATGTCTAGTGAAACAGAAAAAGTCTCACCGAAGTCCCAAAAGTTGGATGACCAAGAGTTAGTAAGATATGAAAGAAGATCACCAGTAGAGCGACCCTTAAGGAAGCCATACTAGCGATCTGAGAGCAGATTATGAGAAGAGAAATGCTTAAGAAATTTGGAAGCAAGAATAGTTTCAAAAACTTTGGAGATACAAGAGATGAGAGCAATTGGACGATAGTTGGAGGGTTGAGAGCGGACACCCTTCTTTGGGACAGGTTGAATGAGAGCAAACTTCCAACAAGAAGGAAAGACGTTAGAGGAGAGACAGAGACGAAAGAGTTTGCCTAGGCAGGGGGTAAGCATATATATATATATATATATATATATATATAGGGAACTGTTATGCCCTGATTTTATTCAGGATTAACGATTGATACAGGTGAGTTCTACTATAATGGGACTTCCGAGTTCATACAAGTGCATAATTATAATAAAAGACAACAGAGGCTATATATAACGCAAAATATAGTTTAAGAAATACATCTTTATTTCTCTAATCACTAATACACAAAATAGTATGATGGTAACTGGGAAAACATAACCAATGAATAGCACTTAAAATTATTTACTATCTCCGAGCACAGTCGCGGATCTGGATAGAGTGCAGGTATTTTAGCACAGCTTCACCATATTCCTTTTCTCGGGAATATTATACACTTCTGAATATCGAGGACGCTCACAAGTAATAACTTCAGCTATAATGATTCTCTGTACTTGGGCTGTGGTCGGAACAGGGCAGGGTTTTGGTTCTTTTCTGCATCACTCTTGATATTATCCTTGGCTTCAGTAGCAACGGCAAATTTAGAGATAGTCATGAAACAGAGAATAATTTTTGGCTTCAGTAGCAATATTCACGGTTGGTGAATGATTATCTTGGTCAGGAATAGGAAAAGAAAAAGCTTCAGTAGCATTATTGCAACAGGATCCTTCAGCATGCACATTTGCTGGAATCCCTTGTTGTTTTCCTTTCAGAGCACTAAACACACTGGTGCTGGGACGCTGATCGTGATCTACATTACGAGAATTCTTGGGAATGATAGTAACAGGTTGCTTGGGTCTAGGGACAACAGAATCAGAGTGAAGAGGGGGTGGATTGTAAGTTAAATTCATCCCATTGGTCTTAGGTTGAGATAAAGAACTGTGATGGTGGCAAGTTGGAGAGATAAATACAGGGGATGTTGACATTTTTACCTTGTTGATGAAATTTGTCTTATGCGAAGTAGTCATGGCTGCTGATTTTTTTTTTTTTTTTTTTTTTAGCACAGTGGGAGATTGGTGGGGGATTTCTGAGAGATTTTTTTTTTAAATGAATCAAGCATTGTCCACAGTCTACCTGGGCTTGGAGCTTTTGCAAGAGATCCAACCCCAAATAACCGTCATAGTGTCGGCATTCACAATGAAAAACCACAAAAGAATGGTAACAGTTAGCATGAGCAAAAGGAGTGGTTACATGTAAGGGATGGGTTTCCCCTCTAATATTAAGGGGAGTATCACCTGCACTTATCAGATCGGTGGTGGGAGGCTGAAGGTCACCAAATATTTTCTTATGTCTCACATAGTAGGAATTAAATAGACATGATCGGGCGGCGCCAGTGTCGATCAAAAGGCGCACAGGAATGCCTTTATTTTTGCAAGGTGATAAATGGGGGGTGGGCGGTCACTCTTAAACTCCCCCGCCGAAGCCATAGTGGGCGGGGGAGATGTTAAAAATCCAGAGACTCTAAATCTTCTTCCTCCGGTATTTTGAGGTGTTCTTCTGGAAATGTCTGAGGGACGTTTTCTGACTCAGAGGACTCATATATTTCCTCCTCGTGGAACTCTTCCTCGTTTGCAGAGATACGAGGTTGCGAGGGTCTACTGAATTTCGCGGAGTCACGGATATAATTAAGGGGGCACCTTGAGTTGCAGGCAGAGAAATCGTAAGGATTTATTATCACTAATGGGTGTGGTTTACCTTGGCGCTGTTGTTAGTTACGTGGGTAGATTCTCTTAAGTTGGCTGGTACTGAAGGTTGGCCTGCTGGGCTGATAGTAGCCTTGACGATGGTGGGTCTTAGGTGCTGGAGCTGCTTGCCTGTTGAAATGTGCGGATTCACCGGTTCTGCTGGACGACTGAGGATGAGTGGTGAACCTTTTTATGGCGGCTATCACAGGTGTCTTAGGTTGTGATGCAAGTATTTTCCTGATGGTCACTATGTCTCGCTGAAAGCCTACTGGGTCGTGCACGGCGAAGTACTCCTGTACTGCAGAGGGCAGTGCTTGCACAAGATGCACTAACACATGTTGGTTATTGTGGCATCTAGATCGCCTTCGTATTTTATGTCTTTAATGTGATCACGGGCAACGAAAACTCCCAAAGAAGGCTTGATTGCCTCAATTACCATGGGCTTGAATTGATCCCAGGTGAGTGCAGGGGTTACCTGTGGGGCTACAAGGGAAACGGCTTTTCCCAAATGCTTTAAGAGGACGGCTATTTTCTCGCGGTCCGTGGTGTAGGCTAAGTCTAACACTGGTTTTACAATGTCCATATACACTTCTATTTCATATGTATCCCCATCGTATTTGGGAATGGGGATGTGAGAGCGTGGAGCGGCCATATTTATATTGGTATATTATCTCTTATTTCTTCCAAATATGTTAAATATAATGAGTTCTGTCCGAATAAAGAACCACCGCTAGCCACCAATGTTATGCCCTGATTTTATTCAGGATTAACGATTGATACAGGTGAGTTCTACTATACTGGGACTTCTGAGTTCATACAAGTACATATTATAAAAGACAACAGAGGCTATATATATCGCAAAATATAGTTTAAGAAATACAGCTTTATTTCTCTAATCACGAATACACAAAATAGTATGATGAAGGTAACTGGGAAAACATAACCAATGAATAGCACTTAAAACTATTTACTATCTCCGAGCACAGTCGCGGATCTGGATAGAGTGCAGGTATTTTAGCACAGCTTCACCATATTCCTTTTCTCGGGAATATTATACACTTCTGAATATCGAGGACGATCACAAGTAATAACTTCAGCTCTAATGATTCACTGTACTTGCAAAAGATTTGACTTGCGAGCTTATATTGGAAAAGAGTTATTTTATCACTATACGTATCTTTGGAGTTATCTACCATGCGCACTGGCACGAGAGCAAGTTTAAAGTCAATTGGCACTGGACGTTGTACTATATTCTTTCTATAGAAATACTGGTAGAGTCGATGGTGGACTCTAAAATATATTCACTGGGTTGGAAAAAATGACTGAGTCGCTTAGCCTCAAAATCGGCTTAAAAATTAATAAATTCAGAAATAACGTTCAATGGTTGAGAACACTTCAGTAGGTTATATAACGTTGGTAAAAGAAATTATTTTCTGTTAATTCTGAATATTACCTCTATAACAGATTTATGATCTTTTTAAAACACTTTGTGGGACTCTGTTTATTTCCTCACGAACTGGGATTTTCTGACAGAGTCGCATGGGGGACTCTGTTTATTTTCGCTCACTTGGTAGATTACGTTTTCGTCACTTTTACTCTTTTCCAGGTTCTCGGCTTAGGTGTCTTTTCTTGTCTTCCTCCTGACGATGATCCTGGTGGTGGCTGGCCGTAGTCTTCTGCTTCTCCGTGGGCCTTCCAGGTTGGCCGGCTGTGTGAAGATAGTTACAGATGGGTTGATGGGTTTGAGATCTTAAGTATGGCTCCGTAACGTATAGTATTTGTCGGGCAATTACAGTTGGGCACCATACCGGACTAACGTGAGTATTTCAGAGGTTTTGGAGAAATACTCGACTATCCTGACCTGTATATCAACCATTGATGAAGTCCTGTTAAGGTACTCTTGAACTAGGGTCTAAAATATCGTGCCCCAGTGAGAACGTATATGGCACGACATCGGACTAACGCAGTAAGTTTGGTAAAAGTATCATTACTGACTGTCCTGACCTTTTTAAGAGGTTCGGGGGACCCAGGGCGGTGTTTAAACCTTTTAGTTACACAGTCTAATGGGAGGCCACAGACTCAGTGCACCTAGGACTTGTATTTGCAGAGTGCCCTTGAGGGTATCTCGCCAAGCCCTTTCTCTCTCACAGCGGTCTCGGAGGATTTGAGACTACCTGTGAAAAGTGGTAGTGTCCACTTACTTTCAATAGTAATGAGTAGAGAGGTCGGTGGTGCCGGAGTCTCTCAACTCTTCACTAGAGAAAATGCAAACCTAGTAAAGAAGGCAATGTTAAATACCGGTGGTGCCTGGTATTAACAAAGTTCCTCTACAAGGACACTTTCGTACAGTGTCCACTTCCACAAATAAAAATAGAGAGGTCGGTAGTGCCGGAGTCTCTCCACTTTTACCAGGGAAAGTGGTGCCTAACAAAAGAGACAACGTTAGATGCTGGTGGTGCCGAGCATTAACAAAGTTCCTCTATCAGGACACTTAGTACAGTGTTCACTTTCAAGAGTAATAGTAGAGAGGTCGGTGGTGCCAGAGTGTCTCCACTTTTACTAAAGAAAGTGGGACCTAACAAAAGGGACAATATTATATGCTGGTGGTGCCGAGCATTAATAAAGTTCCTAGAGTAGGACTTTAGGACTTTTCACTCTAGAGAATATTGAGGACGGTATTGCCGTACACCTCAACTTCTTTTATAGATGGTGCTCGTGGACTTACCTTGAATTAAGAGGAAGGAGCGGTAGTGCCGTGGGTCCTTCTTCCTAACTTAAGGAAAGCTTTACCAGTCACAGTAGCTTTCTCATTGGTGGTACCGAGTGATAGCAGAGTTTCCTGTAACAGGCCACAGTTTCGGTAACTGAAGAATAATAATGAAGTTCCGGGAGGCCGTACACTTACCTACTAGACTTATAGTAGACACCGCCTATCAAGAGTCTCTATGTTAGCCGGGTTGTGCCTCGTCTAACAAAGATCCCTACGAATAGGATTTTTTTATCTCACAGACAGTATATTGAACTTTCGGGGGGCCATTCGTCCAACTGAATGGAGGGTTAATTATAAGATTTCTAAAGTTGGGATGCCAGTGTTTCAGAAGCCTTAAAATTGCTTAACTCTCTTCAAATATCCTGACCTGGTATTGAGGATTACTGCAAGGGATCCTTCCTAACCTATAGGATGGTAAGGGCATGAGAAGGTATGTTTAAAGAGGTCTATAGACCCTTCCTACTCTGGTGATCAAGATATCTTCCTTCTAAATTACTTTACTAAGTGATGTAGTGATGCTTAAGTCAAAAATACATCTCAACTGTAAAGGTACTTCATCAATGGTTAAATCAATAATTATATCATATCTAGGTGAGCTCAATAAAGCCTTGGAAAACAATAATTGTGTTTAAGGAAAAGAGTTTCTTAAATCTTAACTCAAATGGAATGTTTGGTGTCGTGTGCACCAAAGTGATGAAGTCTGAGATGCGCATTTTAAAGTATTTTATTTATCATACTCCTTCCCGGGGTGTTGAAATGGGAATCTGCTTATGTGTCATTGTTAGTAGGATTTATGTTGATAATGATTCCCAAACATATCATGGTAATTCATCTAATGAGATAGTATTTACTTATGCCTCATTCTCAGAGCATGTTGGTATGCCTGAGTGGTTTAACGCATGAGGCGCCCACTTCCGGTACGTGTGGGCAAGACACCAGCACCGCTTGACGTGGTGTCAACTTTGGTACTAATGCTACATATAAGATTTTATGAGAAAGAATAAAATGTGACTTGCATAATTAGAAGAAGTATTTAAAGGATGACAAATAAAGGCATATGTACATATGTGTAGGAAACGATGTCCCAAAGGTCTATTGAGGTATGGTTTCATATTCTTATTGCATAATCAGGTTTTCAACACATCATACATATTCATTTCATCTGGTTGATCATTTCTTATTATATTTAATACATAACATTCATAATATAGTTCCTTATTTTCTATCATGTTATATCTTATCTGTAATATAGAAGAAAAACATAGGTGGTGTTTAATATAGAAGAAGAACATAGATGATGTTTCTAAAATGATTGACTAAACACTATTCTCTTCTTTGGTGATGTGATGGGGCGAATAGTCTTGCTCGGCGTGGTTGGACATTCTTTCTCTGGCGTGTCCTTTGTCAGTACAGCGACTCGCCTGGTGGTGGATGATGTCCTCGTCTTTGTTGACTCTTTCGGTTCCTTTTTCTTCCTTGGTTCTCCTTCCTCTTCTATGCTTTTACTTCTCTTCTGTTTGGGGCTCTTTCCATTTTCGGGGTATTTTAGAAACATTAATATACATATATATATATATATCTCACTCTACTGGCCAACCTGGTGAACAAGCCTACGTCTTTTCTATCATAAATTACCTAGAGCAGCTGGTCCAGCAACCCACCCGTATCCCGGATCGCTTCGGAGATCGGCCCAACATTCTTGACTTATTTTTTACTTCTAACCCTTCTTCTTATACTGTCAATCTTTTCTCTCCTTTGGGCTCCTCCGACCATAAACCTATCTCCATCACCTGTCCTATCTCTTCAGTACGGCCAGCCGATCCTCCCAGCTGGCGGCGCTTGTGGCAATTCGGCGCTGCCGACTGGGAGGCTCTCCGGCAGTAGTTCTTTGATTTCCCATGGAATGACTTCTGCTTCCGTGGCCGAGGACCCTCGGAGAGTACTGAACGCGATACCGAGGTAATCCTCTCGGGCATGGAAGCGTACATTCCATTTTCTTTCTCTCATTCTAATGCAAAAAAATCTTGGTTTACTCACGCTTGTTCTACTGCTGTCCGCAACAAGGAGGAAGCATTCAAACGGTACCGACGCCTTAAAACTCAAGAATCTCATTCTTCCTATGTTTCTGCCCGGAATCAAGCCAAATCTGTTCTTCGACTTGCCAAGCACTCTTTCATCAATAATAAATGCACTGAACTATTCAACTCTAGCTCTTCCCAAGCTTTCTGGCATCTAGCCAAAAACCTCTCCAACAACTTTTTTTCCTCGTCTTCCCCTCCCCTTTTCCACTCTGATGACACAACCATCACTTCTTCCTCTGACAAAGCTGAACTCTTTGCTTAAACTTTTGCCAGAAACTCTACCTTGGATGATTCCGGTGCTATTCCTCCCTCTCCACCCCCCTCTCTCCTACTTATGCCAAATATCCTAATCTCTTCTAAAGATGTACTTTCTACCCTCTCTGGGCTTAACCCTTAATTAGCGGCGAGCAACATAAGTCGAGTTAAATAAAGCTGGACTATGTGGCGGCGCTCGACATAACTCGAGTGGCAATTTCAGCACGTAATGTGGCTGAGAGAGAGAGACAAGTGGTGGCAGGAGACTAGCGAGCGTATGACTGCTCCAGACCACCGCGGCGAACCTACTGACACAAATCTCAGCTCCCTCCTCCCTCTCTCACTCGCTACATACTCAATTATGTACTGAAAGTACCGAATTACCTGCTTTTTGCACTCGCGTTGCACGGTTATTGCAAGAAAACTATCCATCATACAAGGATCGTTATGGTGTCATTCCAAAGCTCTGTTTATGCCCTTTCAGGGATAGGTACTTGTTTTACGTTCTGGGTCTTATTTAGGCATGAAAATGATCACGTAAACAGCCCTATTTTGGCTAAAAACACCCCGCTGTGCGGTACACATAAATAAACCGCATAGGCCGCTCGTAAGGTGTTAATATTATGAAGGCGTACGGTCCGGACGGTTTTCCTCCTGTTGTACTTAAAAACAGTGCTTCTGTGCTGACCCCCTGCCTATGCAAACTCATTCGTCTCTGTCTCTCCTCTAACGTCTTTCCTTCTTGCTGGAAGTTTGCTGTCATTCAACCTGTCCCAAAGAAAGGTGACTGCTCTGAACCCTCCAACTATCGTCCAATTGCTCTCATCTCTTGTATCTCTAAAGTTTTTTAAACTATTCTTGCTTCCAAATTTCTTAAGCATTTCTTTTCTCATAATCTGCTCTCAGATCGCCAGTATGGCTTCCTTAAGGGTCGCTCTACTGGTGATATTCTTTTATATCTTACTAACTCTTGGTCATCCAACTTTCGGGACTTCGGTGAGACTTTTTCTGTTGCACTAGACATATTGAAGGCCTTCGATAGAGTCTGGCACAAATCTTTTATTTCCCAACTACCCTCCTTCGGTTTCTGTCCCTCCATCTGTGCCTTTGATTCTAATTTCCTTTCCGGCCGTTCCATAGCTGCGGTTGTGGACGGCCATCGCTCATTTCCTCATCCTATCAACTCCGGTGTTCCTCAGGGTTCTGTCCTATCTCCTATTCTCTTTCTAATTTTCATTAATGATTTTCTCAACTGTACATCCAGTCCCATCCATTCATATGCAGACGACTCTACTTTACACCACTCAATTAGTTTTCCAGAATGCCCCAGCCAGCAGTCCCTCAAAAGTAAATGTAATGAAGCCATAAAATGCTTATCTTCTGATCTAGCTACTATTTCCAATTGGGGTAAAGAAAACCTTGTTGCATTTAATGCTTCAAAAACTCAATTTATCCATCTTACTACCCGTCAGGAACCTCCGGAGGAGTATCCCTTATTCTTAACAATACAAAAATCAACCCTTCATCTTCCCTCAATGTTTTCGGTGTCTCTTTATCTTCTGCTCTCACTTGGAAAGATCATATTACCAGTCTCGCTAATGCAGCCTCCCAGCTGGGTGTGCTCAACCGCCTCAAGGGGTTCTTTACCCCTGTGCAGCTTCTTGCTCTGTACAGGGGCACAGTGTGTCCTTGTATTGAGTATTGTTCACATGTGTGGGGAGGATCCTCTCACACCGCACTCCTAGATAAAGTAGAAAGGAAAGCCTTTTGTATCATTAACTCCCGTCCACTCACCAACTCTCTGCAATCTCTCTCTCTTCGCCGCAATGTTGCATCTCTCTCACTATTCTATCGCTACTACAATAATCATTGTTCCTCGGAGGTTTCCCAGTGTATACCACCTCCTCTACATAGGGTATGTAGTACCCGCCTTGCAACACAATCCCATCCGTACTCTGTGCAACTCTCCAACCCAAGAGTGAAACGCTATTCTCAGACTTTCTTCTATTCAACCGCTGAGCTCTGGAACTCTCTCCCAGAATCAGTCTTTCCCTCTAACTATGACTTAAATTGCTTCAAACTCTGTGTGTCCAGGTATTTTAGCTCGAACGTCTCTTGATTTCGGCCCTGTCACTTTTATTAAATCTGGGGGAGGCACTCGCTGCAGGCAGTTATGCCTTTTGTCTTCCTCATTCACATAGAGAAACAAAAAACAAAAAAAACAAAAAAACGGCACCGGGCACCTACTGACAAACACAGACGCTGCCATAACAACAAATAACCTGAGCCACAAAAACAGGGCGAACAAAAACCGTAATGACACATCACCTGGGGAATGGCGAAAACGAGAGCAAATATCCAGGGTACCGTGATTATGTACACTGCTGAGAGTGAGAGAGAGAGAGAGAGAGAGAGAGAGAGAGAGAGAGAGAGAGAGAGAGAGAGAGAGAGAGAGAGAGTGAGAGTGAGAGACTAAAGGTACATAATTATAGCATGGGCGAAATATCTATATACAGTAGATATATTCTAAATTCCTGTGTGGTGTATGTTGAGAGAAGGGGTTGTATGCTGCTTGCATTTGTGCGTGTGTCATAATACTACATACACATTTTTATATTTCGTGTTTGGTTGCTTTCATACGTGTGTGATTTTGCATGCATAGCATGAGTGCGTGTGTCTTTTTTATATGTGTGTGTGAATCATTCCTACAATACATAAGCCATATATATATATATCATCCATAAAATGTACAGTAGTTAGCAGAAGAAGATCAGGAGTGTACATGAAAGAACAACATGACACTAAAATGTTCCGACAAAGAGAATCACGCCAAACCATTAACTTCAACTGAAGGCAATAGTAAAGGCAGAAAAGGTCCAAAGACAAGCAACACCGAATAAAACTACACGAGTAAAAATAACAATACAACTGCGAGGAGAGGCAACAAATAAAGACGAGAGAAAAACCTCCAGTGAACTCAAACGCTGTAGTTGGAAACATTGGGATATTTTATATGTGTATTTTTCCATACTCAGCTGATGGTAGACGGTTTTTGAATGGCCCATGTGTATAAGTGTACGAGAGCGCTTGTGTGTGTATATGTGCACGTGAGCACTTGTGTGTTTACGTGAAGGGGCTTGTGTGTGTATGTATACGTGAAAGCTTGTATGTGTTTATGTGTACGTGAGGGCTTGTGTGTGTTTATGTGTACGTGAGGGCTTGTGTCTGTTTATGTGTGCGTGAGGCCTTGCGTGTGTATAGGTGTATGTGAAGGTTTTGGTGGTTATGCGAGAATATGTGGCGTCGAGTGTCCGTGTGTGTTTCTGTGGTTGAGATTCTCGTGTGGGTGTTTGATTGTGTGTATGATTGATTGTGTGTGTGTTTGATTGTGTGTGTGTTTGATTGTGCGTGTGTTTGATTGTGTGTGTGATTGATTGTGTGTGATTGATTGTGTGTGTTTGATTGTGTGTGTGTTTGATTGTGTGTGTGTTTGATTGTGTGTCTTTGATTGTGTGTGTGTTTGATTGTGTGTGTTATTGAGAGTGTGTGTTTGATTGTGTGTGATTGATTGTGTGTGTTTGATTGTGTGTGTGTTTGATTGTGTGTGTGTTTGATTGGGTGTGTTTGATTGTGTGTGTGTTTGATTGTGTGTGTGATTGAGAGTGTGTGTTTGATTTTGTGTGATTGATTGTGTGTGTTTGATTGTGTGTGTGATTGATTGTGTGTGTTTGATTGTGTGTGTGATTGATTGTGGTGTAATTGTGTTTGTTTGAGTATGTGTGATTGATTGTGTGTGTGATTGTGTGTTTGTTTGAGTATGTGTGATTGATTGTGTGTGTGATTGATTGTGTGTGTGATTGTGTGTTTGTTTGAGTATGTGTGATTGATTGTGTGTGTGATTGATTGTGTGTGTGATTGATTGTGTGTGTGATTGTGTATTTGTTTGAGTATGTGTGATTTATTGTGTGTGTGATTGATTGTGTATGTGATTGATTGTGTGTGTGATTGTGTGTTTGTTTGAGTATGTGTGATTGATTGTGTGTGTGATTTATTGTGTGTGTGATTGTGTGTTTGTTTAAGTATGTGTGATTGATTGTGTTTGTGATTGATTGTGTGTGTGATTGTGTGTTTGTTTGAGTATGTGTGATTGATTGTGTGTGTGATTGATTGTGTGTGTGATTGTGTGTTTGTTTGAGTATGTGTGATTGATTGTGTGTGTGATTGATTGTGTGTGTGTTTGTTTGAGTATGTGTGATTGATTGTGTGTGTGATTGATTGTGTGTGATTGTGTGTTTGTTTGAGTATGTGTGATTGATTGTATGTGTGATTGATTGTGTGTGTGATTGTGTGTTTGTTTGAGTATGTGTGATTGATTGTGTGTGTGATTGATTGTGTGTGTGTTTGTTTGAGTGTGTGTGATTGATTGTGTGTGTGTGATTGATTGTGTGTGATTGTGTGTTTGTTTGAGTATGTGTGATTGATTGTGTGTGTGATTGATTGTGTGTGTGATTGTGTGTTTGTTTGAGTATGTGTGATTGATTGTGTGTGTGATTGATTGTGTGTGTGATTGATTTAGTGTGTGTTTGATTGTGTGTGTGTGATTGTGTGTGTTTGAGTGTCTGTGTGTTTGAGTGTGTGTGTGTTTGATTGTGTGTGTGTTTGATTGTGTGTGTGTGTGATTGCGTGTGTGTTTGATTGTGTGTGTGTTTGATTGTGTGTGTGTTTGATTGTGTGTGTTTGATTGTGTGTGTTTGATTGTGTGTGTTTGATTGTGTGTTTGTTTGATTGTGTGTTTGTTTGATTGTGTGTTTGTTTGATTGTGTGTGTTTGATTGTGTGTTTGTTTGATTGTGTGTTTGTTTGATTGTGTGTGTGTTTGATTCCATGTGTCTGAGACAGAGTGGGTTTGTGTGTGGTTGTGAGATAGAAAGAATGTGTGAGTGTGTGTTGAGGTAGATAGATGTAGCGAATGTGTGTGTATGCGTGTGTGTGTAAAATAATTGTCGGTTTTTTGTTCATTGCAGCCGTGAGGGTGTGTTTATCCTCCAGACCTAGGCTCTGTTTAGCCAATGGATTCGAAACCTGATTGGCAAGGAAGTCCGTAAAGAATGGCCGTCCCAACCGGTACGCAAGGACTATATTCAACATTCAGCACCAGATCGATATATGCCGGCTGTGTTCAGTAAGTTTTGGAGATCCTCATACATTGCAGTCTGTTGGTGACAGCAAGGGAATTTTCTTTTTCTATGTGTATGAAGGAGACAAAAGGCAAAGCTGCCTGTAGCAAGTGCCCCCCCCCCCCCAAGTTGATAAGAGTGAACATTACAGTAACAAAGTTTGGACACCTGGAGCTTGAAGCAGTTTTATTAATAGGATGAGGGAAAGACAGAATAAGGGAGAGAGTTCCAGAGCTTACTTGCTGTGTAGAAGAAAGACTGGGAAAATCTGTTCACTCGTAGGTTTACTAATTGGACGAAATAGGGGTGGGAATGTGTTGACAGGCGGGTGCCCTCCACTCACTGTAAGGGAGGAGGTATACACTGAGAAAGCTCTGTAGAACATAGATTATTGTAGAAAAGTGAGAGGAGGAGAGTTGATAAAACGAAAATGCTTTTGACTCTATACCCTTTTTAGAAGTGCGGTAGGATGGAACCTCCCCTCAAATGTGGACAATACTCGATGCATGGGCGCACCGTGCCCCTGTACAGAGCAAAGAGCTGTGTGGGGGTGAAAAACCCACGGAGATGGTTGAACAACCTAACTTCTGGGAAGCTGCTTTGGCAAGAGTAGTAATATTATCTTTCCAATAAAGGTAGGAAGAAAACAAATACCAAGAATATTGAGAGATGATGAAGGAGTGATTTGTGAATTATTGGAGAGTAGAAGACAGTCATGTGGAAGATTGTTGCGAGTAGATAGATGGGGAAAATTAGTTTTGAAAACATTGAAAGTAACACGATTCTCTCTGCCCCAGTTGGATATACAGTAGTTGATTGATCAGAAAGTAACACGATTCTCTCTGCCCCAGTTGGATATACAGTAATTGATTGATCAGAAAGTAACACGATTCTCTCTGCCCCAGTTGGATATACAGTAGTTGATTGATCAGAAAGTAACACGATTCTCTCTGCCCCAGTTGGATATACAGTAGTTGATTGATCAGAAAGTAACACGATTCTCTCTGCCCCAGTTGGATATACAGTAATTGATTGATCAGAAAGTAACACGATTCTCTCTGCCCCATTGGATATACAGTAGTTGATTGATCAGAAAGTAACACGATTCTCTCTGCCCCAGTTGGATATACAGTAGTTGATTGATCAGAAAGTAACACGATTCTCTCTGCCCCAGTTGGATATACAGTAGTTGATTGATCAGAAAGTAACAAGATTCTCTCTGCCCCAGTTGGATATACAGTAGTTGATTGATCAGAAAGTAACACGATTCTCTCTGCCCCAGTTGGATATACAGTAGTTGATTCTCTCTGCCCCAGTTGGATATACAGTAGTTGATTGATCAGAAAGATAGGCGCGCTATGGCCTCATCATGTGGCTTTTGGATGAATTGCATGGTGGGTCATTGTGGAAAACTTGTTGAATAGTGTATGGTTGAGTCATCAGCATATGAGTGGTACAGTTAAGAAGATCATTAATGAATATTAAAAAGAAAACTAGAGCCAGAACAGAACCCCGAGGAACACTGGAGTTGATAGACTGGTATTTATTTTTATTTTTTTTCTATATTCCAACTACTCCCTCTCGGGCATAGGCTGAGAGCCTGTACATTCCACCGCTGAACACGGTGAGGCCCGTGAGGTCTTGTTCCAGTCTAGGGAGTGAGATATGCGAAGCACCCCGGCTCGAAGCAACCCCATATCTGAAGCTGCTCCGCCTCTGCGCTTCACCGTCTAATCCCCTAGACTCGGACCCTCACTCTCAGAACGCCACCTATTGAGCAATTAATTCACTAGGCATTGCCCCGCAGTAGCATATTTTGAATATGGGAATATTCATACAGTGCTATTTAATCATCGAACAATGAGGGCATTTTTGGGGGCATTTCGGTGTGCTGTGGTAATGCACTGAAACTAGGTACAGCACAAATTCCATCCCAATAATATCTTCCCATTGACATATTGGGATTCGAACCCGGGTCCATATTGGATTACCAGTCCAGTGGCAATACCACTCTGCCACACCTCCCCCTGACCTACGACCGTCCACAACCACAGCTATGGAATGGCGAGAAAGGAAATTTGAAATAAAGCTACAGATAAACGGATAGAAACTGAAAGAGGGTTGTTTAGAAATTAGAGCTTTATGCCAGACTCTAACGAAGGCTTTCGATATGTCTATAGCAATAAAAAAAAAATCATCGAAGTCCCGAAAGGGGGATCACCAAGAGTTAGTAAGATAAGTAAGGAGATTACCAGTAGAACAGCTCTTAAGGAAGCCTTACTGCTGATCTGAAAGTAGATTATCTATCTATCTATCTATTACCTGACGCCGTGATCCCCAAAGGGGTGGCCGCGAACGAACCGCCTCCATGCACCTCTGTCCCCAGTCAGTCGATGCCCCTCCCCCCAACCAGCACCGCCTTCGTTCATGTACTTCCTCACTCCATCCTTCCACCTCTCATTCGGTCTACCTCTCCCTCTCTGTCCCTCCACCTCGCTCTCGTACACCCTCTTAGTCATTCTCTCGCTTTCCATACGTTCCATATGGCCGAACCATCTCAAATTGTTCCTTTTCACACTTTCCAGCACATCTACCTCCACACCACACCTCCTTCTTACTTCCTCATTAGTCTGTCTATCCCTCCATGTAACTCCGCACGCACTCCTTAAGTAATTCATTTCCACTGCTCTCACTCTTGGTCTGAGTCTCTCAACCAACGTCCATGCTTCGCTTCCGTAAGTCAGTGTCGGGATTACCACACTGTCATGCAAGGACTTCTTCACTTCCATACTGACCACCCTATTTCTTGTTACTGCTTTTAGCGTTCCTACAACCCTCTTCCCCTGTTGTACCCTCTCCCGAACTTCTTCATCCATAGTCCCATCTTTACTCAACACACTGCCCAGATACTTAAAAGAGTTGACGATCTCTATAGCCTGACCGTTCAGCTTCACCTCACACTCTGTGACTTAACCCTTTTCGAAGATCATAACCTTGCTCTTCCCCGCATTTACCTTCAAATTCCGTTTTTCGCACACTGTTCCAAACTCATTTACCAGACCCTGCAACTCCCATTCATTATCACTCATCAGAACTGTATCATCCGCAAACAGCAGTATAGGTAGCTTCCACTCAATTCCCTCCCTTTTCAGCGATACACCAACATCCACTGCTCTTGATAGTATTTCTTTCATGACTCCATCCATATATACAGTAAACAACCACAGGGACATCACACACCCCTGTTTCAAACCAACATTCAGGTCAAAGAACTCGCTCTGCTCACTCTCCACACGTACTGCCGCCTTTGCACCCTCATACATGCTCTTCACTGCTTTCAGCAACTTGCCCTCTACTCCGTATATTCTAAGTACTTTCCACAAACCTTCTCTATCCACTCTGTCATAGGCCTTCTCCAAGTCCATAAAGGCAACATACACCTTTTGTTTCTTCTCCAGATATTTCTCCACAACACAATTCAGGGTAAAAATCTGATCTACACATCCTCTTCCCTTCCTAAAAACCTCCCTGCTCGTCGCCTATCCATTTCTCCGTTCTCACTCTCACTCTCTCAATCACTACCCTACTGTATACCTTCCCTACTACGCTTAGAAGACATATTCCTCTGTGGTTACCACACACTCCTCTTTCCCATTTGCCCTTATATAGAGGGAACTATTATGCCAGTCTTCCAGTCATAGGGTGCACTCCCCTTCTCCCATGCTAGTTTGCACATTTTCCATACCCATTCTATCACTATCTCACCACCATACCTAAACATTTCCCCACACACTCTATCTGTTCCTGGTGCTTTCCCCAACTTCACTCTTTGCATGGCTTCCCACACTTCTGACCTCCAGATCCCCACCTCCTCCTCCACTACTTCTCTTCTTCTCCCTTCCATACCATATCCAGCTATGTTTGCTGGCTCTACATTCCTTACATTTAGCAACTCACTGAAGTACTCCCTCCATCTTTCGACTCTCTCTTGCTTCTCGTCTAGCATTCTCCCATTCTTATCTTTCATACCCTTACTGCTTCCCCTGCTACCTTCCCTAACTTTCTTGACTTCTTTCCAGAACAGTTTCTTACTCTCCCTCCATTTTACACTCAGATTCCTTCCAAATTCCTCATCTACTCTTCTCTTACTTTCCTTCACTACTCTCTTCACCACCCTCTTACTCTCCACGTACCTCGCTCGTTTCTGTCTCTCGTAATCTTCATTCCCTCTACTACCCAACCACTCTCTATATGCTTTCTTCTTTTCTTCCACAACTATTCTTACCTCTTCTGTCCACCATGCTGTACCTTTCACTCCCCTCCCTCTTCTCCTCACTCCACACACCTCCTCACATGCTGCACAGATCTCATCCTTAAACACCTTGCTCATCTCCTCCACTTCCTCCATAACTTCCAGGTCGATCCCACCTAGTCGTCTTTCCACTGCTCTCCTGTACTCCTCCCTGACTTCCTCCTCCTGCAACCTCTCCACCCTCCTCACCATTACACCCTCCTCTCGCCTCCCTCCAGCTTTCCTCACCCACTTCTTTTGTATCCTAACCTTAGCTACCACTACATAATGATCAGACAGACCCCCCCCCCAATACCCCTATACACCCTAGCATCCATCACAGATTTCTTCATTCGTTCATCCACACATACATAATCAATCAATGACTTTCGTTCCACCACTGTCTTATCCTTCATCGTCAACATCCGTTTCCACGCGTACCTGTGGATCATTCTGAGTCGGAAGAAGGTGTTGGCTATCCACAGCCTCCTCCCCACACATACGTCCACAAGTGCACTACCATTCCCATTCACCTTTGATGTAGTAGTCTAAAGTAGATTATGAGATGATAAATACTTAAGAAGTTTGAATTAGGAGTAGATTAAAAACCATTAGAGATGCAAGAAATAAGAGCAATTGGATGATAGATGGAGGGTTGAGAGCAGTCACCCTTCTCTGGGACAGGTTGAATGAGAGCAAGCTTCCAGCAAGAAGGGAAGGTGTTAGAGGAGAGACAGAGATGGAAGAGTTTGCCTAAGGAGGGAGTTAGCACAGAAGTTTTTGAGAACAACAGGAGGAACACCATCCAGCCCGTACACCTTCTTAGTCTTAAACTGAGAGAGGGCAGAAAGTACAACCTTATAAGAGATTAGGATATTAGGCATAAGTAAGAGCAGGAGGAACAACACCTGAAATATCCAAGGTGCAGTTTTTAGCGAAAGGTCGAGCGAAGAGTTCAACTATGTTAAGAGGAATATGTGACGGTGGTGTCGTCAGAGTAGAAAATAGGTGGTAAAGACATGGAAGTAAATTTGTTGGAGAGGTTATTGCCTAGATGCCAGAAAACTTCGGAGGAGCTGGAGTAAGAAAGTTCAGAGAATTTGTTATTGATGAAAGAGTTTTAGGCAAATCGAAGAACAGATTTGGCATGATTCTAGGCAGAAACGTAGAAAGTACGAGATTCTTGAGTTTGAAGGTGACTGTACCATTTCAATGCTTTCTCCTTATTGCGGACAGCAGTAGAACAAGCGTGGGTAAACCAAAATTTCTTTGCATTAAACTGACAGAAAGAACAGGGAATGTATGCCTCCATGCCCGAGATGATTACCTCGGTAATACATTTAGCACACTCCGAGGGTGCCCGGCCGCGGAAGCAAAACTCATTCCATGGGCAATCAGAGAAATACTGCGGAAGAGCCTCCCAGTTAGCAATGCCAAAGTGCTGGCTGGGAGGATCAGATGCCCGTACTTGAAAGATAAGACAGGTAATAGACATAAAACTATGATAGGAGGATCCCAATGGAGAGAAAAGGTTTACAGTATAAGCAGAAGGGCTAGAGGTTAGAAATACGTCGAAGATGTTGGGCCGATCTAGAAGGTAATAAGGGATATTAATAGGGTGTTGGACTATAAGTATTATTATTATATAGAGATGGACCGAATATTCGCTTCCGCATTCGCAAGTGCGAATATTCGCTATATTTTTCAATATTCATATTCGCATTCGCATATGCATTTCCATTCAGAGCTATCAGTGAATATGCGAATATTTTCACGAAACCAATGGAAAACAAACACAAATATAAAATATTAAATTTTAATGTTAACACAAACGAATAAATAAAAGCTTAGACGTGCGTTGTGGCCGCTAGCTGGAATGAAGGAGGACTGAGCAGTTTTGCCACTGAACTTTATTTAATAGTTCATATTTTTTCTCCAACCAACTTTATTTCTAAATCTCAATTAATTAAATCAACAAATACATGTAGCACTCCAAGGACTGGAACCTAGGATACTCACACCGAAATTCCGCGCATTTATGCATTACGCCATCAAGACAATTACATAATTATGCACAAGCCTACGATTTATTATGCAGTTTCGAATCCTGCATATTAATCTGAGCATGTACATACATTCCAACTGTGCTATGGTAGCCTAATGTATAGACGAATGGAAGGAGTAATTAATGGGGCACTTAACCCTAGGGAAGGCCCACTATAAATTGCTCCTGAACTAGAATGAATTCAAATTTTTACACCAACCAACTTTACTTCTAAACTCAATTAATGAAATCAATAAATACATGTGGCACTCCAAGGACTCGAACCTAGGATACTCACACCGAAATTCCGCGCATTTATGCATTACGCTATCAAGACAATTAAAGAATTATGCACAAACCTACCATTTATTATGCAGTTTCGAATCCTGCATATTAATCTGAGCATGTGCACTCGCGTAAAAAACAATCTTTACAGTAACGCTCTAAACATTCTGGAAGTGGGTCGAAATCTTGTGATAATACCTCACAGACGTATGTTTCACCCGGTTCATTCCGTTCACACAAGATTATATACGGCTCACCAGTGTAAAGATTGTTCTTTCCTCGAGTGTACATACATTCCCACTGTGCTATGGTAGCCTATAGACGAATGGAAGGAGTGAGTAATGGGGCACTTAGCCCTAGGGAAGGCCTCGCTATAAATTGCTCGTAAACCAGAATTAATTCATATTTTTTCACCAACCAACTTTACTTCTAAACTCAATTAATGAAATCAACAAATACGTGTGGCACTCCAAGGACTCGAACCTAGGATACTCATACCTAAATTCACTGTCACAAAATTGCCATTTTATACATATCCAATGTAATAGCATGTCAATAAAGAATATGCCATCATATTTCCTCACTGATTTCGTATTTAGTACCAGATATTGACTATTTTATTGAAGGATGGAATAAGGATTGAAATATTCGCAATTAGCATTCGCGAATTTTACAACTAGATATTCGCATTCGCATTCGCATATATGGAAAATTAACATTCGTTCCATCTCTAGGTCACTATATGATCTAGATGATTGTTATGACATGTTGGTGAGCTCAGGATGAAGTATAACAACATCAACTCCCTCCCAATATTGTTTCTCACAGATATACCAGGAATCGAATACGAGTCAGTCGGATTACAAACTCAGAGCCATGGCCACTCAGCCACACCTCACACTGTGTGTACTGTCTATCGGCTTAATACCTGCTGAATGAGTGTGTGTCTGCCTGTCTGTGTTGCTAAGTCTGTGCCTCTCTAAACCTGTATGTTCTCAATTTAAGTACATGAACTTAAGTACGAGTATTCCTATGTCTACTGTACTTAAATACTTATGTATCACCCTATGTAAAGCGGCGGCCTCCTCGAGTTTGGTAATAGCTAAAAATATGTAGGCGTATAATTATCTTTTTCCGGTCGGACGTGCCCCCCCCCCCCCCCCCCCCTTCCCCTCCCCTCCTGAAAAAAACCCTCACATTTCGTCAGTATGATCGCCAGTTTATTTCAGACGCGGCAAAATGAAGTCCCTGTAAAGCCTTTCCAATATCCGGCTGCCTCTCGCTCTCTCTCTCTCTTAATATTTTTGTGTGTGAGTATATATTTATATATATACTGTATATGAAGGAGGCAAAAGGCAGAACTGCCTGTGATGAGTTCCTCCCCTAGAGTTGAAAGAGTGACGGCCAAAATCAAGGATTGTTCGAGCAAAAATGCCTAGACACACAGAGTTTGAAGCAATTTATGTCATGGGATGAGGGGATGATGGATTCAAGGATTGTGTTCCAGAGCTCAGCTGTTGCATAGAAGAAAGATTGGGAATACAATTTCACTCTTGGGTTGGAGAGTTGCACCGAGTAGGGCTGGGATTGTGCTGCAAGACGGGTTCTATGTGCGGTATGCACTGAGAGAGATCTGAGGAACATTGATTATTGTAATAGCAGTAGAATAGTGAGAGAGATGCAACATTGCGGCGAAGAGAGAGAGAGACAGATTGCAAAGAGTCGGTGAGTGGAAGTGTTAATGAGGTGAAAGGCTTTCTTTTCTACTTTGTCAAGAAGTGCTGTTTGAGGGGATCCTTCCCACACATACGAAAAATACTGAATACATGGACGCACTGTGCCCCTGTACAAAGCAAGAAACTGTGCAGGGGTAAAGAACCCCTGGAGGAGGTGGAGCACACCTAGCTTCTGGGAAGCTGTTTTAGCAAGGGTGGTAACATGTGAGATCAAAACAAAGAAGATGAAGGGTTGAGTTTTGTATTGTTGAAGTATAAGAGATAGACCTGTGGGAGTTCTTGACAGGTAGATAAATGGAGAAATTGGGTTTTAGAAGCAATGAAAGCAACAAGATTTGTTCTGCCCCAAATGGAAATGATTGATACGTCAGAAGATATGTGTTCCATGGCATCATGACTTGAATTTTTGAGTGATTGTTTGCTGTGGGGTTCTGAAAAAACTAGTTGAATAGTGTAAGGTAGAGTCATCAGCATATGAATGGATTGGGCTGGAGGTACAGTTGAGAAGATCATTTATGAATATTAGAAAGATAATTGGAAATAGGACAGAACTCTGATGAACACCATAGTTGATAAGTTGAGGACATGAACGATGGCCATCCACAACCGCAGCTATGGAACGGCCAGAAAGGAAATTAGAGATAAAGGCACAAATAGAGGGACAGAAACCGAAGGTGGGTAGCTTAGAAATTAGAGATTTGTGCTAGACTCTATATCGAAGGTCTTCGATAGGTTTAGCGCAATAGAGAAGGTTTCACCGAAGTCCCGAAAGGAGGATGACCAAGAGTTAGTAAGATATGAAAGAAGATCACCAGTAGAGCGACCCATAAGGAATCCATACTGGTGATCTGAGAATAGATTATGAGAAGAGAGATGCTTAAGAAATTTTACAGTAAGAATAGTTTCAAAAACTTTGAAGATGCAAGAAATAAGAGCAATTGGATGATAGTTAAAGGGTTGAGAGCAGTAACCCTTCTTTTGGACAGGTTGAATGAGAGCAAACTTCCAGCAAGAAGGGAAGAGGTTAGATGAGAGACAGAGATGGAAGAGTTTGCCTAGTCAGGGAGTCAGCACGGAAGGACAGTTTTTTAGTACAACAGGAGGAACACCATCCTGACCTTACACCTTCTTAGTATTAAGCCCAGAGTGGGTAGGAAGTACATCTTTAGGAGAGATTAGGATATTAGGCAAGAATAAGTGAGAGGGGGTGGAGAGGGAGGAATAGCATCGGAATCATCCAAGGTGGAGCTTTTAGCGAAAGCTTGGGCAAAGAGTTCAGCTTTGTCAGATAAAGAAATGACGGTAATGGCGTCAGAGTGGAAAAGGATAAGGAAAGACGAGGAAGAAAATTTATTGGAGAGGTTTTTGGCGAGATGCCAGAAAGCTTGGGAAGAGCTAGAGTTGGATAGTTCAGAACATTCAGTATTGATGAAAGAGTGTTTGGCTAGTCGAAGAACAGATTTGGCTTGATACCGGGTAGAAACATAGGAAAAAAAAAATCCTTGAGTTTGAAGGCGTCGGTACCGTTTCACTGTGGTGTGTGTGTGTGTGTGTAATATCAAGTAGCCTACGGTATGACTGGCCGACTTGCCTCAGCCATGAGTTGGGTGGTCTTCCTTTGGGCCTTCTCCAGTCATGGTTGTCTTCTGTAGAGACCATCTGGTGAGCAGGGTCTGCTTTATAGAGGTGAATCACATGCCCATATAGCCGAAGTTAGTGTTCAAGGACCATGCATCAAATATATCTTATATCAGTTTCACGAATTAGTCGCTGGTTTGAGACATAATTATTCAATCCAATGACTGCCCATGATCCGGTGAAGACAGTTAGTGCCAAAGGAGTTTATGTCTCTTCAACTCACTGCTAACTCTCTCAGGTTAGGTAAGGTTTCCTTGATGGCGTGTTTTCCGTGGATTGACCTCCCTACTGCCAACCTAGAGGTTGGCAGATTGGGAGCCAAAGCGTCACATTTTTCCTTTGCATCTCAACTTTCCCTTCATAATGGCTGAGGGGCACAGGGCTCTGGGTGGGGCTTGGGTTTCCCGGGCATTTCCGCACCCTCCTCAGCTCCCTGCCTTGGAGTGGCTTCGGTCACCCGGGCTTTATTAGTGGTAAGCAGGGAGGGTTTTGTGGAGCCGCTCGTTTATGGCCTTGGCCTTGCTCAGGACCTTGTGACTGTTCGGCCAGACAGCCTGGGGAACAGCATCAACAACAACAACGCATAGCAAAACACAAATATACGCTGAGAGCATTGGTCCCAAAAGGCTCTCACCTTAACATATGTAGATCATACTTCCATAGGGATATGAATGTTATGTAATAATGTGGTGTTCTTACTAGAGGACACAGTCATTGTCATCGACTGCTCGGTTGGTGATTCACTAGATTGATTAGTGCGTGGTGTAGGACACAAATAATTGTAGTGTTTTTGTCCACAATAAGTGCATGGCCTGACCTTAGGATTGGTGCAACCTTGAATATTGGCACCATGTTCAGACGACAAACATCCTGCGCACAATTATAACTGTTTTGCTCGTTTTACCTCTAATGCACCAGATATACATTTCAAGCATTTACTCCCAAAATAACCAGAGTTACTGCAAAGTTTACATCCACGTACCCCTCTGCTTAGAATCTTTGTTCCTACTCTTGCTCACTTTGAAAGTAGCGGTTGCAGTTGCGCTAGCAACATGCGGTTCACCTTCATACAGTGTTTCTTTTCTACTGTCAATATTACACACTTCCTCTTTTAATATACGAACATAGGCATCAACATTTCATCCAATCCTCTTTGAGTTCTCTTTTGATGATTTTGGACAACGCGCTTGGGAGTTTAATGTGCAATAATACCGCACAGATTTCATTCACTGTAATGTCCATTGAGCGCATAGATTCTAATGCACACTCAAGAACGCCTTCAAATCATTGGCTTCATACTACGGGTGCCTAAGCTTGCACATATTCAAGATATGTGCAGCCTTAATATGATCTTGTTGGCCATAAGTCTGCACGACTTAAGTCCTGTCCTAATGATCCACATTGTTGGGCAGCTTCCACCAGCGCTCCTCTCAACAAGGACGATGTTAACCCAAGCAAATAAATTGACACCAACCCCCCTCTCCCAGGTTCAAGAAAATTGAAGGCAGGCCTAGCCTAACCAGAGAATAAGGGCACAAATTTTGGCTGGTCACGACACCAATTTATCCTAAAATTGTAGTATTCACAAAATATATCCTTGGAGAGTAATAGGATTGGTAGGATAAAGCAAATATGTTAAATAGGATCAACATATATTATATACTAACCTTGATCATAATAATAGTAGTAGTAGTGTCAATATTGTTGGCTTAGGCTAACCTAACTAATGTGTACCTGAAATAATAAGTGCACTGTCTAACCTATTAACATATATGCCTTATGTTGATTATGAAGATGGCATGGTAGTTGTTTGGTAGAGATAATATTACTGAACTTTGGATACAAAACCGGCAGAGAGAGTAGGAGTGAGGACGTTCTCTACACAGTGGTGGTTGGTAAGTAAGTGGGATTATTTCGAACAGCTGGACCCAGGTCGCAATGTTGCAAACTGTAAATTCGCAGTGATAGGCCTATATACCATGGATACCATGTTTATATACTGTAAATCAGCTAGTATTAAGTAACATTAATTGAAATATACTGTACCTTCAAGAACATATAATTATTATCATATATAATTAACATTTACGTTTCTACTGAAGTAAATAAACAAGGAACAAATTATGGACATAAATACTGGTCTATCGCGGACCCGATAAACTCAAACCGTGGAGTTTTCACGATACAGGTATCTGCTCCTTTAGCAGGTGGCCTCACATTAGCACCAACAGAATATGGGCGAAGACCTTGCCTGGCACACTGAGCAGTGTAATACTATGGTAGTAATTGCATTCCTGTCGGTCTCCTTTCCCTCTCTAGATAGTGGTGACCAGAGGGGGAGATTGCAGGCACCAATCGAACAAGGCAATACCCATGGGAGGCCTATAGGCATTTGATAAAGAGTTTCTGAAACTCCTGATTCATTTGTCTGGTTTCCCTTACTGTTTCTGTGTGCGCCTCACCTACACAGAGTGATCCAGGTAGCTCTCACAAACACCTCCTCATGCTATCTACTTCACTACACTAAACAAGCACACCACACTTCTTTCTGCCAAAAAGAAAACTCTGGGGTAGACACTTGTCACAGGCAGCTTTGCCTTTTGTCTCCCTCTTCCACATAGAAAAAAAGAAGACCCCTTTTCCAGTCAAGAGGAAGGAGTGGAACCTGTCTGCCATACAGCACTAAAGACTGCATGTAACCCATCGATCATGGACTCACCCCTACCTTTCAGCCATTCTCCAGGAATGCCACAAATACCAGGTGCCTTTCCAACCTTCGGTTTGGCTACAGCCTCACATACCGTGGCAAGGGAGGGAGAGTCTTCATTAATTGGTGGATCAGGCACTGGTGGTTGGACGTCCACTAGAAGAAGCTGTCTGTTGGGAACACTGGCCATATACAACTGCTCAAAGTATTCAGCACAGCGGCTTCCGCACTTACCATCATTCAATGCGAGTTGGCCCTCCACCATCAAAACTAAAATAATCTGGGGGGTAGGCTTAGAGCGGAGTTTCTTCATAGCTTGGTAAGTAGGCCGAAGGTCATTTGCAGAGAAATATTCCTCGACCTCCTCAGTGATTCCCCTCTATTGTCTCCCCTCAGGGAAGTTCTCACTCTGCGAGACAGGGCCCTGTGGTGACCCAGATCTCCATCCAATGTGGCAGCACGTCTCTCTTCTATTATGCCCAGCATCTCACCTGATAGGAAACCTCTCCTTGATCTCAGTTTGACACCAATGCTGCACCAAAGCTGCTGACAGGGCTCTACATTTAAAGTTCTCCCACAATCCTACAGGATCCTCCATGGAGCCAAGCGCTTGAAACTGGTTTGAGACTGCCACTGCATACTCCCTTACACACTTCTCATCCTTGAACCTGTCAAGATGAAACCATGGGGGGTAACATTTTGAGATTTTTCTGGTTTAAAGTCGTAGCTTCAGTGTAGCAACAACAAGCCTGTGATCGGCAGCAAAGAACTCAGCACTCCAAAAGATCCTGCAGTTCTGGAGGATCCTCCATCGAGTGCTTACGAATATGTGATCTATCTCTTTGGCCACACCACCAGCATTGGAGTACCAAGTCCAGAAGTGTAGATCTGGTCTCTGAAACCATGAACCCGCAATCCTCAACTTCCAGCACATTGTAAAGTTTCGGAAGAGAGACCTGTTGACATTCCTGGTGCCAGAGCGATGAGGACTGACACATACCTCGTAGCCAGCCCTATCTGTGCCAGTAACTGCATTGAAGTCCCTAAGGACAACGAGTGTGTCCTGTGGGTGGGACTGTTCAACAATAGAGTCGAGTTTGATGTAGAACAATGCTGTCTCTTCTAAATCACTTGTCTCGATAGAAGCATATACTGCAACCAAAGAAATGAAGCCCATCGAGTGCTTAATCCTCACTAGAAGTAGACACTTGTCAACAAGTAGGAACCAGGGCAGAAGAGATCACAGCAGCCAACCCCATTTGGCAAGCACCATTGCCACAGCCAGATCAGTAGTATGTGTAGCCATCACAACTGATCTCATCAGTGCCAGGCTGCCTCACCTCAGAGAAGGCTGCTATATTGACACTTTCCTTCCGCAGCTCCACTGATATTAGAGGTAGTAGATCATCATCTAAGAGAGTCAATATGTTTCAGGCTCCAATCTAAAGACCCCTCCGAAAGTTAAGCCCTGGAGCAGGATGACTATTCATTTGCGCTGTTATAACCATCCCGCAAATCAGGAGTTTATCTGGGAGGTTCGCTACCATACAGATTACAGGGGTCCCGAAGGCTTTGCCCTGCACTCATCACAGTTGGCACCCATGCTCGAATAACAGGAGCAGCATGACCGGTCCGACCGGTCCCACCAGCCAAACCGGGCATGCCTGGCCTTGAACCCCCCAGAAATGCTGGAGTCCATGAGGGGGTTTGTTGTCAGGGTTTTACTTCCCCTAGACGAGGTTGTCTGTCAAGTCTAACGAGCATACCCATCCCTTTTAGTATTCTTTTTCCACCTAGCCAGAGGCTGGGGCCTGTATCCCTAAGGCATGATTAATACAACGTTTGAGTGTTACTAAAACTGGAAAGAAGAATTAACTTGTTGCTCAGTGTGTCAAAAAGTTATAGACCGTGATCTTAAAGCTCTAGTGATTTCATGTGGTTATTATGCTAGGGAAGTTCAGTACCTATTAGTGTGGATTCCCATGATAGATACATCCATAAGGCATTCTACTATTGGTATTACTAAGGTGAAAGGTGTAACAATATCTTATATATGTATAGATCTATTTCTAGTTATTTATATATGTGTATATGAGTGTATTATGTTTAATTTGAATCATGTATTTATGTATTCATTACTGATTGAGGTATAAGAAGTGTCCTTTTGATAGTCCGCTTGGAGTGTTATTTGATTGGCTCTAATCAGTGCCTTTCTGCCAGACAAAAACTACCACACTACTCCCTTTGGCTAAAATTTAATTCAGTTAGAGTGACCTAGTGTTTTGCACCTTCTGTCTCCATGGTGCTAATCGCCTTAAGCTCGTTTCTGTCTACCTGTTAAGAAGAGATGAACCCTTTGAATAGACTCGCCTGCGGGCCTCCCCACCATACCCCTTTTCTACAACTGACTGTGCCTGTCTGTGTGCGTATTCTATACGTACATACATGTACGTGGTGAAAGCATCACAGGTGTGTCCATGAAGTCGAAAATAAACTAAACCCTAAACAAGAGTAGAGTCCAGCCCTGTTGATCATTAAAACTTACGCTGCGGGCATATTTCCGCCTATTTCCGCGATATTAGGCCTCATTCAGGCACTCCTGATTGATTAAGCAAGTTGAAATCAAATGTATTCAGCCGAAAATTAGATGAAAATAGCTTCAAAATTACGCCAGAACGATCTTCGTAGCTTGCGTGGTTCACCCGCAGCGCTACCATAGACATTCGCTTAAATAAGCAATTCTCGCTAATTTCTCACTAAATGTGCCTTTGGCAGCACTGTATATCTAGCGAGACTCTGACTCAGAGCCTTCAGTGCCACACCTACCTGGCTGGGAGAAGGACGTGTGGCCTGTCTGCTCCCGCTCCCTTGCACTCGATTTTACAGGCTTTAAGAGGCTTTAAAAGCCTGTAGATTGCTGTAAATTGCCATGACGTTTGGGAGAGTCTCCCGCAGGGAAGGGGTTAAGAAGTACAGTACTTATACTCCCGCAAAAAAAGAAAAGAAATTTATATATGTATAAACAGTATATATATATATATATATATATATATATATATATACAGTGGTGGGCACAGCTAACTGAAAAGTTAGCTGAGATAACCGATAATCAGCTAACTTAGAACGTTAGCTTCGATAACGCTCAATCGCTAAATTGCTAAAAACATTAGTGGAAGCTAACGATAACAGTTAACAGCTAACTTTTATAATATGAATTTAGCTTTGGTTTGATTTTTCCCTCTTAAACCCTTAACCCTTAACACCTTACGAGCGGCCTATGCGGTTTATTTATGTGTACCGCCCAGCGGGGTGTTTTTAGCCAAAATAGGGCTGTTTACGTGATAATTTTCATGCCTAAATAAGACCCAGAACGTAAAACAAGTATCTATCCCTGAAAGGGCATAAACAGAGCTTTCGAATGACACCATAACGATCCTTGTATGATGGATAGTTTTCTTGCAATAACCGTGCAACGCGAGTGCAAAAAGCAGGTAATTCGGTACTTTCGGTACATAATTGAGTATGTAGCGAGTGAGAGAGGGAGGAGGGAGCTGAGATTTGTGTCAGTAGGTTCGCCGCGGTGGTCTGGAGCAGTCATACGCTCGCTAGTCTCCTGCCACCACTTGTCTCTCTCTCTCAGCCACATTACGTGCTGAAATTGCCACTCGAGTTATGTCGAGCGCCGCCACATAGTCCAGCTTTATTAAATACGACTTAAGTGGTGAGCCGCTAATAAAGGGTTAAAGATCGGGCCCCGACTTAAGTCCGAATCGAAAAATTTGAACTATGTGGCGGGGCCCGCCTTAAGTCTGAGTGCAATTTTGGTGCAATATTGGCTCTGAGAGAGAGACGAGTGACTGGAGGAGCATGGGTTACCTCATGACCGCGCGCCACGGCCGCTGTGGACCTACTGAGATTTACTCCACTTACATCCACCCTCACTCCCTCGCTACATACGTAATTATATAAAGAAATTACCGTATTTTAGCGATTTTGCCCTCCGGTTGCACGATCGTTGCAAGACAACCAGTGATCGTAGAAGGATGGTTCAGGTGTCAGGTTGGAAAGCTCAATTTACGTCCTTTCAGGGATACATACTTGTATTACGCTCTGGGTCTTGTTTATGCATGAAAAAGAGCACGGAAACAACCCCATTTATGGTAAAATAAAACGCTGTGCTGCACGGTCAAATATACCGCCTAGCCCGCTCGTAAGGTGTTAAACACAAACCTAGAAAGCTAAAACTATGATGTGCATTAGGTTGTAGTTGAACTATGATATGCATTAGGTTGTAGTTGAACTATGATATGCATTAGGTTGTAGTTGAACTATGATATGCATTAGGTTGTAGTTGTACTATGATATGCATTAGGTTGTAGTTGAACTATGATATGCATTAGGTTGTAGTTGTACTATGATATGCATTAGGTTGTAGTTGTACTATGATATGCATTAGGTTGTAGTTGAACTATGATATGCATTAGTTGTAGTTGTACTATGATATGCATTAGGTTGTAGTTGTACTATGATATGCATTAGGTTGTAGTTGAACTATGATATGCATTAGGTTGTAGTTGTACTTTATTGCTTAGAAACAGCTTTCCAAAACATAGGCTAGAAGAATCATAGAATGCCAAGATCAGATGATTAATGAATGTGCATGTGCATCCTTTTGTACATAAATAATTAAATAAACATTAGCTTACAATTAAATTTATTTACATACATTAATACAAGACTGTTCAGTATTACTATTGTATCACAATATTTACGGACACTGTTAATCAAAATTAAATTAAATTTATTAGCAAGTACAGGTATCTAAAATTTAAATATAATGTTTCTCTCGTGTGTGATGTACAACAGTGTCTGTATGTAATATCATATGAACGATAAGATATTACTAGATAGCAAATACTAACAAAAATATAGTAATTATGATTGATTATTTATGATTATGACTTCTTACTCATGAGTCATAACTCATGAGCTATGTAACGACACTTCTGTCGAATAGATTTTTGTTATTGAGTTAGAAAACTTAGATAGGCATAGACAGTAGAACAAAATCAATAAGCTTAACCCCTAAAGTTAAGTTTTGTATCCTAGAAGTAGATCATAGGCTAAAGAAAATCATCTATTGATAACAAGAATATAATGCAAATTACATCATGGTGCTGAAGGGGTTAATAGTTATAATAAGCTAAGTATTAATTATTGTTAATCAACAATTAACTAAAATGCATTTGAGACTGTGGTTGCCTGGGACACAAACTTACTTTCTAATATAGGAACTTATATAACAATAATTAATACAAAATATATACCCAAATAGATCTATGGAAACATTTTGAAAATGTAATTGTCCTAGTTTTTCTGTAGCGAATTTCTCAAGTCGGCGCTAGGCTCGCGACACGTTGTGATGTTCATGTCATAACATGACTCATGAGTCTTGTATTGTGTACTGTACATGTGAATGTGACGTGATATAGTCAGTCTAATACTGTCTGTTGCAATGTTGCAATTACATATTCACATAAATATGTGTCAATTTAGGGTTTGCAAACGTGTTTGACCCACCACTGTATATATATATATATATATATATATATACATATATATAATGTTTTGACTATCTAAACTCTAAAGTGGAACACATTCTATCCATCTCTCCCTTCTCTGAAATCTCTTATATATATATATATACCGGTATATATATATATATGTATATATATATATATATATATATATATATGTACAGGTATATACCGGTATATATATATATATTTATACCTGTATATATATATATATATATTTTTTTTTTTTTTTTTTTTTTTTTATTCTATATTCCAACTACTCCCTCTCGGGCATAGGCTGAGAGCCTTTACACTCTACCGCTGAACACGGTGAGGCCCGTGAGGTCTTGTTCCAGCCAAGGGCGTGAAACATGCGAAGCACCTATTCACGGCTCGAACCCAACTCCATCTCTAAAGCTGCTTCGCCTCTGCGCCTCACAGTCTCACTCCCCAGGCTCGGACCCTCACTCTCAGAACGCCACCTAATGAGCAATTAACTCACTAGGCAATGCCCCCCTGTAGCATATTTTGAATATGGGAATATTCATACAGTGCTATTTAATCAGGGAACAATGAGGGTATTTTGTTTTGGCGTTTCGGTGTGCTGTGGTAATGCACTGATACTAGGTACAGCACAAATTCCATCCCAATAATATCTTCCCATTGACATATTGGGATTTGAATCCAGGTCCATTGGATTACCAGTCCAGTGGCAAGACCAGTCTGCCACATATATATATATATATATGTATTCTTTAATACATACGAGGTTGAAAGAAATGGCAATTTCTGCGTTGGAAATTTTATTATTCAAAGTTTCCAGGTCTCTGATGAGTTTTCGCTGGGTGGCAGGAAGTAGATGAAGGAGATGAGCAAAATTCATGGTGGTACAGGGTTACATTAAAGTACATGATGATACAGGATATACGACGCGTTTCACTGGACAACCAGCATTATCAAGTAAGGAAGGAATGATATAAAAGGTAAACAGGAAGGGTATATATAGAGGGTGGAGGATCAGAGGAGGCGGAAAACAGGGGGCAAAAGTCTGCTATTGGTGGAAGGGAAAACTAGGAGAGAAAAAGGGGGTAACCGCTTCACGCATGCGCACTGGATGCGGGATGGTGGTCGATAGGTGGGGTCGAAGCTGATTGGCTGCGTGTCGAGGGCCGTGGCCTAAGATGTGTGGCGCCTGCAGAAGACGAAAGAAGGCCCTGAAAACACTACTGGAGCTATGTACCAAGGAGGCCCCCTTCCTTTGCCCCCGGGGCAACATGTACAAGCAGATAGACGGTGTGGCGATGGGCAGCCCCCTAGGAGTTCTTTTTGCGAACTTTTTCATGGGTACCATCGAGGAAGAGCTCCTGGCTGCCCAACGACCCGCCGTCTACTGTAGATACGTGGATGACATCTTCGTGCAAATCAAGGACCTCCACGAACTACAGGAACTCCAGCGTCGCTTCATGACCTCCTCCGGACTTAACTTCACCTTTGAAAAATCTAACAATGGACAACTCCCCTTCCTCGACATCCTCGTAGCTCTGAACGACCATGGGTTCAAAACCACCGTCTACATTAAACCAACTAACACAGGACAATGCCTCAACGGTGATAGTGAATGCCCCCGCCGTTATCTTCTATCCTCCATCTCCGCCTATGTTAGGAGAGCCCTCACGCACTGCTCTACCTGGGCCGACACCCACCAGGAACTAGAAAGACTATCCCAAGTTTTAGTAAATAACGGATACTCCAACTCCGACATCTCCAGCACCATCAACCACCATCTTGAAAATGGTACACCCAAAGCCCTCCCAACATTGACCCCCCCAATGAAATTAAGATCTTCTACCGCAATTACATGTCCTCTGAACACAAAAATGACGAGGCCGTCTTAAAAGAAATAATCTCCAAGCATGTCCACCCAACCAACCCGGAAAACAAATCAAATTAATAATTTATTACAAATCCCCCAAGACCTCCAACCTCGTTCTCCGCAACAAACCAGCCTCCACCAAGATAAAGAGCCCGATGACCGACGATCACGTCATTTACCAACATACCTGTAATTATGAGGACTGTGGACCTCATTCCTATATTGGTATGACGCAGACTCGTCTTTCACGTCGGTTAACTCTTCACCTTCAGGCTGGAGCCATCAAAGACCACTATCTCACCCCTAACCACCCTCACCTCACACGCAACGAGTTAGAGAAACACACCACCATACTCGATAAAGAAAGTGACCCAAGGAGATTACCTATACTCGAAGCTTTATATATCCAAGCCTTACATCCCAACATCAACAACCAAACTCTGGACCTTCAGATCCTTCCTTCTGCCAAAAGGCACTACCCTACAGGACCTAACACCCCTCCTCGCCCCCCGGTGCCCTTGACGCAGCCCCCCGCGCTACCTCCTTCAGCTTCGTCTTCTGCAGGCGCCACACATCTTAGGCCACGCCCCTCGACACGCAGCCAATCAGCTTCGACCCCACCTATCGACCACCATCCCGCATCCAGTGCGCATGCGTGAAGCGGTTACCCCCTTTTTCTCTCCTAGTTTTCCCTTCCACCAATAGCAGACTTTTGCCCCCTGTTTTCCGCCTCCTCTGATCCTCCACCCTCTATATATACCCTTCCTGTTTACCTTTTATATCATTCCTTCCTTACTTGATAATGCTGGTTGTCCAGTGAAACGCGTCGTATATCCTGTATCATCATGTACTTTAATGTAACCCTGTACCACCATGAATTTTGCTCATCTCCTTCATCTACTTCCTGCCACCCAGCGAAAACTCATCAGAGACCTGGAAACTTTGAATAATAAAATTTCCAACGCAGAAATTGCCATTTCTTTCAACCTCGTATGTATTAAAGAAAATTTATTACCTGGCTTTACCAACATATATATGTATATATATATATATATATATTTATATATATATACTGTATATACAATTCTTTGACTATCTAAACTATAAAGTGGAACACATTATATCCATCTCTCCCTTCTCTGAAATCTCCATCTTAGGAGACTTCAACGTTCACCACCACCAATGGCTCTCCTCTCACACTACTGACCAACCTGGTGAACAAGCATACGTCTTCTCTATCATAAATGACCTAGAGCAGCAGGTCCAGCAACCCACCCGTATCCCGGATTGCTTCGGAGATCGGCCCAACATTCTTGACTTATTTCTGACATCTAACCCTTCTTCTTATACTGTCAATCTTTTCTCTCCTTTGGGCTCCTCCGACCATAAACTTATCTCCGTCACCTGTCCTATCTCTTCAGTACGGCCACCCGATCCTCTCAACCGGCGGCGCTTGTGGCACTTTTGCGCTGCCGACTGGGAGGCTCTCCAGCAGTACTACTTTGATTTCCCATGGAATTTCTTCTGCTTCCGTGGCCGAGGACCCTTGGAGAGTGCTGATCGCATTACCGATGTAATCATCTCGGGCATGGAAGCATACATTCCATTTACTTTCTCTCAGTCTAATGCAAAAAAATCATGGTTTACTCACACTTATTTTACTGCTGTCCACAACAAGGAGGAAGCATTCAAACGGTACAGATGCCTTATAACTCAAGAATCTCATTCTTCCTATGTTTCTGCCCGGAGTCAAGCCAAATCTGTTCTTCGACTTGCCAAGCACTCTTTCATCAATAATAAATGCACTGAACTATCCAACTCTAGCTCTTCCCAAGCTTTCTGGCATCTAGCCAAAAACCTCTCCAACAATTTTTATCCTCGTCTTTCCCTCCCCTTTTCCACTCTGATGCCACAACCATCACTTCTTCCTCTAACATAGCTGAACTCTTTGCTTAAACTTTTGCTAGAAACTCCACCTTGGAAGATTCCAGTGCTATTCCTCCCTCTCCACCCCCCTCTCTCCTACTTATGCCTAATATCCTAATCTCTTCTAAAGATGTACTTTCTACCCTCTCTGGGCTTCATACTAAGAAGGCGTACGGTCCAGACGGTGTTCCTCCTATAGTACTCAAAAACTGTGCTTCCGTGCTGACCCCCTGCCTAGGCAAACTCTTTCGTCTCTGTCTCTCCTCTAATGTCTTCCCTTCTTGCTGGAAATTTGCTCTCATTCATCCTGTCCCACTGAGGGGTGACCACTCTCAACCCTCCAACTATCGTCCAATTGCTCTCATCTCTTGTATCTCTAAAGTTTTTAAAACTATGCTTGCTTCCAAATTTCTTAAGCATTTCTCTTCTCATAATCTGCTCTCAAATCCCCAGTATGGCTTCCTTAAGGGTCGCTCTACTGGTGATCTTCTTTAATACCTTACTAACTCTTGGTCATCCTCCTTTCGGGACTTCGGTGAGACTTTTTCTGTTGTGCTAGAGATATAGAAGGCCTTCGATAGAGTCTGACACAAATCTTCAATTTCCAAACTACCCTCCTTCGGTTTCTATCCCTCCATCTGTGCCTTTGTTTCTAATTTCCTTTCCGGCTGTTCCATAGCTGCGGCTGTGGACGGCCATCGCTCACTTTCTCATCCTATCAACTCCAATGTTCCTCAGAGTTCTGTCCTATCTCCTATTCAATTTCTAATTTTCATAAATGATCTTCTAAACTCCACATCCAGTCCCATCTATTCATATGCAAACGACTCTACCTTACACTACTCAATTAGTTTTCCTGAACACCCCAGCCAGCAGTCCCTCAAAAACAAAAGTAATGAAGCCAAAGAACACTTATCCTCTGATCTAGCTACTATTTCCAATTGGGGTAGAGAACACCTTGTTGCATTATTTCTTTAAGACCCAATTTCTCCATCTTACTAGCCATTCGGAACCTCCAGAGGACTAGCCCTTATTCTTCAACAATACAAATATCAATCCTTGATCTTCTCTTAATATTCTCGGTGTCTCTTTTTCCTCTGCTTTCACTTGGTAGGACCTATTACCAGTCTTGCTAAGGCAGCCTCCCAGAAGCTGGGTGTGCTCAACCGCCTGTTGTTGTTGTTGTTGTTGTTGTTATTGTTCCCCAAGCTGCCTGGCCGAGCAGCCCCAAGGCCCCGAGCAATTCCAAGGTCATAACCGAGCACCCCCACTGAACCCTCCCTGCTGACCACAATAAAGCCTGGGTGACCGAAGCCACTCCATGGCGGGGAGCTGAGGAGGGTGCGGAAACGCCCGGGAAACCAAAGCCCCACCCAGGGCCCCTCAGCAATTATGAAGAGAAAGTTGAGGGGCAAGGGAAAAATGTGACGCTTTGGCTTCCAATCTTGGTAGATTGGGAGATCAATCCACGGAAGAGACGCCGTCACTTGAGATCTAGAAAATATATAAGTTAAAGGAACAGTCAGAGTAAGCTATGGGTATGGCAGAGATCGCTCAGCTCTCACTCTGATAGACCAGCCCATCACCATCTACCGCCTGTTACGCTGGCCAGCTTGCCAGAATGTGCTCGTACTCGCTAGCCCTCGCCAGGGCAGTGAAATGGGCTATAATAATCGTAGAACGATGTTCTCTCTTTCTTAGTATTCATGTTGTCACAGACAGATCAGTGGTGGTCTTTATTCTTGTCTGTGACACTTGGAAGTATTTTATATCAGTGATAGAGTATAAGATGTGTAGTGTGAATTTAAGGAGAGAGAGAACGAAGGAGGCAGCGAGGTGGTATTATGTGCGTGTGTATGTACGTGTGCCTTCCTCGCTCGGGCGGAGGTTCCCAAACTCTTGATTGGCCGGCGGGCCTAGCACGTCATATGATGCCTGCTCTTCATGACGTAGTGGTCTGTGATTGGGTGCCGTTGTCTTAGTGTTGGTGCTGGGGGGCTCCTACCCGCGTGTCTCCTTAGAGCTTGGCATGGTGTGCTTGGTCCTAGACGTCCCTTGCAATCTGTCCCCAATCTAACCCCCTGTACTACTGTTTCTCTCTCTGAACTTCTTCTTTTTTCAATACTTCTCATCTTTATTCAATTACTTATCCCTTCTGGTTCTGCATACGACTTCCATAGTCGGCCAGTCGTATTACCAGCACCAGTTCTCACATATATGTTGTGCACTAGCTTTAGGGATTATTAGTCATAGTCACATGGACTCATATTATCATTGGGTGCTTCTAATTATTGAGTTGTTCTTTGTTACTATTTAATGCTAGACAGTGGAGGGTATCTTTGGTCGTTGTCTGAGTTATGTACATGGCAAGTCAGAGCCTGTACGACTTCGACGAAGCTAGGTAGCCTGTAACCCTTGTGCATATTTTTCCTTTGCGAGTGTAGCAGTATACAAGCGAAGGGCTTTTGTCTACTCTTACTTGTATGCTTGCTACCTCATTTTGTTGACCTTTGTGGAGCGCCAGGGTAAGACCAGATACTTGAGATCTGGACTTACCAAGAGAGCCTCCTAGTCACTTAACGTAACATAAGGGAAATCTGTTCAAGGGGAGACAGTAGACTACGAGCATGCTTGCACTCTGCCTAGCCTCCTGGTACCTTTTATGCTGCTGCTAGACTTTATTAGTAATAAAGACAGCAATGTGTTTATTAACTTTAACTGCGTATGCTTTAGGAATTATTCAAGAATTATTTTAGCCTAGGTTGATGCTTGGTGCACAACCCAGTATGGCTGTTACTTTGGCTAAGGAAGTACTGTTTTGAGTGGCTATTATTAGTGCTGTCACATAGTTGTTACACTCCCTTGTTTTATATATATGTATCCTACTTGTTGATGTATTTAAGATACACGCTTCGGTGTCCTGCCACTGCATTATTTCTGTTCTATATTCGACGAGCATCTTAGAGCATCAGACGTTTTCAGAAGATTCCATATCTGTTTACTGTAGGACTAGACTTCCAGTGTTTTCATAGAGCATTGAAGAGTTTAGTGTTGAGTACAGATTCACACTAAAGTTAACGTTAGCATATACTCTTTATTAAATCTTGTTATAGTTTATTTAAGCATTGTTATTACTTGAGAGCATTTCATTAACGTAAAGTACTCCTGTTGTGAGTAGGCTTGGCCGTCACCGGAAAGCCTTTATAGAAGTGCACTAAAACCCAGTTAATTGATACCCCGTTATCCAGTAGATTAACTCTGGAGGGTTTAAGTGTTTTGTTCACCGGCGTAATAGTTCGAGGGTTTGGAATTAGCGTACCGTTGTTGCAGATATAGCCTATCATCTAGTCCAATGTTGAGTGCCCTTGTTTATTTCGTAATGCCGGTCGTAACACGCCTCAAGGGGTTCTTTACCCCTGCACAGCTTCTTGCTCTGTACAGGGGTACAGTGCGTCCTTGTATTGAGTATTGTTCACGTGTGTGGGGAGGTTCCTCTCACACCACACTCCTAGAAAAAGTAGAAAGGAAAGCCTTTCGTATCATTAACTCCTGTCCACTCACCAACTCTCTGCAATCTCTCTCTCTTCGTCGCAATGTTGCATCTCTCTCGCTATTCTATCACTACTACAATAATCAGTGTTCCTCGGAGCTTTCCCAGTGTATACCACCTACTCTACGCAGGGTAAGTAAAGTACCTATCTTGCAACACAATCCCTCCCCTACTCTGTGCAACTCTCCAACCCAAGAGTGAAACACTATTCTCAGTCTTTCTTCTATTCAACTGCTGAGCTCTGGAACTCTTTCCAAAAATCAGTCTTTCCCTTTTCCTATGACTTAAATTGCTTCAAACTCTGTGTGCCCAGGCATTTTAACTCGAATGTTCCTTGATTTTGGCCCTGTCACTCTTTCAACTCTGGGGGATTCACTCGCTCCAGGCAGTTATGCCTTTTGTCTCCCTCATTCACATAAAATAATAATAAAAAATACCGGTATATAGATATATATATATATATATATAATGGGTCTCTCCAATAAGGAGGATGAATTAAAATGGTATCATCGCCTTCAAGCCCACGAATGTCGCACTTGCTATGTTTCTGCCTTGAATGAATCAAAATCTGTTTGACTCACCAAAAACCTATTTATCATTAATAGATAAAAAGAACTCTCAAATTCTAGCTCTTACAAATCTTTTTGGCATCTATATCTCGCCAAAAACCTCTCCAACAATTTTACTTCTTTGTCTTTCCCTACTCTTTTCCATTCTGACGGCACCACAGTCAATCCTTCATCTAACAAAGCTAAACTTTTTGCTCAAATTTTCTCTAAAAACTCCACCTTGGATGATTCTGGTGCTATTCCTCCCTCTCCACCCTCCTCTCTCTGTTTGGTGTGGGGGGTGAAATAAATATATTAGATTAATTATCAATAGGTTCAAGAATATTCCATAGCGAGGTCGGTCCTAGATTATCTGTGCCCCATAAAATAGTCTTTCCTTTGGCTTTAGCATTAGGCTATTCATAGTGCAGTTGGGTACAGTACATGATTAATATCCAGTATTCCATAAATGGATATCAATCGTGGTCATGTGCTGTACTTATATCTGTTTTGATGGTGTAATGCTTAGAGTGTTTAAGATCTGTAAGTGGTAACCCCGGTTTAAATCCCGGTAGGATCACATGCTTTCATTAATTTTATTGGGAGGTTCTTTGTGTTGGGAGTGCAATTGATAAATTAGATTATCAATAGGTTCAAGAATATTTTGTAGCGAGGTCGGTCCTAACTGATTTGTGCCCCATAAAATATTCTTTCCTTTCGCTTATGCATTAGGCTATTCATAGTGCAGTTGGGTACAGTACATTATTAGATTAATATCCAGTATTCGATAAATGGATATCAAATATAGTCATGTGCTGTACTTATAAATGACTTGATGGTGTAATGGTTAGAGTGTTTAAGATCTGTAACCCAGGTTAGAGTCCCGGTAGGATCACATGCTTTCATTAATTTAATTGGGAGGTGTTTGGTGTTGAAAGGGAAATTAATAAATTAGATTAATAATACCGAATATCCTCATCTCTTCTAAGGATGTACTTTATCTTGTGCCCTCTCTGAGCTTAATACTAAGAAGGCATATCGACCAGAAGGTGTCAATTCTGTTGTACTCAAAACTGTGCTTCCATGCTGACTCCCTGCCTAAGCAAACTGTTCTGTCTCTGTCTTTCCACTAATATCTTCCCTTCTTGCTGGAAGTTTGCTCTCATTCAACTTGTCCCAAAGAAGGATGATTGCTCCTAACCCTCTAACTATTGCCCCAATTGCTCTTATTTCTTACATACCTGAAGCTTTATAATCTATTTAATTCAACATTTCTTCAGCATATGTTTTCCCACAATCTACTTTCATATTCCCAGTATGGCTTCCTTAACACACAAAGAGCGGGTGGTAGGGTATTTTACACTGTGCCGCCCAGCGGGGGGTTTGTACCCTAAATAGGGTTGTTTCCGTGCTCATTTTCATGCATAAACAAGACCCAGAGCATAAAACAAGTATATATCCCTGAAAGGGCGTAAACAGGGCTTTCCAATGACACCCGAACCATCCTTGTACGACCACTGGTTCTCTTGCAACGATCGTGCAACACGAGTGCAAAACACCTAAAATAAGGTAATTTCCGTACATAATTCCCTGTGTAGCGAGTGAGAGAGGGAGGAGGAAGGTAGAATACAGCTCAGTACACCCACCGCGGTGGTGGGGAGCAGTCATAAGGTTACTATGCTCGTCCCACCGCTCAGCTCTCTCTCAGAGCAACATTACGTGCTGAAAATGGCACTCGACATATGTGGTGCACCGCCACATAGTCCATATTTATTCAACTCAACATATGTGGTGCGCCGTTGGTTAAGGGTTAAGGGTAGCTCAACTGGTGATTTCCTTATCTTACTAACTCATGGTGATCCTCCTTTCAGGACTTTGGCGAGACGTTTTCTATTGCACTAGGCATATCGAAAGCCTTCAATAGTCTGGCACAAATCACCACTCTTTCAACTCTGGGGGCGGCACTCGCTATACTGTAGGCCTATATATAATTATATATATATATATATATATATATATATATATATATATATATATATATACTGTATATATATATATACAAATTATTATTATTCTTTTTATTTCATATCACCCCAGCCTCCTCTAGATAGAGGTGAAGCCTTCCCTTGAAAGCGTTTATTGTATCGCTCTCCTACACTCTCGCTGGTAGTCTGTTCCACTCCGTCGCCACACTGTAAGTGAAGAAACTCTTTGTGACATTGTGGTATTTAATTTCATTCCATTTCCGTGAGTTTGAGTATTATCGTTGAATGTGAATAGCGCATTTCTATTGACTTTGTCGAAGCCTTCCAATATCTTGAAGTACTCAATAATTTCCCCTCAGCCTCCTCTTTTTTAATGAGAACAGGTTCAATCTCTAAAGTTTTTCGTCATATGGTATATTTCTCAATGATGATATCATCTTCGTCACTCTACACTGCACTGACTCGAGTCTTACAATGTCCTTGTTCAGATAAGGTGACCAGAACTGCACACTATATTCAAGATGAGGTCTCACCATACTTTTGAACAGTGGAACTATTAGGCTACGTCTTCATGTTTATAATTAAATGTTCGTTTAATGAAGCCCAATGCTCCGTTTGCCTTGTTTGCAGCTGCTATACATTGGTCGGAAGTTTTTAGGTTTTCAGATATTAATATCCCCAAGTCGTTTACTAACGATGTGGTATTTGTAGGCCATTCATTTTATATTTGTATTTCTTATTTCTGCTACCAACCTGCAATAGGCCTACTTTTAATTAATCGACAAGAGAGAGAGAGAGAGAGAGATAGAGAGAGAAAAAAAAAATAGAGAATTAGATCAGTTACAGCTACAGAATATCTAGGTAACCCAAATAGAAGATTAATTCCAGTACTCCTATTAGCACCGATCACACCACAAGTACTTTCTGTAAATATCCTGTGCATGGTAAGACTAAGCTAGAATCGAAGCATAATTGCCTGACCAATACATTATTGTAATTGAGGCCCCAGGCAGATGTGGCAGGTTACACTGTTCACGTGAAGGAAACTATGTGAACTTATTAATGATTAAAACCAAGGTTCTTGTTAACTTATCTCAGTTAAAAGTAAAAATTATCGTTGTAAACAAAATACAAACTTAAAGTATTGGTTCTTTGCACTGAATTGTTTTCTTATATTTTTATATATGGGCGGGCTTGTGGTTTCGGCTCTGCTGCATGTCTGCCTGCCGAGATCGGAACCTCTCCCGGTGGTCGAGGGCCAGGGGGAGTGATGGAGGGACCTTGGTGACCCTGGTCTCTGGGTCTTCTCCTGGATGACCTAGATGTGTGTGAATTTGCATTTTGTTTTGTGTGTTCATTGTTTTCTGTTGTGTTGTCCCTATTATGGCTCTGTCTTGAGTCGCCATCCCCCCCCCCCAAAAAAAAAAGGAAAAGTGGGGATTGGGCCTGAGTATATACAGTAGATAGATAGATAGATAGATACATATTTTTATAGCACAGAGCAATATTTGCAGCTTAGATATGCCCTCTCCTTGTTCAGGGCCTCAGCATAAATCCTTCTGTATATAGTGACTGATCGATCATAAGAATATAATTATATTATCTATTCACCACTTCGAATATTAATCTTAAAAGGGATTGCAGCGCTGTTATTGTTAATGTGCTTGAGTCAACCGCTACATCGCCTCTAAATATAATCAATTTCCAATCTATGTATTACAATAAATAAATTACATAAAACTCTTTAATTAGGAGAATTATCACTTAACTGAGGAATAATTTGCTTTTGAATCCGAGAGATAATTTCAAAGTGGTATAAATCATTTGATAAAAGCCACAATAAATATATATATTATACCTTGAATTCAAAATTATGCAGACATTACCATGATTATATTGCAAATAGTGTATCATTATTGTCTACAAGACTATGGATGACAGCATAAATATTGATATGAAGAGGTATTACGAACAAACAGCTAGGCTCCGTGAAGGACAGGTGTCCACCATGCCGTCAATCTATTGATGAAATATGGGCGGGGGGGGGGGGGGGGACGACTATAGGTTATAATACTGTAGTAGAAGTGAAACAGTCAAAATAGATTAAGTAAAAACAGTATCAGCAGGGACATGCAGTATAATAGTAAAAACAAATATTGCACAAGATATACATTACCAGATTATATTTAACAAGATGCAAAACAAAAAGTGTGAGGATTACAGTAAATGAACTCTGATTCCTGTAGATTGATACTAACATGAATATCATCATCTAGTGGTAGCTAACATAAAATATAAGAAGTCGTCATTCCTTTGAAGAAGTTAATATAGGTAGATGGAGAAGTAGCAGTCAGAGTACACAGCATATAGTAGAACAGAACTGGTACACATTATAATAGTATTAGTTTGAACACATTGTGGAAAGCTTCAATTAGTTACGGAACACATTTAAAATATATATCACTAATGCGTTCATAACTTCTAGAGCGTTACACAAAACGATAATTACACACTTTATAATATTATACAGCACATATCAATTGTGTTCGTGTCAATGTGGTCTGTATCTCACACACGAAGTATACAGTAAAGATGTGATGTATCAAACCACCACAGGAACGAACTATGTACTGATGGAAGACGATACTCACGGTATCCAGGATATATACTTTTCAGATGATATTATAGTTTCGCTGTTCAGCACTATCCTCTCTCTCTCTCTCTCTCTCTGCTTGCATTGTGAGTTCACATATGTTTCTTATATGTATACCACTACATACCTTTATCTTAATAGCTCTCACATTAGGGCTATTGACAGAGGTATACATTTTGGTTTTATGTCATTGACATTATTTCTCCTATATTTACTACAGTGTTCACTGTTTATTTTCCATAATATATTCAGTTTCCTGTCACTAATCCTCTTCCGTCTCTCTTCCTCTATACCTCTCCCGCCATCTCTCTTCCCTCTTCCAATCCTCTTATCAGGGTCTCTCTCTCTCTCTCTCTCTCTCTCATTTTTACACAACCTGTTTCACTACATTCTTCCCAAATTGTCACGTATTTCCTATTCACGTATATTCTATCTTCTTCTACTTCTTTTTCTTTCATTGTCTTTCTTGATGATCATAAGTGTATGAATACAACATATACAATAATATCATATTCCTCTTATTTCATTTATAATTATAAACCATACTTTCGTGTCTGCTTCCATCTCCTTTGCTTGTTTATGTTATACCGTGCATGTTTTTTCTTTCTATCCTCCTAATTTTTTCTCTTATTCTATTTTCTTCTTCTTCCCTTATCTTTTCTTAAACATTTATCCGGTCCCTCTCATGTTCCTCATGTTTGTCTTACTCCTATTTTACTTCATCAACCTCTTGCTCTCTTACTTTCTAATGTTCACCCTTTTTTCGTCCTCCTGTCCTTCTTCCTTTACATCATCAACAACATCGTAGTCATACCTACCTTATCAACAACATTATCACTGTCGGCCTACTTTATTTCATCTTCTTCTTGGTTGTCCTTCGACTGGCTTTCCCTTCTCTTCTGCAGCCTCCTCCTCTTCCTCCCTCTCCAACTCTCCCCTTTCTTACTATTCTCCTTCTCGTCATTAGACTTACTTGTTTTTCGTTTTTTCTGCTTTACACTTCTCTCCTCCTCCTCCTTCTCCTCCTCCAGTACAATCATCCGATACAGACAAAAACTCTATGATCAAATTGCAGAAATCAGTTGTGGGGAAGATTCTGTAATATTTGGTGACTACCGGTCACAAAATGGGGCGAACCATAAAATGCTCACTCGGAACTCGATCTATTTGCAAATCTTCAAGAGAGTGCCCTTTATCAACACATTGAACACCCAACAAAGGGAAACAACATCCTGGATATTATTCTAACTGCAAATGAGAGTTTGGTAAATACCATGAAAATCGGACCTGAATTTCGTTCATCATATTGTATCATTTAATGTTAACATTACATAAGATAAAGAAAATGAGAGCAAAGAAAAAGCCGCAGATTATCAGAAAGCGGACTTTAGCAAACTTAGAAGGTGTCTTGCAAATACTGATTGGAGTGACAAGTCTGAAACTCATGATGTAAATCGATCGTGGGAAATATTCTCCAACAAATTATATACAGCCATTAAAGCATGTGTCCCTTTACATTTCAGGCGTCCAGTGCGTACACCAAAGTTGTGAAACAATGAAACTTTAGCCAAAAAGCATGCATGCCAAAAATTTAAAGCAACACAGAATAATAGCGATAAGTTAGAACAAGAAAGACTGCGAAAAAAAATATATATATATTATCAAGCGAAGTAAAAAGAATGTAGAACTCCAAACTGCCAACAGCAGCAAATTAAATCTGATTTTTTTAAAGTTATATATAAAAGACAAAACACACTAACTTCGACAATAGGTTCTCTTGCCGCTGACGTTGGTAAACATACATTTAACAAGGTAGAAATGGTGAACATCCTTAATAATTATTTTGCTTCTGTTTTTACAACTAAGGACTTTTCAAGACACTAACCAACCCCTACGAATCAAACTAACAGCATTGACTTTTGTAACTACACGCTTCAGGAAAGCGATATTCTGCAAACAATAAACAATATGAAAATAACAAAAATCCAAGACCTGACAAAATATACTCAAGAATTCTAAAATAAGCAAAAAACGAGGTATTAAAACCACTCTCTTCTCTTTTCAACAAATCAATAAGTATTGGAAAAGTTCCCTACAAATGGAAATTAGCTAACGTGACACCCATATTAAATAAAGAAAGCAAGTCCTCTCCAGTCCTCTCCTCGACCAATTAGCTTGACCTCTGTAGGTTGCAAGCTGACGGAAACTATTATACGAGACAAAATAGTAAATTATTTAGAGGAATATAAAATCATGAAAGATTCGCAACACAGATTTAGAAATAACTGTCATGCTTAACACTTTAGTTAGGGCGGGTGCCCAACCCCGAAAGTGGTTGAAATAGGGGAGCTATTCCCCCCCCCCCCCCCCCCCCCCGCCAATCTACTCCCAATCTACCAAGATTGGAAGCCAAAGCGTCACATTTTTCCCTTGCCCTTCAACTTTCTCTTCAAAATTGCTAAGGGGCACAGGGCCCTGGGTGGGGCTTTGGTTTCCCGGGCATTTCCGCACCCTCCTCAGCTCCCCGCCATGGAGTGGCTTCGGTCACCCAGGCTTTATTGTGGTCGGCAGGGAGGGTTCTGTGGGGGCGCACGGTTATGGCCTTGGCCTTGCTCGGGGCCTTGGGGCTGTTCGGCCAGGCAGCATGGGGAACAACAACAACACTTTAGTTAACTGGGCAGAAAAATGGCAAATGACGTTAACTTTGAAAAATGCAAAGTATTACACATCAGTTTGCTGTTTGTAAGTACTTTGTATTCCTTTGTATTCCTCCTCCTCCTCCCTATTCAGTCTTCTCTTCTTTACAATGCATGTGAATAATATGCTAGAATGTGTAAAAGATTGCATCCTCATACAATATATTGATGATACACAGCTCCTTCATTCAGACACACTACTCCCGTCATTGAGTTAGCGTGGTTAATAAGGAAATAAAAGTGTACAGCTGCGTATAACAAGTGCCTTCCCCAAAGTTGGACGAGTGATAGAGAACCATATTCAAGGTACGTTAGAGTGAGTCAAAATGTCTGGACACCGGAGCTTGAAACATTTCAAGTAATAGGATAAGATAAAGACAGATGGAGGGAGAGAGTTCCAGAGCTTACTTGTTGAGTAGAAGAAAGACTGGGAAAATCAGTTCACTCTTGGGTTAGAGAATTGGACAGAATAGAGGTGGGGAGGTGTTGAAAAGTGGGTGCCCCACGCTTTCTGTAAGGGAGGAGAGATACACTGAGAAAGCTCTAAAGAACACTGATTATTGCAATATCGGTAGAAGAGTGAGAGATATGCAACATTGCAGTGTGTAGAGAGAGATTATATGAAATTAGTGAGAGGAGGTGAGTTGATGAGACGTATTTCTTTTGACTCTACCCTTGTAACAGGACCAGGGATATGGAATAATCTACCAGTAATAGTAAAAGATACAAACAGTAGAACTGTTTTTAAACATAAACTAAAGATGTTTATTTTTGAGACCGAACTTGGGTTATAAAATCCTAATATATTTTAGCTGACTATGAGCGAATTTTGAAATGTTCAATATATTCACTTTGTATAATACATATAAATGCGAATGTGTGTACCATAATTGGAAATATGTACATAATTATATTATATATGTCAAATTGAATGTGAATGATTATTGTACCAATTAAATTACAGATTCTTATTATGATTCTTCCTCGTCTGTATTGTCCTAGTTGTCTAGGCTAGGTTGGAAGCGAGGGGAATCATTAAACAAACTTTTGTACTCTTCACTCTACTCTCCTCCTCCTCCTCCTTTCACTCCTCCCCCTTCTCCTCCTTCTCGTCTTCTTCTTCCTTGTCATTGTCGTCACTGAGAGGTGGGGAACGAGGGTAATCATTAGACCAACTTCTGCCTCATAAAAGAACCGGCATTATAGCGTAGAATTCACCCGCGGCATACAACTTGAGTTTGTTGTGTAAGTATAAGTGTGAGTGTGTGAGTGTGCCTCTGTGTGTAGGTACATATTTAGGTGTGTGTGTAGGTATATGTTTAGGTGTGTGTGTAGGTATATTATAGGTGTGTGTGTGCAAGTCTGTGTGTGTGTGTGTAGGTATATGTGTTTGCAGGTATGTGCGTGTAGGTAGGTGTGTGTGTGTGTATAGGTGTGTATATAGGTATGTGTTCGTGTAGGTGTATATGTGTAGGTGTGTGTGTAGGTATATGTATTTAGGTGTGTGTGTGTATGTGTGTTTGTGTAGGTATGTGTGTGTGTGTCTGTGTGTAGGTATGTACTGTAGGTGTGTTTGTGTAGGTAAGTGTATCTGTGTGTAGGTAGGTGTGTGCGTGTGTGTAGGTGAGTCTGTGTGTAGGTGAGTCTGTGTGTATGTGCTAATCTAATTACTTGACTTTAATATTCTTGGAAGTATGTTAAGTGTAACCATCTCACAAGTATAATATTGCAAAATTGGAAACTTATCTTCCCCTTGATTAACTCTTTGACAACTTCATTACATAACCAACATTATAGGTATTATAAGAAACATATTAATATTACCCTCCCATCAAACGCTCACACGTTCAAACACTAAAAGAACATTGTCCAAGTTGATATACTGTAGTTTTTCAGTTGAAAACACTCACCTACTCTCTCTCTTTCTCTCTCTCTCTCTCTCTCTGAAACATCAGAAACCCTCGCCTGTGACTCAAACATTTCCATAATCGTGGCGCGCCGTCTCATAAATAAAATGCGAAAATGGTATTGCTATAGACAACCAGGGAATCCTTCATTGTCGCGAAAAGTATGTTTAATATTTTTGCTATGTACATAAAAGTTAGATGTTGAATGTGAATCGTAGTAACGTCGCGCCAATTGGACATATGTAATGTAGGTATGTACAGTACTCAAACGTATAGTATTATAGCAATTAAAGCTATAGTTCATGTTTCTTTAGAATTGGATATGGAATGGAAAAGGCTAACAGCCGTATCTATAAACACAGAGAAAGCTATGTACTACCAACACTATATCGCACGAAGATCAAATAACGGAGTGCTAATTTGTGACGAAGGACTTAATACCATTCAATTTCAGAAAATACTATATTTGTTTATAATTATTTCGTTTATGAAGGTTTAGGAAACCACTTTAGTAAGGTGTAAAAATATGGTTGTTACTAGATTACGAACCCTTGTCCGTGGCCATAATGCGTAAATCAAGTGAGATATTGGATTTAAGGCCATATTGACTCAGCGACCCCGGCTCTCAGCGGACCCCTAAATCAGAATCCGATCCTCGCAGCACCGGAACTCACGTCAACCAGAACAGAAAATACGAGGACAGCAATCGGGGAGCCTGGGAGGTATAGTTTACCTCACCCTCCCTCACACAGACACTCAGTCTCAGTTTACCTCACCCTCACACATATACTCCACTCTGACTTTACAACCCCACGATGTTCTTTTTCTTTGTTAGTAGATTCATTCATAAATTAACTCACCCTTACATAGATACTTTCTTCCTAGTTTATGATTCCCATGAGTTTTTTTCCTTTCATTCAAACTACACCTTGTTCTGACACAGCCACTGCATTCTCACTTTTCGTGCCAGTGATGATGTCTTCTTCATTCATATATTCGTTCCTTTGTATCTCCACCCCTCGCTATCTGGATCATGAACAGCTAGACTGCAAATTGCCCTAAATTAATGACATTAAAAAAAATGACCTTGCTCAATTTTGAAAAGTGTAAAACACCAATGAATAGGTAAAAGCAAAATTGATCCCCATCCTTAATCCTGCATGACACAAATATCAAAGAAGGTAAGATAATCTTTCTAAATCCTCGATAATTGCAAACCCTATCAGTGAAAATTAAGAGAGAGAGAGAGAGAGAGAGAGAGAGAGAGAGAGAGAGAGAGAGAGAGAGAGAGACTAGGATTACAATTTCCGTACAATTTCCCTTATCCTTCTCTTCCCAACAAACACCCCGGAGGCAGCCTAAAAACCCGTACAGGGTCCAAGTTATCACAAGTTCCTCCCTTTAAAGTCCTTTCCATTTCTCGTGCCTGAAATCCTTGGCCGGTAGTCTTAAAGCCTGAGCCCCAAGATCGGGTTTTCTGGCATCTTTTCTCGGCAAATCTGACCTGAGAACTTCCGAATTCTAGACCTATAATAATAAATAAAAACATACCATAATAGCGCCATTAAAGTTACCAATGCCGATGAAAATTAGCCCTAAATTGTGTTCAGAATTAAAGAAGAGTCCGATCGAGACCGATTTTTGCGGCGATCATATTCAGCAACACTGGTCTGACAGCTTTTGAAATACAAGTTTTATGTGAATTATATCCTCTAATATAACTTTCCGTCTAATACAAGTTTTATGTGAATTATATCCTCTAATATAACTTTCCGTCTAATACAAGTTTTATGTGAATTATATCCTCTAATATAACTTTATGTGAATTATATCCTCTAATATAACTTTCCGTCTAATACAAGTTTTATGTGAATTATATCCTCTAATATAACTATGTGAATTATATCCTCTAATATAACTTTCCGTCTAATACAAGTTTGATAATTATCCTCTAATATAACTGTATGTGAATTATCCTCTAATATAACTTTCCGTCTAATACAAGTTTGATGTGAATTATATCCTCTAATATAACTGTATGTGAATTATATCCTCTAATATAACTTTCCGTCTAATACAAGTTTTATGTGAATTATATCCTCTAATATAACTTTATGTGAATTATCCTCTAATATAACTTTCAGTCTAATACAAGTTTTATGTGAATTATATCCTCTAATATAACTTTATGTGAATTATATCCTCTAATATAACTTTCCGTCTAATACAAGTTTTATGTGAATTATATCCTCTAATATAACTTTATGTGAATTATATCCTCTAATATAACTTTCCGTCTAATACAAGTTTTATGTGAATTATATCCTCTAATATAACTTTATGTGAATTATATCCTCTAATATAACTTTCCGTCTAATACAAGTTTTATGTGAATTATATCCTCTAATATAACTTTATGTGAATTATATCCTCTAATATAACTTTCCGTCTAATACTCGAACACAGTACAAAAGAGTCTCTTAATTTCGTCACAAACATGCAGATAAAAAGTTACCGTAAGAGCGCTGGTGTGAATACGCCTGCCTATAACCTTCAAGGATACAACAATGGCAAATCTATTCGCCAACACATAATTTGGGAGGAATCCAATCCATAGCACAGATGTTGGTATAACACACACACATGCACACACACACACACACACTAATAAAAAATATTGTATTCTAATCATGTGTGGGGAGATTCCTCTCACACCGCTCTCCTAAACAAAATTGAAAGGAAGGCCTTTTGTATCATTAACTCCCGTCCACTCACCAACTCTCTGCAATCTCTCTCTCTTCGCCGCAATGTTGCATCTCTCTCGCTATTCTATCGCTACTATAATAATCAGTGTTCCTCAGATCTTTCCCAGTGTATGCCACCTCCTTTACATAGGGCATGTGGTACCCGTCTTGCAACACAATCCCACCCCTACTCTGTGCAACTCTCCAACCCAAGAGTGAAACGTTACTCTCAGACTTTCTTCTATTCAACAGCTGAGCTCTGGAACTCTCTCCCAGAATCAGTCTTTCCCTCTTCCTATGACTTAAATTGCTTCAAACTCCGTGTGTCCAGGCATTTTGGCTCGAACGTCCCTTGATTTTGGCCGTGTCACTCTTTCAACTATGGGGGAGGCACTTGTTATATGCAGTTCAGCCTTTTGCCTCCCTCACTCCCATAGAAAAAAACAAATCTATCTACCGTTATGGGTTCTCCAATTGATTATACGCACATATACATGGTAGTGAATTATTAAGGACTTACTGTACAATTGTAAAACACGCAGACATAAGGCATCTGTCCAATCTACCATCTTCTGATAATCCCTCCCAGCACCCTCCAAGGTCTCCACTTGAGGCTGGCGAGAGAGGGCATCCTGGATCATGTCTTAGGGCGTGCTTGCAGAGGTCTAAGAGACATAAATATTCCTTACGAGGGGGACCACTAGACAACCTGATGGGGGAATTAGGCCACCGGGGAGAAGGAACAGAGATAGAGTGTTAGGGAAGAGAGAGAGAGAGAGAGAGAGAGAGAGAGAGAGAGAGAGAGAGATTACTTTAATTTCGTATATTGTATGATAATGACTAATGGGAAGGATTTGTTTTAAAACTTGTTTTGATTAGTCTCTCGCCATTTGCTTAGGGTATGTAAGACCGCCCAAATTGAAGAACCAGCCTCGGGCGGAAAAACACCTGAAGCACACCACCGAAATATCCCCCTTATGTCCTTGCAGATTCCCAAACCCAACCTTCACCCCTGATACAGCTAGAAGACGAACCCTCTACAGGTAAATGTACTCACCTGATTGGCCGGTCAATGAAAGTGAAAGAGGTCACAAAATGCTGGGACGGAGAAAGAGGGTGCAAGGGATGTGAACGCCTATGCAAGAAAAGTGACAGTTCATGACCTGACCTGAGGGGTCCTCTGATTGGCTGGAAGAGGAACAAGCCATCCAGCTCCAGGCCTTATAGGAATGCCACTTTTCAGTACTCTCAGATCTTCCATCGCAGCAGGTCTATGACTCTCTAGCTCTCTGCTTCACCACCACCAACACAATGCCACCAGCAACTTCTATCATCATTGCTGGAACGGTTAAATGGTTTAATATGAAGCAGGGATACGGCTGCTTTAACAACAGAGAAGATAATGGAGCCGATATATTTGCGCACAGACGCCGAATCTCTCCCCCACATCAACATCACTTAGTGCCTTCTCTTGGTGACAGCTAGATGGTACTTTTTACGATCATAAAGGGGAGAAAAGGAGAGGAGGCTGATAAAATCACGGGACCAAATGGAGCTAACATAAGGGGATCCAGACACATCTGGGGGAGGAAAAAGGAGGAGAAATAGAGAATGTTTGACTACCCACCAGCAGGCTGTAGTCAGTCATCTTGTGACAGATCAGAAGTAATTCAGATCGTCGTCACAACGGCCATGGCACTCACTGGTAGGGACCAAAAACTCCTTATGGAGTACCTCCCAACCATCATGGAGGCTAAAAACCTTCCCTCAAGATACTCAAACATGGCTTCCACAACAAACGTTCCTGCTTGACGAACCTCTTAGACTTCTTCCACGATATCCTCAACCTATATGACGAGAGTAATGCTGTAGATATTATATACCTAGATTATCAAAAGGCCTTTGACAAACTACCCTACAAACGTTTATATATAAAATTAAGACTACAAGGGATACAAGGCGGAGTCTTGAGATGGATGTAAAATTGGCTCAGTGAAAGAATACAAAGGGTGGCCATACACGGGAAAGCATCAAAATGGACCAATGTAACTAGCGGGGTACCCCAGAGATCAGTTCTAAGGCCAGTCCTCTTCTTAGTTTACATAAACAACATACAGTAGATGAGGGCCTTACTTGTACATTCTCAAAGTTTGCAGACGATACAAAAATTGCATATACCTTACTCTCAAATGAACATGTAGAATATATGCAAATTAACCTAGATAAGCTGCCATGTTGGGCTCAAATTTGGCAAATAGGATTTAATGTGGATAAATTTACTGTACTCCAGATCGGTACCCGAAATGAGAACGCAAACTATTTAATGAATGGCACTCAGCTTAAGAGTGTAGACAGATAAACAGATTTGGGAGAAACAATATCGAGTAACCCAGTCAACAATGTACAGAAGTTGTTAAGAAGGCAAATACAATTACTGGTTTTATCGACAGGTCATTTAAGCATAAATCCAAAGATGTAATTCTCACTCTTTACAATTCCTTAGTCCGTTCTCTTCAGGAATCTTGCGTTCAATCCAGGTGCCCTTACTACCTGGTAGTTGCAGCAGTTGACGAAGTATCAAAGATGGCCCCTGCTAATACACTGTACGTCATCCACGTTGGATCTAACGATGTACAGCGAACCCGGTCGGAAGATTTGCTTTTAAAGTACCAGCAGCTGATCAAGTCGTTTAAGGAGAAGTCATCAAGGATCATCGTCTCAGGAATCGTCTCCCGGCTCGGTGTAGAGAGCCGATTTTACAACATAGCCACCAGCACAAATCGTTGTCTAGCAAAGCTCTGCAGGAAGGAGAATGTGGGATTCGTCGACACCTGGGACAATTTCTACTACGATGACTATTTGTTTTCGGATGATGGAGTTCATCTGAACCAGGTGGGAGCAGCACGTTTTGGGCGTCTTCTCAACGATGCGGTGAAGGATTTTTGGAGAAGAAATCGACTCAGCACAGGACAACCAGGAAGGAGGACCGAAGACAGCGAGGACGGCAACCTACAAAGGAATTAAATACTAATCCGTCAAGAACCGCGAATTTGGATAAAGCTCCACCAACACGACCCAAATTCAAAACCGCCAGGGATAACGACCGAGGACCGAGGACAGCCATGAATGTAAATGTAGATCCGACCAGAACCAAAAATTCGATGAAAGAACGTTCTGTGAGTTCTAAAACCGCAACTTTAAAGGTTTTCTATGCAAACGCTCGTAGCATACGCAATAAATTTTCAGATTTAGAGGAACTAGTGTTTACAGAAAATTATGATGTGATTGGCATAACCGAATCTTGGCTCAATACAGAAGATAGAGACTTTTTAGCAGAGTATTCACTTCCCAGTTATGTAATGTTTGAGAACAGCTGAATAAATAAAAATGGAGGTGGCGTTTTATTTTATATCAAAGAAAGCCTTAACCCGACCCTCGTGTCAAAACCTCAAATTGTGAACGTCGACACATCTTTTGTGCTAATAAAGAATAATAAAGGTACAAAAATAATACTTGCGTTAATATACAGACCTCCAGCTCAATCAGTGCAAACTGACCGAGAAATTTACGAACAAATTGCAGATGTAAGTAACTCACAAGATACCGTAATTTTTGGCGACTTTAATTTACCTGTGACCAAGTGGGGCGATACTCTTACTTCACACTCCGGACACGACTTGTATACGAACTTGCAAGAGAGTTCGCTTTATCAATTTGTTGGAACGCCGACCCGTGGTAATAACGTTCTTGACATTGTACTTGCAACAAAAGAAGAATTGATAGAGAATTTGAATGTTGGTGATGAATTCAGTAACAGCGACCATCGTACGATAACTTTCACTTTAAAGTTTACTAGTAACGAACCAAATAGTAGCATCGAAAAAGTCCCTAATTTCAAGAAAGCAAACTTCCATAAACTTAGAGCTATGTTTAAAGAAACTGACTGGAGCTTTTTAATTAACAATAACGACATAAATACATCTTGGAAGTTATTCGAAACCACTTACCTAAAAGCAGTGCAAGACTGCATACCATCGAAAATACGGCGTCCAGGCCATAATAATAAGCCCAAATGGTGGAATAAAGATATTTCAAACTGCCTGCTTGCTAAAAAATTTGCTAATGATAGATTAAAATCCTCACAAAATGACGAAGAATAGGTGAAATTTGTAGAGCTACGACGCAAAGCCAAAAAGTTAATTAAGCAAAGTAAAAAGACCTTAGAGTTACATATTCCGAATCAAAGTAAAACAAACCCGAAAGAATTCTATAGTTATATCAGAAGGAAAAAAGTAGTTACTTCAACTGTTGGACCGTTAGTCGATGAAAATGGAGAATACACCAAAGACGAAGTACAAATGAGTAATGCCCTCAATACCTTCTTTGTATCAGTTTTTACAACAGAAGACCTCAGTGATATCCCTACACCATCGCCGATTCAGATTGATAATTCAGATGTTCTAAGCAATATCACCGTTACAGAGAGAGAAGTATTGAATTGTTTAGATAAACTCAAGGTAAATAAAACGCCAGGACCTGATTCAATCTCGCCTAGAGTTCTAAAGGAAGCTAAGGATGAGCTCTCCAAACCACTGACATTACTATTCAATAAATCCTTGCAGTCTGGAACTATGCCTGATCAGTGGAAGCTAGCCAACGTAACACCGATATTCAAAAAAGGCAGCAAATCCCTACCCATAACTATCGTCCAATTAGCTTAACCTCAGTTGTATGTAAAATGCTAGAAACGGTCATACGAGACAGACTCGTAAATCACTAAGAGGAAAATAACATACTTAAAGATACTCAACACGGCTTTCGTAAAAAACGTTCCTGTTTAACAAACCTCTTAGACTTCTTCCACGATATCCTCAACCTCTATGATGAGAGTAAAGCTGTAGATATTATATACCTTGATTTTCAAAAGGCCTTTGACAAAGTTCCCCACAAACGTTTACTGCTAAAACTAAAAGCGCATGGAATACAAGACGGTGTGTTGAAATGGATAGAAAATTGGCTCAGCAACAGAAAGCAAAGGGTAGTCATAAACGGTAAGGCATCTAAATGGACCAATGTAAGTAGCGGGGTACCCCAGGGATCGGTACTAGGACCAATTTTCTTTCTAATTTGCATCAACGACATAGATGAGGGTCTCACCTGTACAATCTCAAAATTTGCTGACGATACAAAAATTGCAAATAGCGTACTCTCAAAAGAACAAGTTGACGATATGCAACACAATCTAGATAAATTGTCATGTTGGGCCCAAATTTGGCAAATGAGTTTCAATGCGGATAAATGTAAAGTACTACATGTCGGTTACCTAAATGAGAAAGCAAACTATTCGATGAATGGCACTCAGCTTAAGAATGTAAACAGAGAAACCGATCTGGGAGTAACAATATCGAGTAACCTAAAACCGAGTCAACAATGTTCAGAAGTTGTTAAGAAGGCAAACAAAATAATTGGCTTTATAGGCAGGTCATTTGAGCATAAATCCAAAGAAGTTATCCTAACCCTTTACAATTCCTTAGTCCGCCCTCTTCTGGAATACTGCGTTCAATCCTGGTGCCCTTATTACCAAAAAGATATAAACAAGCTAGAATGAGTTCAACGTAGAGTTACCAAAATGATACCTAGCCTAAAGAACAAACCATACGAAGAGCGTCTTAGAGAATTAAATCTATTTCCTTTAACCCAGCGCAGATTAAGAGGTGACTTAATTCAAGTGTTCAAAATCATCAAAGGCATCGACAATATGAACTGTAGTAAGTACTTCACTATCGACCAATCTAATTACACGCGGGGAAACGGTTGCAAAATTATTGGTAAATCTTTTAACTCGCACGAATCTAAGAATTTCTTCTTCAATCGAGTTGTCAACTTGTGGAATGGGCTTCCCCGAAACATTATAGACTGCATCACCGTTGATTCATCTAAACTCCGCTAGACAAATATCTCTCATCAAACCCGCAACTGACTGCGTTTGTAAATGAATAACTTTATTTTATTCCCCCTCAGTTACTAACCCATCTGTCCTCTACTAACTTCCTAATCCTGCCACGGACATTAGTTCCAGGGCAGTAATTTCCTTTCCAATGTTCCCTTACCCACTTTAAACCACTGTTTGGACACTTGATCCTCAGTGTTTTGGAGGACAAGCAACCTAGAAGGGTCTGTTGTTGCTTGATTTCCTTTCCTTTCCTTTGTACCAAAAATATATTGATAAACTTAAATGAATTCAACGTAGAGTTACCAAAATGATACCTAATCTAAAAAACAAACCATACGAGGAGTGTCTTAGAAATGTAAATCTATTTCCTTTAACCCAGCGCAGATTAAGAGGTGACCCAATTCAAGTCTTCAAAATCATCAAAGGCATGACATCAACAACATGAACAGTAATAAGCACTTTACGATCGACCAATTAGATTACACGCCGCGGAGAAATAGTTGCAAAATCATTGGTAAATCTTTTAACTCACGAGTCCAAGATTTTCTTCTTCAATCGAGTTGTAAACTTGTGGAATGGGCTTTCTCGAATTGTTATAGACTGCAGCACTGTTGATTCCCTTAACGCTCAAAGAGCGGGTGGTGGAGTATATTTCACTGTGCCGCTCAGTGGGTTTTTTTTTTACCATAAATGGGGTTGTTTCCGTGCTCTTTTTCATACATAAACAAGACTCAGAGCGTAATACAAGTATGCATCCCTGAAAGGGCATAAATTGAGCTTTCCAATGACACCTGAACCATCATTCTACGATCACTGGTTGTCTTGCAACGATCGTGCAACCGAAGGGCAAAATCGCTAAAATACGGTAATTTCTTTATATAATTACAATGTAGCGAGGGAGTGAGGGTGGATGTAAGTGGAGTACATCTCAGTTGGTCCACGCCGTCCGTGGCGAGCGGTCATGAGGTAACCCATGCTCCTCCCGTCACTCGTCTCTCTCTCAGAGCCAATATTGCGCCAAAATTGCACTCGGACTTAAGTCGGGCCCCGCCACATAGTCCAAATTTTTTGATACGGACTTAAGTCGGTCCCCGATAGACAAGGGTTAAGCATCGCCTAGAGCCAGTGGTTCCCAAACTGGGGGCCATGGCCCCCTGGTTGGCCTTTTTTAAATATGTAGGGGGCCTTAAGTTGAGGGGGTGTACAGCTTATGATACCAGAGGGTAGGGGGGAGGTATCCAGCTAGTAGAGTAAAATCACAGGTTCAGAACAGGTTTGTGCATTGCCTTGCTGACAGGCATATGATTGGTCTGTCCCAAATTATATATTTACCTTTATTCATTCAATATGAATAAATATTGCTCTATATCCGTTTATATTTGCTTATATTATAACAAAATATATGGATTTGCTGAGGAAGAACACAATTTTGTCCTAATCCGTGCATATCCCACAGAGGCTATGCACAGATTGAGCTCCAGCCATGCTAGGTTCTCAGTCCGGCTTTGTTACAAGATTTTTACAAAAAAGCTCCAACTGCTATACGTCTTCACTGCATGATCCCAAGGCAAGCCCTTGCATCTAAAACACTACCCCCAGAAGTCTTGTACACTCTGACATATTTAGACAACTGAATATTCTCAACCTAGAACTACAGGGTAAAGGAAGCCTGATAATCTAATATGTGGACAAAATCAATGCTTTTATTTGGAAGATGAAAAATTGGAGGCGCAATGTTGGCCAAGGTAATTTAGCAATGCTGGAATGTGTGTCAGAAGTTACAGAGGAATGCGACACTGCTACACATAATTTGATAGTCAAACATCTATAAGCCTTGGAAGAGGAACTTAAAATATACTTCCCAGATATCCAGAGCCAAACCTCTCTGCTACGAAGGGCCCATTCACTGTTCGAGTGACATGTATGCCTGATGGCAATGATGATGGCCAGACAGAGCTGTTGAAGCTTCAGGAAGATTCAGGAACCAAGATGAAGTTTGAAGTTGAATCTCTCACTGTGTTTTGGTCATCAATGGCAGTTTCCTGCCCAAACTTATGTGACCTAGTATTTGCATCAACCTATTCCTGTGAGGCTGCTTTCTCTCACCTACTCCACATAAAAACATAATATTGTAATATATTTGATGTAAAGCATGACCTACGATGCGCTTTGAGTGCAACATAACCAGGAATCAAGAAAGTGGTTGTTGAATCTGTATGCAACATCACCCTTCGCATTGAATGGAATGGGGATGCAAATGATAGGAACATTGTAAGAGCTGTAACTTGTTTTAGTAAGATATGTTTAATTTAAATTAAAGTACTTCATTATATATTGTCTGATCTAGGAATGGGTATTGTTTAGTTCTATTAATGTATCATACTCATAGAATGAACAAATAAATAGCATAATTACAACAATGAAATTTATGTTGCTAAAAGTGTGTTTTTAAATACTGTAGTGGGATACGGATGGACGGGGGCCATAAATATGGATGCTATATGAAAAAGAGGTAATGACATAAAGAGTTTGGGAACCACTGGCCTAGACAAACACCTTGCCTTAAACCCACGACTGACTGAATTTGTAAATTAATTACCATGTAAAAATATATAACTATGATATTACTTGCTTTTCCTCAGATACATGAACGACCACTTATAGCTGTATTATATTATTAACCTAAATTGTCCCCTACTAACATCGCCTAACCCTGCAAGGGAGATTAGTCTTAGGGCAGTACTTTCCTTTCCAATTTTCCTTTACCCACTCTGAACCACTGTTGGATACTTTGAATATTTGTGATTTAGAGGGCAAGCAACCTCGTGGGGTCGCTAGACTTGTTGTTGATTGAATTCCTTTGTACTTCTTTATACTCCTTTGTACTCACTCTCTCTCTCTCGCTCTCATTCTCTCTCTCTCTCTCTCTCTCTCTCTCTCTCTCTCTCTCTCTCTCTCTCTCTCTCTCTCTCTCTCTCTCTGCAAATATGAGGGGAATTAATAGCAATTGTGAGAAACAATGTTGTAACAGGTGTAAGGGAGACAGTGTTATAACAGGTGTGAGGAAGACAGTGTTATAACAGGTGTGAGGAAGACCGTCTTATAACAGGTGTGACGGAGACATTGTTATAACGGGTGTGAGCTAAATACTGGTATAACAGGTGTGAGGGAAACAATGTTTTAACAGGTGTGACGGAGACAGTGGTATAACAGGTGTGAGGGAGACAGTGTTATAACAGGTGTAAGGGAGACAGTGTTATAACAGGTGTGAGGGAGACAGTGTTATAACAGGTGTGAGGGAGACAGTGTTATAACAGGTGTGAGGGAGACAGTGTTAAAACAGGTGTGAGGGAAATAATGTTATAACAGGTGTGACGGAGACAGTGTTATAACAGGTGTGAGGGAGACAGTGTAAAAACGGGTGTGAGGGAAATAATGTTATAACAGGTGTGAGGGAGACAGTGTTGTGTTATAACAGGTGTGAGGGAGACAGTGTTATAACAGGTGTGATGGAGACAGTGTTATAACAGGTGTGACAAAGACAGTGTTATAACAGGTGTGACGGAGACAGTGTTATAACAGGTGTGAGGGAGACTGTTATAACAGGTGTGAGGGATACTGTTATAACAGGTGTGAGGGAGACAGGTATAACAGGTGTGAGGGAAACAGTGTTATAACAGGTGTGACGGAGACAGTGTTATAACAGGTGTGACGGAGACAGTGTTATAACAGGTGTGAGGGAGACTGTTATAACAGGTGTGAGGGATACTGTTATAACAGGTGTGAGGGAGACAGTGTTATAACAGGTGTGAGGGAGACTGTTATAACAGGTGTGAGGAAAATAATGTTATAACAGGTGTGAGGGAGACAGTGTTATAACTGGTGTGAGAGAGACAGTGTTATAACAGGTGTGAGGGAGACAGTGTTATACCAGGTGTGAGGGAGACAGTGTTATAACAGGTGTGAGGGAGACAATGTTATAACTGGTGTGACGGAGACAGTGTTATAACAGGTGTGAGGGAGACAGTGTTATAACTGGTGTGACGGAGACAGTGTTATAACAGGTGTGAGGGAGACTGTTATAACAGGTGTGAGGGAAACAGTGGTATAACTGGTGTGACGGAGACAGTGTTTTAACAGGTATGAGGGAGACAGTGTTATGACTGGTGTGAGGGAGACAAGTGTTATAACTGGTGTGACGGAGACAGTGTTATAACAGGTGTGACGGAGACAGTGTTATAACAGGTGTGAGGGAGACAATGTTATGACAGGTTTGAGGGAGACAGTGTTATAACAGGTGTGAGGGAGACAGTGTTATACCAGGTGTGAGGGAGACAGTGTTATAACAGGTGTGAGGGAGACACTGTTATAACAGGTGTGAGGGAGACAGTGTTTTAACAGGTGTGACGGAGACAGTGTTATAACAGGTGTGAGGTAAATAATGTTATAACAGGTGTGAGGGAGACATTGTTATAACAGGTGTGAGGGAGAGTGTTATAACAGGTGTGAGGGAGACAGTGTTACAACAGGTGTGAGGGAGACAGTGTTATAACAGGTGTGAGGGAGACAGTGTTATAACAGGTGTGAGGGAGACAGTGTTATAACAGGTGTGAGGGAGACAGTGTTATAACAGGTGTGAGGGAGACAGTGTTATAACAGGTGTGAGGGAGACAGTGTTATAACAGGTGTGAGGGAGACAGTGTTATAACAGGTGTGAGGGAGACAGTGTTATAACAGGAGAGAGAGAGACAGTGTTATAACAAGTGTGAGGGAGACAGTGTTATAACAAGTGTGAGGGAGACAGTGTTATAACAGGTGTGAGGGAAACAATGTTATAACAGGTGTGAGGGAAACAATGTTATAACAGGTGTAAGGGAGACAGTGTTATGACAGGTGCGAGGGAGACAGTGTTATAACAGATGTGAGGGAGACTGTTATAACAGGTGTGAGGGAAATAATGGTATAACAGGTGTGAAGGAGACAGTGTTATAACTGGTGTGAGGGAGACAGTGTTATACCAGGTGTGAGGGAGACAGTGTTATACCAGGCGTCAGGGAGACAGTGTTATAACAGGTGTGAGGGAGACAGTGTTATAAATGGTGTGACAGAGACAGTGTTATAACAGGTGTGAGGGAGACAGTGTTATAACAGGTGTGACGGAGACAGTGTTATAACAGGTGTGAGGGAGACAGTGTAAAAACGGGTGTGAGGGAAATAATGTTATAACAGGTGTGAGGGAGACAGTGTTATGTTATAACAGGTGTGAGGGAGACAGTGTTATAACAGGTGTGAGGGAGACAGTGTTATAACAGGTGTGACGGAGACAGTGTTATAACAGGTGTGACGGAGACAGTGTTTTAACAGGTGTGAGGGAGACTGTTATAACAGGTGTGAGGGATACTGTTATAACAGGTGTGAGGGAGACAGTGTTATAACAGGTGTGAGGGAGACTGTTATAACAGGTGTGAGGGAAATAATGTTATAACCGGTGTGAGGGAGACAGTGTTATAACTGGTGTGAGAGAGACAGTGTTATAACAGGTGTGAGGGAGACAGTGTTATACCAGGTGTGAGGGAGACAGTGTTATAACAGGTGTGAGGGAGACAGTGTTATAACTGGTGTGACGGAGACAGTGTTGTAACAGGTGTGAGGGAGACAGTGTTATAACTGGTGTGACGGAGACAGTGTTATAACAGGTGTGAGGGAGACTGTTATAACAGGTGTGAGGGAAACAGTGGTATAACTGGTGTGACGGAGACAGTGTTTTAACAGGTGTGAGGGAGACACTGTTATGACAGGTGTGAGGGAGACAGTGTTATAACTGGTGTAAGGGAGACAGTGTTATAACAGGTGTGAGGGAGACAGTGTTATACCAGGTGTGAGGGAGACAGTGTTATAACAGGTGTGAGGGAGACACTGTTATAACAGGTGTGAGGGAGACAGTGTTTTAACGGGTGTGACGGAGAGAGTGTTATAACAGGTGTGAGGTAAATAATGTTATAACAGGTGTGAGGGAGACATTGTTATAACAGGCGTGAGGGAGAGTGTTATAACAGGTGTGAGAGAGACAGTGTTATAACAGGTGTGAGGGAGACAGTGTTATAACAGGTGTGAGGGAGACAGTGTTATAACAGGTGTGAGGGAGACAGTGTTATAACAGGTGTGAGGGAGACAGTGTTATAACAGGTGTGAGGGAGACATTGTTATAACAGGTGTGAGGGAGAGTGTTACAACAGGTGTGAGGGAGACAGTGTTATAACAGGTGTGAGGGAGACAGTGTTATAACAGGTGTGAGGGAGACAGTGGAGGGAGACAGTGTTATAACAGGTGTGAGGGAGACATTGTTATGACAGGTGCGAGGGAAACAGTGTTATAACAGGTGTGAGGGAGACTGTTATAACAGGTGTGAGGGAAATAATGGTATAACAGGTGTGAGGGAGACAGTGTTATAACTGGTGTGAGGGAAACAGTTAATATGATAGGTGTGAGGGAGACAGTGTTATAACAGGTGTGAGGAAGACAGTGTTATAACAGTTGTGAGGGAGACAGTGTTATAACAGGTGTGAGGGAGACTGTGTTATAACATGTGTAAGGGAAACACTACTATAACAGGTGTGACGGAGACAGTGTTATAACAGGTGTGAGGGAAACAGTTAATATGACAGGTGTGAGGGAGACAGTGTTATAACAGGTGTGAGGGAGACAGTGTTATAACAGGTGTGAGGGAGACAGTGTTATAACAGGTGGAGGGAAACAGTTAATATGACAGGTGTGAGGGAGACAGTGTTATAACAGGTGTGAGGAAGACAGTGTTATAACAGTTGTGATGGAGACAGTGTTATAACACGTGTGAGGGAGACAGTATTATAACAGGTATGACAGGTGTGAGGGAAACAGTGTTATAACAGGTGTGAGGGAGACAGTTTAAAACAGGTGTGAGGGAAACAGTTAATATGACAGGTGTGAGGGAGACAGTGTTATAACTGGTGTGAGGGAGACAGTGTTATATCAGGTATGAAGGAAACAGTGTTATAACAGGTGTGAGGGAGACAGTGTTATAACAGGTGTGAGGGAAACCGTTAATATGACAGGTTTGAGGGAGACAGTGTTATAACAGGTGTGAGGGAGACAGTGTTATAACAGTTGTGAGGAAGATGGTGTTATAACAGGTGTGAGGGAGACAGTGTTATAACAGGTGTAAGGGAAACACTGTTATAACAGGTGTGAGGGAGACAGTTTTATAACAGGTGTGAGGGAAACAGTTAATATGACAGGTGTGAGGGAGACAGTGTTATAACAGGTGTGAGGGAGACAGTGTTATAACAGGTGTGAGGGAGACAGTGTTATAACAGGTGTAAGGGAGACAGTGTTATAACAGTTGTGAGGGAGACAGTGTTATAACAGGTGTGAGGGAGACAGTGTTATAACAGGTGTGAGGGAAACAGTGTTATAACAGGTGTGAGGGAGACAGTGTTATAACAGGTGTGAGGGAAACAGTGTTATAACAGGTGTGAGGGAAACAGTTAATATGACAGGTGTGAGGGAGACAGTGTTATAACAGGTGTGAGGGAGACAGTTTATAACAGGTGTGAGGGAGACAGTTAATACGACAGGTGTGAGGGAGACAGTGTAATAACAGGTGTGAGGAAGACAGTGTTATAACAGATGTTAGGGAAACAGTGTTATAACAGTTGTGAGGGAGACAGTGTTATAACAGGTGTGAGGGAGACAGTGTTATAACAGGTATGAGGGAAACAGTGTTATAACAGGTGTGAGGGAGACAGTGTTATAACAGGTGTGAGGGAAACCGTTAATATGACAGGTTTGAGGGAGACTGTTATAACAGGTGTGAGGGAGACAGTGTTATAACAGGTGTGAGGGAGACAGTGTTATAACAGGTATGAGGGAGACAGTGTTATAACAGGTGTGAGGGAGACAGTGTTATAACAGGTGTGAGGGAAACAGTTAATATGACAGGTTTGAGGGTGACAGTGTTATAACAGGTGTGAGGGTGACAGTGTTATAACAGTTGTGAGGGAGACGGTGTTATAACAGGTGTGAGGGAGACGGTGTTATAACAGGTGTAAGGGAAACACTGTTATAACAGGTGTGAGGGAGACAGTGTTATAACAGGTGTGAGGGAAACAGTTAATATGACAGGTGTGAGGGAAACAGTTAATATGACAGGTGTGAGGGAGACAGTGTTATAACAGGTGTGAGGGAGACAGTTTATAACAGGTGTGAGGGAAACAGTGTTATAACAGGTGTGAGGGAGACAGTGTTATAACAGGTGTGAGGGAGACAGTGTTATAACAGGTGTGAGGGAGACAGTGTTATAACAGTTGTGAGGGAGACGGTGTTATAACAGGTGTGAGGGAGACGGTGTTATAACAGGTGTAAGGGAAACACGGTTATAACAGGTGTGAGGGAAACAGTTAATATGACAGGTGTGAGGGAGACAGTGTTATAACAGGTGTGAGGGAAACAGTTAATATGACAGGTGTGAGGGAGACAGTGTTATAACAGGTGTGAGGGAGACAGTTTTATAACAGGTGTGAGGGAGACAATATTATAACAGGTGTGAGGGAGACAGTTTTTTAACAGGTGTGAGGGAGACAGTGTTATAACAGGTGTGAGGGAGACAGTGTTATAACAGGTGTGAGGGAGACAGTGTTATAACAGGTGTGAGGGAGTCAGTGTTATAACAGGTGTGAGGGATACAGTGTTATAACAGGTGTGAGGGAAACAGTGTTATAACAGGTGTGAGGGAAACAGTGTTATAACAGGTGTAAGGGAGACAGTGTTATAACAGGTGTAAGGGAGACAGTGTTATAACAGTTGTGAGGGAGACAGTGTTATAACAGGTGTGAGGGAGAAACAGTGTTATAACAGGTGTGAGGGAGACAGTTAAATATGACAGGTGTGAGGGAGACAGAGTTAGTAACTTTACTCGATTCATCTTGTAATTTCATCTCCTAATACCTAATTTCCTATCACGATATTGCAGAATTAGGAAATGCAATCTCTTTATTCATATTGGTAGCTTGTTTTGATCATTGACGACATATCATTATTGCTATCGTCACAGCTCATAAATCATGATAGATTCATAAATGTTTGTCGCCGAAATAACCCTTCAAATACGATGATATTTTTCCCATATCCTTCTGGCCATCATCAGGCTTAAGAAAAACCTGTGTCTCTCAAAAATGTTAACCGACATACATTTCACTCCCTGGCTTTTAGACGTCCTTCCAATACTAAATATAATCGCTTCGCATTAGCCAAATTATGAAAATAGCTCCCTCATATTGGAAGGGTAAATGTTGTTGTTCCCCAAGCTGCCTGGCCGAACAACCCCAAGGCTCCGAGCAAGGCCAAGGCCATAACCGAGCACCGCCACAGAACCCTCCCTGCCGACCACAATAAAGCCTGGGTGACCGAAGCCACTCCCTGGTGAGGAGCTGAGGAGTACAAAGGAGTACAAAGGAAATCAAGCAACAACAGATCCAGTGACCCTTCTAGGTTGCTTGTCCTCCAAAACACTGAGGATCAAGTGTCCAAACAGTGGTTTAGAGTGGGTAAGGGAACATTGGAAAGGGAATTACTGCCCTGGAACTAATGTCCGTGGCAGGATTAGGAAGTTAGTAGGGGACAGATGGGTTAGTAACTGAGGGGGGGATAAAATAAAGTTATTCATTTACAAACGCAGTCAGTCGCGGGTTTGATGCGAGATATTTGTCTAGGCGGAGTTTAAATGAATCAACGGTGATGCAGTCTATAACGTTTCGGGGAAGCCCATTCCACAAGTTGACAACTCGATTGAAGAAGAAATTCTTAGATTCGTGCGAGTTAAAAGATTTACCAATAATTTTGCAACCGTTTCCCCGCGTGTAATTAGATTGGTCGATAGTGAAGTACTTACTACAGTTCATATTGTCGATGCCTTTGATGATTTTGAACACTTGAATTAAGTCGCCTCTTAATCTGCGCTGGGTTAAAGGAAATAGATTTAATTCTCTAAGACGCTCTTCGTATGGTTTGTTCTTTAGGCTAGGTATCATTTTGGTAACTCTACGTTGAACTCGTTCTAGCTTGTTTATATCTTTTTGGTAATAAGGGCACCAGGATTGAACGCAGTATTCCAGAAGAGGGCGGACTAAGGAATTGTAAAGGGTTAGGATAACTTCTTTGGATTTATGCTCAAATGACCTGCCTATAAAGCCAATTATTTTGTTTGCCTTCTTAACAACTTCTGAACATTGTTGACTCGGTTTTAGGTTACTCGATATTGTTACTCCCAGATCGGTTTCTCTGTTTACATTCTTAAGCTGAGTGCCATTCATCGAATAGTTTGCTTTCTCATTTAGGTATCCGATATGTAGTACTTTACATTTATCCGCATTGAAACTCATTTGCCAAATTTGGGCCCAACATGACAATTTATCTAGATTGTGTTGCATATCGTCAACTTGTTCTTTCGAGAGTACGCTATTTGCAATTTTTGTATCGTCAGCAAATTTTGAGATTGTACAGGTGAGACCCTCATCTATGTCGTTGATGTAAATTAGAAAGAGAATTGGTCCTAGTACCGATCCCTGGGGTACCCCGCTACTTACATTGGTCCATTTTGATGCCTTACCGTTTATGACTACTCTTTGCTTTCTGTCGCTGAGCCAATTTTCTATCCATTTCAACACACCGTCTTGTATTCCATGCGCTTTTAGTTTTAGCAGTAAACGTTTGTGGGGAACTTTGTCAAAGGCCTTTTGAAAATCAAGGTATATAATATCTACAGCTTTACTCTCATCGTAGAGGTTGAGGATATCGTGGAAGAAGTCTAAGAGGTTTGTTAAACAGGAACGTTTTTTACGAAAGCCGTGTTGAGTATCTTTAAGTATGTTATTTTCCTCTAAGTGATTTACGAGTCTGTCTCGTATGACAGTTTCTAGCATTTTACATACAACTGAGGTTAAGCTAATTGGACGATAGTTACTGGATAGGGATTTGCTGCCTTTTTTGAATATCGGTGTTACGTTGGCTAGCTTCCACTGATCGGGCATAGTTCCAGACTGCAAGGATTTATTGAATAGTAATGTCAGTGGTTTAGAGAGCTCATCCTTAGCTTCCTTTAGAACTCTAGGCGAGATTGTATCAGGTCCAGGCGTTTTATTTACCTTGAGTTTATCTAAACAATTCAATACTTCTCTCTCTGTAACGGTGATATTGCTTAAAACATCTGAATTATCAATCTGAATCGGCGATGGTGTAGGGATATCACTGAGGTCTTCTGTTGTAAAAACTGATGCAAAGAAGGTATTGAGGGCATTACTCATTTGTTCTTCATCTTTGGTGTATTCTCCATTTTCATCGACTAACGGTCCAACAGTTGAAGTAACTACTTTTTTCTTTCTGATATAACTATAGAATTCTTTCGGGTTTGTTTTACTTTGATTCGCAATATGTAACTCTAAGGTCTTTTTACTTTGCTTAATTAACTTTTTGGCTTTGCGTCGTAGCTCTACAAATTTCAGCCGTTCTTCGTCATTTTGTGAGGATTTTAATCTATCATTAGCAAATTTTTTAGCAAAGCAGGCAGTTTGAAATATCTTTATTCCACCATTTGGGCTTATTATTATGGCCTGGACGCCGAGTTTTTGATGGTATGCAGTCTTGCACTGCTTTTAGGTAAGTGGCTTCGAATAACTTCCAAGATGTATTTATGTCGTTATTGTGAATTAAAAAGCTCCAGTCAGTTTCTTTAAACATAGCTCTAAGTTTATGGAAGTTTGCTTTCTTGAAATTAGGGACTTTTTCGATGCTACTATTTGGTTCGTTACTAGTAAACTTTAAAGTGAAAGTTATCGTATGATGGTCGCTGTTACTGAATTCATCACCAACATTCAAATTCTCTATTAATTCTTCTTTTGTTGCAAGTACAATGTCAAGAACGTTATTACCACGGGTCGGCGTTCCAACAAATTGATAAAGCGAACTCTCTTGCAAGTTCGTATACAAGTCATGTCCGGAGTGTGAAGTAAGAGTATCGCCCCACTTGGTCACAGGTAAATTAAAGTCACCAAAAATTACGGTATCTTGCGAGTTACTTATATCTGCAATTTGTTCGTAAATTTCTCGGTCAGTTTGCACTGATTGAGCTGGAGGTCTGTATATTAATGCAAGTATTATTTTGGTACCTTTATTATTCTTTATTAGCACAAAAGATGCGTCGACGTTCACAATTTGAGGTTTTGACAAGAGGGTAGGTTAAGACTTTCTTTGATATAAAGTAAAACGCCACCTCCATTTCGATTTATTCGGCTTTTCTCAAACATTACATAACCGGGAAGTGAATACTCTGCTAAAAAGTCTCTATCTTCTGTATTGAGCCAAGATTCTGTTATGCCAATCACATCATAATTTTCTGTAAACACTAGCTCCTCTAAATCTGAAAATTTATTGCGTATGCTACGAGCGTTTGCATAGAAAACCTTTAAATTTGTTATTTTAGAACTCACGGAACGCGCTTCAATAATATTTTTGGTTCTTGTCGGATCTACATTTATGTTCATGGCTGTCCTCGGTCCTCGCTGTCTCCGGTCCTTATCGCTGGTGGTCCTCGGTTGCCTCTGTTTTTTTCTTGGCGTTGGATGATTTATGTCACTGCTGCTTCTTCTCGGATGGCGTTTTTTGATCCATGGCTGCGGACTGCTTCGTGTAGGAGACGACCCATGCGTGCTGAACCCACAGGGTTTAGATGAGTGCCATCCTTGCGGAACAGAGTAGGCTGGTTGTAGAAGTTGTCCCAGAGGTTGATGAATTCAACTTCTTCCCTCAGACACAAATGTTTTAGTCGGCTATTTGTGCTGAAGGCCTTGTCGTAGAATTGTCAAGGAGGGGAAATGCGGGAAATGCCCGGAACCAGGCCACCCACCTGTGCCCCTCAGCAATTATGAAGAGAAAGCTGGGGGGCAAAGGAAAATGTGATGCTTTGGCTTCCAATCTTGGTAGATTGGGAGGTCAATCCACGGAAGAGATGCCGTCACGTTGAGATCTAGAAAATATATAAGTAAAAGGAACAGTCAGAGTAAGCTATGGGTATGGCAGAGATCGCTCAGTTCTCACTCTGATAGACCAGCCCATCACCACATGACTAGAACCCAATCCTCTCAGCATCAGCTAGGAAAGACCCTAGAAAGCCGCCTTTAGCGGGGGGGATAGGTCCCCTATTTCAACCCCTTTCGGGGTTGGGCACCCGCCCAGGGTGGGTAAATAGTTTGTTATGGCGTTTCCAAAATAGAATTCAAGGCACAGATTCTAAATTGAGAATGATACGTAACAATGGTTTGCCTGGTTGACGTGAACAGATCATAGTGTAAAGAAAGCAGAGGTATGGTAGGTGCGAGTGAGGGAGGGAGATGTCTTCGGCTCTCTCTCCTCTACTCCCGAGAGACAAGAAGAGGGAGCGAGGCGAAATTGGGGGTTAGACAGACCGAGAAAAAGGAGACGCAAGTGAGAGAATCGGATTTTGTGGTGGAAAGCGTTCCAGAGGTGTGTGTGTTTGTGTGTGTACAGTATGTGTGTACAAGAGAGAGAAAGAGTGTGTGTGAGACAGAGACTAATGAGGGAGGTAGGTAGGACACACGAGATAGGATAATTAGACATTTTGGCTTTGTATGGAGGGAGAGAGAAAAAGATAAAGAAAATTATATATATATTCAGGCAAAACTTCCTGTCACAAGTGCCTTCCCCAGAGTTGAAAGAGTGACAGTGCCAATATCAAGCCACGTTCGAGCCAAAAGGCCTGGACACAGGGAGGTTGAAGAAATTTAAGTCATAGGATGAGGGAAAAATGGATTCAGGTAGAGATATCCAGAGCTCAGTTGTTGAATAGAAGAAATATTGGGAATATCGATTCACTCTTGGGTTGGAGAGTTGCATTGCGTTGCGAGACGGATGCCACGTACTCTACGTAGAGGTGGTGGTATACTCTGAGAGAGCTCTGACTAACTCTGATTATTGTAATAGCGGTAGAATAGCGAGAGATATGCAACATTGCGGCGAAGAGAGAGAGATTGCAGAGTTGGTGAGTGGACGTGTATAAATATGTTGTTGCTTGAAAGTAACAAGATATTCTTTGGCTCAGTCATAAATTTGTATATATATATATATATATATATATATATATATATATATATATATATATATATATACCGGTATATATATACCGGTATATAGTAAAACTCGCTAGGAAAATTGAAACAATGGAACACCAAGCCGACCCTTCAAAATTCTCTGGACCACGGCTTGTCACTCTTAGTATTAACTTCAGCAACATTCGCGGCCTTTCCTCTAACTTTCCCTCTGTCGAACACCACCTCTCCTTCAACAAACCTGATCTTCTTTTCCTCACTGAAACTCAGGTGTCTGAAGCAACCGCCAGCAGCCTCTTCTCTGTACCCTCTTACTTTATTTATCCTAGTTTCAATGCCAAAGGCAAGTTGTGCATACGTGCACAACAAGCTCACTCGTTCTCGTGTTCCCGATTTCGACTCCTCTGAATTTTCAACTTTATGGCTCAAACTATCCTTTCATTCTAATGCTAAATATTTCTGTGTTGTCTATCTTTCCCATAACTCTATTGACTTTCCCAAATTCTTTGACTATCTTATCTCTAAAGTGAAACACATTCTATCCATCTCCCCTTTATCGGAAATCTCCATCTTAGATTTCAACATTCACCACCGCCAATGTCTCGCGTCTCATTCCACTGACCAACCTGGTGAACAAACCTACAACTTTTCTATCCTAAATGACCTTGAGCAGTTTATTCAGCAACTCACCCGTATCCCAGATCGCTTTGGAGATCGGCCGAACATTCTCGACTTGTTTCTAATTCTTCCTCTAATACTGTTAATCTTTTCTCTCCTTTGAGCTCCTCCGACCATAAATTGATCTGTCCTATCTCTCCCGTACGGCCACCCGATCCTCCCAGCCGGCAGCGCTTGTGGCACTTTGGCAATGCTGACTGGGAGGCTCTCCTGCAGTACTTCTTTTATTTCCCATGGAATGGTTTTTGTTTCCGTGGCAGGGGACCCTCGGAGAGTGCTGAATGCATTACCAAGGTAATCTTATCGGGCATGGAAGCATACTTTCCATTTTCTTTCTCTCTGACTAATGCAAAAAAATCTTGGTTTACTCACGCCTGTTCTACTGCTGTCCGCAATAAGGAGGAAGCATTCAAACACTACCGACGCCTTCAAACTCAAGAATCTCACTCTTCCTATGTTTCTGCCCGGAATCAAGCCAAATCTGTTCTTCGACTCGCCAAACACTCTTTCATCAATAATATATGCACTGAACTGTCCAACTCAAGCTCTTCCCAAGCTTTCTGGCATCTAGCCAAAAACCTCACCAACAACTTTTCTTCCTCGTACTCCTCACCCCCCCCCCCATTTTCCACTCTGAGGGTACTACCGTCACTTCTTCCTCTGACAAAGCTGAATTCTCCCACACTTTTCGCTAAAAATTCCACCTTGGATGATTCCGGTGCTATTCCTCCCTCAAAACCCCCCCTCTCACCTACTCATACCTAATATCCTAATCTCTTCTAAAGATGTACTTTCTACCCTCACTGGGCTTAATACAAAGAAGGCGTTTATATATATATATATATATATATATATATATATATATATATATATATATATATTGTTACGGCCCTGGGGTTAAGGAAACCTGTTTGTTTGTCTAGGCCCGGGGTAGAGTACAACCCTGGCAGCAACACATCAAGGTTGACTGGATATGAATTTACAATTCAATATTCACCAAGACATCCAGTGTTATTGTAATTAACTATTAAGATGTTAATTTATCAAACTGTACACCAATACTGAGTTATTGAATAATCATATGATATTTATTTCTCCAACTGTACACTAACACCGAGTTGCATTTACCGGCAGTTCAAACTCCTGACTCATGTATAGGCCATAACGTAAATAGATAAAGATTGAACAATAATAAAGTTTTAATTTGTTTTATAAAAAAATGCAAACAAATATTTATTACTGATAATAATTACTTGGTAATGAAAGTAATAATAATAGTACCGGTAAGAACTTAACAAAAATAAACAATAGCAATTGAATATATAAATACTCTTATTTAAATGTATTTACATTTAATTAAACAAAAAGGAAGAAATATTATAGCATCACCAACTCAAAAGTCTCGTCTGCCTGGTAACTCCAAATCGTATCCTCCTGAGAATATGGATGACAGAGAACACGAGTAGAAGTCTACACGGGCAGAGGTAGTTAGCTCAACACACACAACACCACCGAGGGAGATCCAGAATTTGACTGACTGGAGAACGTTGATGATGGTGGAGGAAACTTTGGATATACAGGAGAGTCAGAGAAGTAACTCCACCAAATCCTCGACAACGCCCTCTATGATCCAGGATCCACAACTAGAAGTGTTGGAGACTTGTGGCATGAAGCAGCGGGTGAAGCATGGGGTGCCGGAGACGGGAGTCATGAAGCAGTGGTGAATCCCCCTCACACGAACTAAGTGAAGCTTCAATAACACATACAAAGGTCCAGGGCGTAATAATATATATATATATATATATATATATATATATATATATATAAGTAGCTTTCTTACAAACCATATAATATGCGAGTACGTTAAGAAAGACAGTGCCATTTTATATGAATTAATTTTAACAAGTTTAATTAAAGAATTAATGCAATGGAATTTTCCTGGTTCCATTAGCATGAAATCAGCAAGGTAATTTTGTTAATATGCATGCAATATAGTAATTCCAGCATAATTGTGTGTGAGAGAGAGAGAGAACATAATTCACTCGATTTGTGTCATTACTACCCTCAGTGAGACACAAGACTAAATACCCACTTGTGTCTCCCATGGCTTCCCCTCCCTGCTATATACCCTCCAATACTATTAGGCTATTATTTCCCCCAAACCGACCTAACACTCACTTATCGGTCTCTTTGGGCCCTGTAGCTTCACTGTACCTAACACCCCCAGCCCCAGAACGACCTCTACCTTGGCTCCACCGGGTATTGTCCCTTGGGGCACATCCATGGTCGACATTCGCCACCTGTCTTTGAGGCTCCTTTTGGGACCCCTCGCCTAGGGCCTTTCGTTTCAGATGCTCTCCTTCTTGTACATTCCTTGGCCCCTTTTGGGGATTCTCCTATGGGGACATCCTCTTGGACCACAAAGAACCACTCCCTCCCACCCCAGGGTATGTAATTTCATACTTGGATTCTGCAAATCCAATTATAAACTTATCTAAAGTAGGTCAGATGACACTGAAATATCCTTTTCCTCCACTCTTCACACTCTCCAAACACCAGCGCACTATAAACAACGTATCACAGCCATACGGGTAGGGTTGTTTGCAATTATCACTAAAATATACATTTGAAATGTATGAGGTACTATCGTGAATGTCCCTAAAACCAAGCATAATATATTCACGTTTTATAGGGTGGAAGTTTATTAAAGAGTGGTGGGACAAGAAAACTCAAACCAAAAAATTATCATCTATATGTGTTTACAGTATAAGAATAAGACCAATATCGTCAATATTCCTTCATACATGTACACGACAGCATAAACTAACAACGGACGAACAGAACTGATGATAATATTACAAATATGTTGAAAGAAATAATTGCATAACCTAGTAGCTGCCAACTGTCAAACCTCAATGAAGAAAAATAATAAGGCCAATACTGCTAATAATTTATCCATGGAATCTGGAGGACTTATTTACTATATAATAATACTCAGCTTTAGAAACACCAATGTGACTCAAAGACTAATGAGACGAAATTTGAAAACATCTTATCATAGTCGAGAGTGACATTACCAGTTTAACTGTATTTGCCCGTAGGTGATATATATATTTTTTTTGTTTGTTTTTGTTATTAGTTTGGCGATTTGATGACTTGTTTCATTAGTTGGGTGAATATAAAGAGTTGACAATATCTTGGCGAGTGATATAGTGACCCTGTAAGTTAAGAGACATCGGGCCGCTCCGTCTGGTACAAATATCTAACGAAAATATACAAATTCAGCTTAAAGGAGGGTCTTGGGAGAGGAAGAGGAGGTAATGATTTAGTTTGAAGGGAGTCTAGAAGGTAAACGCAAAACGGAATTGCTAGAAAATTGGAAAACAATAAAAATACTAAATAACAAAATTAACAATGCAATAAGCAACAACACTGCAATAAGCCCTTACACCGTCAGATGAGCTAGTGTTAAATATATAACCAAAATCTCTAAGTCATATTATTTGCAGGAATAGTTAAGGCTGACTCAATAGACACAGTGCAGTACTTCTGATTGGAATTTGCCGCCAAAGAACTAATATGCTAGATTACTTTAATTGTATTATCATCTTGTAATGTAATTGGGGTATTAATGAATGTTCTAATATGCTTCGTACTTCATTTTTAACAACGTTTACTCATGTCTCCGGTTGCTACTTTCGCATCCTTAAAATTACATTTACTACTGCTTATTGCCTATTGCCTCTCTTCCATATATATTACATTTACTACTGCTTATTGCCTATTGCCTGTCTTCCATATATATATTACATTTACTACTGCTTATTGCCTATTGCCTCTCTTCCATATATATTACATTTACTACTGCTTATTGCCTATTGCCTCTCTTCCATATATATATTACATTTACTACTGCTTATTGCCTATTGCCTCTCTTCCATATATATTACATTTACTACTGCTTTGCCTATTGCCTCTCTTCCATATTACATTTACTACTGCTTATTGGCTATTGCCTCTCTTCCATATATATTACATTTACTACTGCTTATTGCCTATTGCCTCTCTTCCATATATATATTACATTTACTACTGCTTATTGCCTATTGCCTCTCTTCCATATATATTACATTTACTACTGCTTATTGCCTATTGCCTCTCTTCCATATATATTACATTTACTACTGCTTATTGCCTATTGCCTCTCTTCCATATATATTACATTTACTACTGCTTATTGCCTATTGCCTCTTCCATATATATTACATTTACTACTGCTTATTGCCTCTCTTCCATATATATTACATTTACTACTGCTTATTGCCTATTGCCTCTTCCATATATATTACATTTACTACTGCTTATTGCCTCTCTTCCATATATATTACATTTACTACTGCTTATTGCCTATTGCCTCTCTTCCATATATATATTACATTTACTACTGCTTATTGCCTATTGCCTCTCTTCCATATATATTACATTTACTACTGCTTATTGCCTATTGCCTCTTCCATATATATATTACATTTACTACTGCTTATTGCCTCTCTTCCATATATATTACATTTACTACTGCTTATTGCTTATTGCCTCTCTTCCATATATATTACATTTACTACTACTGCTTATTGCTTATTGCCTCTCTTCCATATATATTACATTTACTACTGCTTATTGCCTATTGCCTCTCTTCCATATATATTACATTTACTACTGCTTATTGGCTATTGCCTCTCTTCCATATATATTACATTTACTACTGCTTATTGCTTATTGCCTCTCTTCCATATATATTACATTTACTACTGCTTATTGCTTATTGCCTCTCTTCCATATATATTACATTTACTACTGCTTATTGCCTATTGCCTCTCTTCCATATATATATTACATTTACTACTGCTTATTGCCTCTCTTCCATATATTACATTTACTACTGCTTATTGCTTATTGCCTCTCTTCCATATATATTACATTTACTACTGCTTATTGCTTATTGCCTCTCTTCCATATATATTACATTTACTACTGCTTATTGCCTATTGCCTCTTCCATATATATATTACATTTACTACTGCTTATTGCCTCTCTTCCATATATATTACATTTACTACTGCTTATTGCTTATTGCCTCTCTTCCATATATATTACATTTACTACTGCTTATTGCTTATTGCCTCTCTTCCATATATATTACATTTACTACTGCTTATTGCCTATTGCCTCTTCCATATATATGTTGCATTTTCTACTCCTTATTGCCTCTCTTCCATATATTACATTTACTACTGCTTATTGCTTATTGCCTCTCTTCCATATATATTACATTTACTACTGCTTATTGCTTATTGCCTCTCTTCCATATATATTACATTTACTATGCTTATTGCTATTGCCTCTCTTCCATATATATATTACATTTACTACTGCTTTTGCCTCTCTTCCATATATATTACATTTACTACTGCTATTGCTTATTGCCTCTCTTCCATATATATTACATTTACTACTGCTTATTGCTTATTGCCTCTCTTCCATATATATTACATTTACTACTGCTTATTGCTATTGCCTCTCCCATATATTACATTTACTACTGCTTATTGCCTATTGCCTCTCTTCCATATATATTACATTTACTACTGCTTATTGCCTATTGCCTCTCTTCCATATATATTACATTTACTACTGCTTATTGCCTATTGCCTCTCTTCCATATATATTACATTTACTACTGCTTATTACTTATTGCCTCTCTTCCATATGTATTACATTTACTACTGCTTATTGCCTATTGCCTCTCTTCCATATATATATTACATTTACTACTGCTTATTGCCTATTGCCTCTTCCATATATATATTACATTTACTACTGCTTATTGCCTCTCTTCCATATATATTACATTTACTACTGCTTATTGCTTATTGCCTCTCTTCCATATGTATTACATTTACTACTGCTTATTGCCTATTGCCTCTCTTCCATATATATTACATTTACTACTGCTTATTGCCTATTGCCTCTCTTCCATATATATTTGTTTTTCTCCTTTACACCTTCTACTCTTGTCAAATATTCCTCCTTTCTCACAGCTTACAGTATATCAACAATTACTCTCGTCATTTGTGTACTCCATTTCTACTTCTAATATTTAATCAACAATTTACTTTTCTTCCATTATCTTTGCCTTAATCATTCTTTTTTTGTATCAATAATTCTTTAACATACAGTAGAGAGTATTTTGTATTATGGCTAGTGACAAAGGTACGAATCATTTGTAATACATAATTGTTATTTTCTATTTGTGAGTGAGAGTAGTTGAAATTGATCTGTTGAGAAAGACATGACTAAATAAATAATATATATATATATATATATAAATAGCAATATAAGCGGAACGCAGTCTGCAAGGGAGACTATTGATCCAAAGGCTGAAAAAGTATATTTAGATCCACAATCACATTGTCAAAATAATCGTCTATGGATGGTGTATGCAGGCGAAGTTACACAAGGAAGATTGGATAATATGGTGAGTGTGTATGTATGTGTATATAAGGGATTAAGTAAAGAAAATTAAAATACTAAATTAAAAAAAAAGTGTATGAAAGTTTCGTATGACAATTCTTATAGAACTTGATCCCACAGAAACATGTGAACTGACTACAGTATGTTGATGTAATATTTGCCGGTGATGTGAAGTTTGTTTTTTGATCAATTACAATATTTTTCACCACTAAAATTATATGTTCTCTATTACCTCTTCCTCTAGACTCCTATTTACTAAATACCTTTCTCTTTTTCCTCCTCTTCCAGCTTCTTATCATCTTACTTAATTAACAATAACGACATAAATACATCTTGGAAGTTATTCGAAACCACTTATCTAAAAGCAGTGCAAGACTGCATACCATCCGAAATAACGGCGTCCAGGCCATAATAATAAGCCCAAATGGTGGAATAAAGATATTTCAAACTGCCTGCTTGCTAAAAAATGTGCTAATGATAGATTAAAATCCTCACAAAATGACGAAGAACGGGTGAAATTTGTAGAGCTACGACGCAAAGCCAAAAAGTTAATTAAGCAAAGTAAAAAGACCTTAGAGTTACATATTGCGAATCAAAGTAAAACAAACCCGAAAGAATTCTATAGTTATATCAGAAAGAAAAAAGTAGTTACTTCAACTGTTGGACCGTTAGTCGATGAAAAAGGAGAATACACCAAAGACGAAGTACAAATGAGTAATGCCCTCAATACCTTCTTTGCATCAGTTTTTACAACAGAAGACCTCAGGGATATCCCTACAGCATCGCCGATTCAGATTGATAATTCAGATGTTCTAAGCAATATCACCGTTACAGAGAGAGAAGTATTGAATGTTTAGATAAACTCAAGGTAAATAAAACGCCAGGACCTGATACAATCTCGCCTAGAGTTCTAAAGGAAGCTAAGAATGAGCTCTCCAAACCACTGACATTACTATTCAATAAATCCTTGCAGTCTGGAACTATGCCTGATCAGTGGAAGCTAGCCAACGTAACACCGATATTCAAAAAAGGCAGCAAATCCCTACCCAGTAACTATCGTCCAATTAGCTTAACCTCAGTTGTATGTAAAATGCTAGAAACGGTCCATACGAGACAGACTCGTAAATCACTTAGAGGAAAATAACATACTTAAAGATACTCAACACGGCTTTCGTAAAAAACGTTCCTGTTTAACAACCTCTTAGACTTCTTCCACGATATCCTCAACCTCTACGATGAGAGTAAAGCTGTAGATATTATATACCTTGATTTTCAAAAGGCCTTTGACAAAGTTCCCCACAAACGTTTACTGCTAAAACTAAAAGCGCATGGAATACAAGACGGTGTGTTGAAATGGATAGAAAATTGGCTCAGCAACAGAAAGCAAAGGGTAGTCATAAACGGTAAGGCATCTAATGGACCAATGTAAGTAGCGGGGTACCCCAGGGATCGGTACTAGGACCAATTCTCTTTCTAATTTACATCAACGACATAGATGAGGGTCTCACCTGCACAATCTCAAAATTTGCTGACGATACAAAAATTGCAAATAGCGTTACTCTCAAAAGAACAAGTTGACGATATGCAACACAATCTAGATAAATTGTCATGTTGGGCCCAAATTTTGGCAAATGAGTTTCAATGCGGATAAATGTAAAGTACTACTACATGTCGGATACCTAAATGAGACGCAAACTATTCGATGAAGGGCACTCCGCTTAAGAATGTAAACAGAGAAACTGATCTGGGAGTAACAATATCGAGTAACCTAAAACCGAGTCAACAATGTTCAGAAGTTGTTAAGAAGGCAAACAAAATAATTGGCTTTATAGTCAGGTCATTTGAGCATAAATCCAAAGAAGTTATCCTAACCCTTTACAATTCCTTAGTCCGCCCTCTTCTGGAATACTGCGTTCAATCCTGGTGCCCTTATTACCAAAAAGATATAAACAAGCTAGAACGAGTTCAACGTAGAGTTACCAAAATGATACCTAGCCTAAAGAACAAACCATACGAAGAGCGTCTTAGAGAATTAAATCTATTTCCTTTAACCCAGCGCAGATTAAGAGGCGACTTAATTCAAGTGTTCAAAATCATCAAAGGCATCGACAATATGAACTGTAGTAAGTACTTCACTATCGACCAATCTAATTACACGCGGGGAAACGGTTGCAAAATTATTGGTAAAATCTTTTAGCTCGCACGAATCTAAGAATTTCTTCTTCAATCGAGTTGTCAACTTGTGGAATGGGCTTCCCCGAGACGTTATAGACTGCAGCACCGTTGATTCATTTAAATTTCGCCTAGACAAATATCTCGCATCAAACCCGCGACTGACTGCGTTTGTAAATGAATAACTTTATCCTCCCCTCAGTTACTAACCCATATGTCCCCTACTAACTTCCTAGTCCTGCCACGTTAGTGGCAGGGCAGTAGTTCCCTTTCCAATGTTCCCTTACCCACTCTAAACCACTGTTAGGACACTTGATCCTCAGTGTTTTGGAGGACAAGCAACCTAGAAGGGTCACTAGATCTGTTGTTGCTTGATTTCCTTTGTACTCCTTGTACTCTCTCTCTCTCTCCTCTCTTTTCTCTCTCATTCTCTCTCTTCTCTCATCATCCATCTCTCTCCTCTCGCTCTGGGAGATGAATTGTACTAACTTAATTATTAACGTGATTTTTATATACCCTAAATCTATATATATGTCTTACGATAAAATAAACTATTGGTCAAAATATTCTGTGTGGCAGACTTTAAAGTGTTTGCTTTTATTGTACGGTTTTCTGTAATCATAATTAAGGAGAGAGGTCCGAGGGACAAATTTACGGAAGTAGCCCAAGGAAGGGAGAAAGTATTTGGAGGAAGGGAGGAAAGAGATAAATTACACATTAAAAGTGCCGATGCATTTGGATACGTTTGGCACGGTTGAGGACCCCTGGGGTAGGAAGGAGGGAAGGAAAGGAAAAGGAGGGAAGTGGGGGAGGGAAGGAAGGAAAGAAAGGATGAAGGAGGGAAGGAAGAAAAGGAAGGAGGAGGGAAGTGGGGGAGGGAAGGAAAGGATGAAGGAGGGAATTGGGGGAAGGAAGAAGGAGGGAAGGGAGGAAGGAAGGAAGGAATGAAAGGAAGTGTGGGAGGGAAGGAAGAAAGGAGGGATAAATGAAAGTATGTTCCCTTATATATATTAGGAGGAAAGGAAGAAGGAACTGGGGAAGAGAAAAGGAGGGAAGGAAGAATGCAGGAAGATCAGTGAGTGAGAAGGAATAGATGAAAGTAGGAGGAAAGGAAAGAAAGAAGAGGGAACAGGTAAGGAAAGAGAAACATAAGAACATAAGAACATAAGAAAATGGGAGTCTGCAGAAAGCCGATTGGCCTAAGCAAGGCAGATCCCTGTCCCACACAACCCAATTCAATTACAAAGCCCAATTATAGGCTCCACACTCTAATACCCTGAGGATCATCTTACCAAAACGGTTTGGGATTAACGCAGGATTATGGGGGTCTGCAGAGTGCTGATTGGCCCAACCCGGCGGATCCCCCTTCACACCCAACCCCTCTCGTCCATATGCTTATCCAATTTTATCTTAAAGCTCTCTACAGTTTTAGATCCCACTATAGCACTTGGTAGTCCATTCCACCCATCTACAACTCTGTTACCAAACCAATATTTGCCTATATCTTTTCTGAAACGAAATTGATCTAATTTGAAACCATTGGTACGAGTTCTTTCGCTATCACTGAGCTTTAGTACATTTGTCATGTCCCCTTTGTTAATCCCACTAACCCACTTGAACACCTCTATCATATCCCCTCTAACTCTGTGTCTCTCTAACGAATGTAAACCTAATTTCTTCAACCTTTCTTCATACGAAAGATTTCTAATATTATGGATCATTTTTGTCATTCTACGCTGTACTCTCTCCAATGAATCTATGTCCATTCTGTAATAAGGACACCAAAATTGGACAGCATAATCCATATGGGGTCTCACTAATGACAAGTAAAGTTTTAAGATAACATCAGCAGTTCTGTTACTCACACTCCTAGAGATGAACCCGAGAATCCTGTTTGCCTTATTACGAACGCTTATACACTGTTTTCTAGGCTTCAAATCATTGCTAACAAACACACCTAGATCTTGCTCGCAGTCTGAATTTTCTAATTCTAAATTAGCTAGTTTATATTTAACATTTGTTTGCATCTTCCCTATCTTTAATACCTTGCATTTGTCAATGTTAAACTTCATCTGCCAATTTACTGACCATTCATGTAAGTTATCTAGATCCCTTTGGAGGCACTCTATATCGCTATCTGAATCAATTGATCTCCCTATTTTAGTATCGTCTGCGAATTTACTTATCCTACTAGTTATACCTAAATCTAGGTCATTTATGTATATAAGAAACAACAGGGACCTAATACCGATCCCTGGGGGACACCACTTTTGACTGCTCCCCATTCTGACTTGGTACCATTTATGCTGACTCTCTGCTTCCTACCAATTAGCCATGACCTAATCCATCCTAACAACGCCCCACCTATTCCATGTGCCTCAACCTTTCTCATCAATCTCTCATGAGGGACTCTGTCGAAAGCTTTACTGAAATCTAAATATATAATATCATATGACTTGTCATTATCTACTGCTTCATATACCTCTGAGAAAAAACTAAGCAAATTAGTAAGGCAAGACCGTCCCTGAGTGAATCCATGCTGAGAAGAATTGATTAAATTAAATGTTTCTAAGTGGTTTCTCATTTTCCTAGCAATAATTGACTCTAGTAGCTTTCCTATGATTGAAGTGAGACTAATGGGACGGTAATTGGATGCTATTGATTTATCACCTTTTTTGAAGATCGGAACTACATTTGCAAGCTTCCAAGCTTCTGGAACTATACCTGTTTCTAATGACTTGTTAAATAGAAATGTTAATGGGTAACTTAACTCATCTCTGCATTCTGTTAATACTCTAGCATAAACGGTTGGATTGAAGGAATATACGGTAGGTCCAACGAAGGAAGGTATGGAGTGAGGATTAAGGAAAGGGGAGGAAGAAGAGAAAATAATTATGGAGAAAGGAGAATTGAAGAAATATAATAGAAGGGAGAAAAACGACACACAGACATACACAGTCTCTCTCTCTCTCTCTCTCTCTCTCTCTCACACACACACACACACACACACAATGTATTATAGACGTCTATCTATCTATCTATTGCCTGACGCCGTGATCCCCGAAGGGGTGGCCACGAACGAACCGCCCCCATGCACCTCTGTCCCCAGTCAGTCGACGCCCCTCCCCCCAACCAGCACCGCCCTCGTTCATGTACTTCCTCACTCCATCCTTCCACCTCATATTCGGTCTACCTCTCCCTCTCTGTCCCTCCACCTAGCTCTCGTACACCCTCTTAGTCATTCTCTCGCTTTCCATACGTTCCATATGGCCGAACCATCTCAAGTTGTTCCTTTTCACACTTTCCAGCACATCTACCTCCACACCACACCTCCTTCTTACTTCCTCATTAGTCTGTCTATCCCTCCATGTAACTCCGCACGCACTCCTTAAGTAATTCATTTCCACTGCTCTCACTGTTGGTCTGAGTCTCTCAACCAACGTCCATGCTTCGCTTCCGTAAGTCAGTGTCGGGATTACCACACTGTCATGCAAGGACTTCTTCACTTCCATACTGACCACCCTATTTCTTGTTACTGCTTTTAGCGTTCCTACAACCCTCTTCCCCTGTTGTAACCATTCATTATCACTCATCAGAACTGTATCATCCGCAAACAGCAGTATAGGTAGCTTCCACTCAATTCCCTCCCTTTTCAGCGATACACCAACATCCACTGCTCTTGATAGGATTTCTTTCATGACTCCATCCATATATACAGTAAACAACCACGGGGACATCACACACCCCTGTTTCAAACCAACATTCAGGTCAAAGAACTCGCTCTGCTCACTCTCCACACGTACCGCCGCCTTTGCACCCTCATACATGCTCTTCACTGCTTTCAGCAACTTGCCCTCTACTCCGTATATTCTAAGTACTTTCCACAAACCTTCTCTATCCACTCTGTCATAGGCCTTCTCCTAGTCCATAAAGGCAACATACACCTTTTGTTTCTTCTCCTGAAACTTCTCCACAACACAATTCAGGGTAAAAATCTGATCTACACATCCTCTTCCCTTCCTAAAACCTCCCTGCTCGTCGCCTATCCATTTCTCCGTTCTCACTCTCACTCTCTCAATCACTACCCTACTGTATACCTTCCCTACTACGCTTAGAAGACATATTCCTCGGTGGTTACCACACACTCCTCTTTCCCCTTTGCCCTTATATAGGGGGACTATTATGCCAGTCTTCCAGTCATCGGGTGCACTCCCCTTCTCCCATGCTAGTTTGCACATTTTCCATACCCATTCTATCACTATCTCACCACCATACCTCAACATTTCCCCACACACTCCATCTGTTCCTGGTGCTTTCCCCAACTTCACTCTTTTCATGGCTTCCCACACTTCTGACCTCCTGATCCCCACCTCCTCCTCCACTACTTCTCTTCTTCTCCCTCCCATACCATATCCAGCTATGTTTTCTGGCTCTTCATTCCTTACATTTAGCAACTCACTGAAGTACTCCCTCCATCTTTCGACTCTCTCTTGCTTCTCGGCTAGCATTCTCCCATTCTTATCTTTCACACCCTTACTGTTTCCCTTGCTACCTTCCCTAACTTTCTTGACTTCTTTCCAAAACAGTTTCTTACTCTCCCTCCATTTTACACTCAGATTCCTTCCAACTTCCTCATCTACTCTTCTCTTACTTTCCTTCACTACTCTCTTCACCACCCTCTTACTCTCCACGTACCTCGCTCGTTTCTGTCTCTCGGAATCTTCATTCCCTCTACTACCCAACCACTCTCTATATGCTTTCTTCTTTTCTTCCACAGCTATTCTTACCTCTTCTGTCCACCATGCTGTACCTTTCACTCCCCTCCCTCTTCTCCTCACTCCACACACCTCCTCACATGCTGCACAGATTTCATCCTTAAACACCTTGCTCATCTCCTCCACTTCCTCCATAACTTCCAGGTCGAACCCACCTAGTCGTCTTTCAACTGCTCTCCTGTACTCCTCTCTGACTTCCTCATCCTTCAACCTCTCCACCCTCCTCACCATTCCACCCTCCTCTCGCCTCCCTCCAGCTCTCCTCACCCACTTCTTTTGTATCCTAACCTTAGCTACCACTACATAATGATCAGACAGACCCCCTCCAATACCCCTATACACCCTAGCATCCATCACAGATTTCTTCATTCGTTCATCCACACATACATAATTAATCAATGACTTTCGTTCCACCACTGTCTTATCCTTCATCGTCAACATCCGTTTCCACGTGCACCTGTGGATCATTCTGTGTCGGAAGAAGGTGTTGGCTATCCACAGCCTCCTCCCCACACATACGTCCACAAGTGCACGTACTGTACATAAAAAACAAAACAAGGGCATGGACTAGGCCAGGCTGTATAGGAGTCGTCACATGTTAAGTGTATAAGAGTAGTGTAAACATTGTACCGTAACGTAACTTATATGACACTTACAGCATAGTACACTCACGCGTACTAAAAGTTGCTCAGGGGTGGGTCCTTCCATCCCCTACTCCACCCTGGGCAGGTGGAAGGGGGGAGTTGGGTCAAAGTCTACCCCCACCTTCCACCCCCAAACTATCCCCAACTCCCCCACCCTCCTTCTCTAGCTGGCAGTTAGTGATTGGAGGAGATTGTTCTCATGAATTGTAAATTATTGTTATACCATCTTTGCACATGCTTACAATGGCCAACATTTATTAATACAATATACTGTATAATTGTATTCTCAAAATGAGTCTCTATACACACATGGGTTACAAGAATCTCGGCTGTATTGGTCTTCTACCTCTCTCTCTCTCTCTCAACACTGAGACTACGAGGTCATCTCAATCAAATGTTTAAAATAGGTAATGGGTTTGACAATGTTGATCATGGCAAAACATTTAGCCTAAATATGAATACAATACGCAACCATGGCTGACAGTTAGAATTGAAAAGGTTCAACACTAGTATTTGTGGAAAAAAAAAAAAAATTAGGATCTGATCTACATGGAACAAACTTTCCTCAGAAGTTGTAAACATTTCCTCGGTAGAGCAGTTCAAGAAGAGTGGATAGTATTTTGCACACTCTGTAAGGAGTGTAGTGCACTGAACAATATCTCACAGTCGACTTCGAAAATTTCCCCGAAATTGACGGCAAGGTCTTTGAGATACTAACTATTCCTTGTAACTCTCTCATAGCACACACTTTCTTCAACCAAGATTTTACGGGTGTGAATGGGGTATATTTCCCTTCATTAGTGTGTGATGAGTGTTGCCTGCATTCGATACACATAGAGAAGATTTGATGGTAAAACTGTCTATTAAACCTATGCATTATTTGGGGGTTTGTAGAGGCGAGAGGCTGGGATCACAGATAGAGACAGAGAAGGGGGAAGTGAGAAGGCGAGCCTTGCTACTCAAGGGCTCGATACTCAACCCTTACTAAAAATTAACACCGACATTGATCGTAAGTTGTATCGAGTTCTACATTTAATTGATTGAAAACTAAGTGTATAGGCCACATATAATTAAATGCAAACCGTTTATACTATGTATGGTATTGAATAAATGGGAGACACTGATTGAAATGGTAAACGAAACAATCAACAATAGTCGCAACACTATTCCAGCCAATATTTGCTTTTAGACATTTCCTTTAATATTACAAAAATCCCGACTGTGTAAGTAATTTGAAAACCTAGGAGTAGATCGTAGAGGAAAAGTTGATGTGTGTGGCAATAATGGTAAACATAATATCCTGAATAATGTATGATATTGGAATTAATTACGGTATCACTAGCCTATCTTAAAAACACATTAAGTCTAGGTCGTGGATTGTATTGCAATGAGAGAGGGACACACACACGCAGAGAGAGAGAGAGAGAGAAAGGTAGAAGACCAATACAGCCGAGATTCTTGTAACCCATGTGTGTATAGAGACTCATTTTGAGAATACAATTATACAGTATATTGTATTAATAAATGTTGGCCATTGTAAGCATGTGCAAAGATGGTATAACAATAATTTACAATTCATGAGAACAATCTCCTCCAATCACTAACTGCCACCTAGAGAAGGAGGGTGGGGGAGTTGGGGATAGTTTGGGGGTGGAAGGTGGGGGTAGACTTGGACCCGACTCCCCCCTTCCACCTGCCCAGGGTGGAGTAGGGGATGGAAGGGCCCACCCCTGAGCAACTTTTAGTACGCGTGAGTGTACATGACCATCCCCCCGACCCTTACCACACATATAGGCCTACACACACACACCATATAGCCTACTGTACAAATAATAATATATATACACAAACACCATAATATGATACACACACACACACACACACACACCAACATACACACACACACACACACACACACTTTAAAGTCTGCCACACAGAATATTTTGACCAATAGTTTATTTTATCATTTAAGACATTATATATATAGATTTAGGGTATATAAAAATCACGTTAATAATTAAGTTAGTACAATTTCATCTCCCAGAGAGAGAGAGAGAGAGAGAGAGAGGGCACATGGTTTCTCGCCCCCATTATCAACTTATCAGCTGATAAGGAGGGTAAAACAGTGTTGTCAAGTTCTGCCCTACCAACTGACTGTTTATGCTGAACGGAGTATACCACAGATCATTCTTAAGCTGCACAAAATCGTCTAAATATAGCTAGAATGAAGTTAAAAAGACGTCACCGGTACAGAAGGAGTTAAAGAGTCCCAACATTTTGTGGCAGTCTCTGAAAGCGTGGCAGGAGTGAAGTCTATCTCTGATTGCCTTGTTACTATTGTTATGTGTGTGAAAGTCACCACTACTGCCATGGAAGAATGTATGTGCTCCTACACGGCACACACACTCACACAGACATAGAGACATGGTGATTACAATACTACGCTATCCCTATGGGAGTGGGGTGAAGGGGAGGTTGGGGGGATATGTTAATATTGTGTACCCATAACCATGACTATTGAGTAAATTCAATTATATTTTGACTGGCTGACTGACTGTCGCAACGACCAACAAAATGTACATGTGCAGTTTGGTGAAAATCCATCGAACGGTCTAGGAGGAGTTCCAGGACAGACAAGACAGATGGATGGCGATGACGACAAAAGACAGGCCGAATGGTGGTGCACAGTACAGTATATGGGGAGGGGTTGATAATAACATTGGTTATTATTTATTTGAACATCGGGAGCACTGCATTGTTGTTGTTTTTTTCTATGTGGATGAGGGAGACAAAAAGCGAAACTGACTGTGACGAGTGCTACCCCCAGAGTTGAAAGAGTAAAAGGGCCAAAATCAAGAAATGTTCGAGCCAAAATATCTGGACACACGGAGTTTGAAACAATTTAAGTCATTGGATGAGGGAAAGATGGATTCAGGGAGAGAGTTCCTGAGCTCAGCTGTTGAATAGAAGAATGATTGGGAGTATCATTTCACTCCTGAGTTGAAGAGCTTTACAGAGTAGGGGTGGGATTGTGTTGCAAGATGGATACTACGTACCCTACATAGAGGTGGTATACACAGAGAGCTGAGGAACACTGATTATTGTAGTAGCGATAGAATAGCGAGAGAGATGCAACATTGCGGCAAAGAGAGAGAGATTGCAGAGAGTCGGTGAGTGGACGGGAGTTAATGATACGAAAGGCTTTCCTTTCTACTTGTCTAGAAGTGCTGTGTGAGAGGATCTTCCCCACACATGTGAACAATACTCAATACAAGGATGCACTGTTCCCCTGTAGCCTACAGAGCAAAAAGCTGTGCAGGGGTAAAGAACCCCTTGAGGCGGTTGAGCACACCCAGCTACTGGGAGGCCGTATTAGCAAGAGTGATGATATGGTCCTTCCAAGAGAGACTAGAAGAAAATGAGACACCGAGAATATTGAGAAAAGATGAAGGGTTGATTTTTGTATTGTTGAATAAGGGATAGTCCACTGGAAGTTCACGACGGGTAGATAGATGGAGAAATTTGGTTTTGGAAGCATTAAAGGCAACAAGGGCGGGTGCCCGACCCCGAAAGGGGTTGAAATAGGGGAGCTATCCCCCCGCCAAAGGCGGCTTTCTAGGGCCTTTCCTAGCTGATGCTGAGAGGATTGGGTTCTAGTCATGTGGTGATGGGCTGGTCTATCAGAGTGAGAACTGAGCGATCTCTGCCATACCCATAGCTTACTCTGACTGTTCCTTTAACTTATATATTTTCTAGATCTCAAGTGACAGCGTCTTTTGTGGATTGACCTCCCAATCTACCAAGATTGGAAGCCAAAGCGTCACATTTTTCCCTTGCCCCTCAACTTTCTCTTCATAATTGCTGAGGGGCACTGGGTGGGGCTTTGGTTTCCCGGGCGTTTCTGCACCCTCCTCAGCTCCCCGCCATGGAGTGGCTTCGGTCACCCAGGCTTTATTGTGGTCGGCAGAGAGGGTTCTGTGGGGGCGCTCGGTTATGGCCTTGGAATTGCTCGGGGCCTTGGGGCTAACAACAACAACAAGGTTTTCTCTGCCCCAATTGGAAATTAAAATTAGATCAGAATATAAGTGTTGTATGGCTTCATTACGTTTGTTTTTGAGGGATTGCTTCCTGGGGCGTTCTGGAAAACTAGTTGAGTAGTGTAAAGTAGAGTTGTCTGCATATGAATGGATAGGACTGGAGGTAGCCTAGCTACAGTTGAGAAGATAATTTATGAAAAGTAGAAAGAGAATTGGAGATAGGACAGAACCCCGAGGAACACCAGAGTTGATATGATAAATGCAATTGTGGTCGATTTATGAGCCCTACTTGGTAAGTAAACCACCAGTCACAATTTGTTTTAAAATGTTATTTAGTTAAGCATTAATATAACAAAATGTATGATCATCAGAGAAAGAAAATGAGATATAATGACTAACTAAATTAAATTAAATATTTTGCCCAATAATCAAACTCAACTCTCAAACATACACTTTACTGACTAGCCTAATATTTAAGGGGGTAGGTGTATTTTCTTTGTTCATTTCTTTATTTCTTTATTATTATTTGAGTTTTCTCGCTAAGCCTCCACCAAGCTTACAAAAAACATCAAGATTCTCCTTCATTTTTTTTTTTTTTTTGTACATGTTTTCGGTAGATAAATGTCCTGGCCGAAGGCCGATTCCTCCAACATTACAGGCTCGCTATCGCTCGCCAGGAAAAAATCAACGCCTAAATGACACGAATGGTCTTGATATTGGGATGAAATGGGATGAAAGGTCTTAAAATCGACAAACTAATGGGGCGAACGCCTTATAGCATCTCAAAACTAATGGGGCTAAACATGAGGGAGAAGGTGGTCCAGAAAAAGCAACTAAACATACACGCCCCTTCAGCTACATCCATCGTTCCCCAGAGTGTTGTGACTATACCCTGTTCCAAATCAGTAGGCCAAAACTCTTGAACATTAACCTCTATGACTCACAAACGACTAGAGTAATCCAGCTCATATTTCTACCAATTGGGAAGGGTCATCCAGGGAATAGGTGTGGGAATTTACAGCTCATTTGCTCTAGCCCTTTTTGAGTTACAGAGGTTAGAGGTTCACGACATCTGGCCTACCTATATGGAACAAGGTATAGCACTGAAGGTTAAATATAGAGTAAAGTAGAAGTGCCGATGTGCCCGAAATCAAAACGGCATACCCAACTCTGCAATAGGTTACCATAATCACTATTACTACTAGTACTACTATCAGCACTGCCATCATTACTACTACTTTCGACCATCTTCGCTACTATTGTCAGCATCATCACTACTACTGTCACCATTATCACTATTACTATCACCTTCATTGCTACTACTACTAACACTATCATCACTACTACTGCCACATGTTTGTATATCTCACTCGAAATGCAAAAATCATGTTTAGATATTGCTTATACGAATTATTGATCAACATAGGCTACCTGGTGCCGAGACATCACTTATTTGACCGACTGTACACTCTTGACAATACTTTAAGGGGGAGGGAGTCGCTTTTTCTGTACCCACTTTTCCCTCATGTATAGGGTGTTAGTTTTGAGATTTTAAGACGTTCGTTCCGTTAGTTTGGCGAATTTGAAACCTTTCGCCCCATTTTGTTTTCAATATTATGACCTTTCGTGCCATTTAACTATCGATTTTTTTCCTGGCGAGCGATAGCGAGCTTGTAATTTTAGAATTTTATTAGAATATTAGTCTTATTATTGCTAGAGGTCCTTCCTAAACTGAATGAAATGGTCTAATCGTTTCCAGAATATGATAAAAGGAACGTCCCTGGTACTGAATGGGTTAAGGGGAGATTTCCACTTGAGGGATTGCTTTTTATGGAACCCTTTCTCCCTCATGTTTAGCCCCATTGCTTTTGAAATGTTAAGACGTTCGTCCCATTAGTTTGGCGATTTTAAGAACTGTCGCCTCATTTCTGTCAATTTTAAGATCTTTCGTGCCATTTAGGTGTCGATTTTTTTCCTGGCGAGTGATAGCAGGCCTGTAATTAAAAGGAACAGGCCTTCGGCCGGGA
>CM064540.1:17225834-17237863 GCA_032716605.1 Paralithodes platypus
TAGACAACAAAACATATAATTAATAAATATATAGACAACAAAACATATAATTAATAAATATATAGACAACAAAACATATAATTAATAAATATATAGACAACAAAACATATAATTAATAAATATATAGACAACAAAACATATAATTAATAAATATATAGACAACAAAACATATAATTAATAAATATATAGACAACAAAACATATAATTAATAAATATATAGACAACAAAACATATAATTAATAAATATATAGACAACAAAACAAGCACTAAGCATTTGGCAGGACACCATAAAACAATAATGACAATAAATAGATCAATAAATGGAAGATATGAATACAAATCTCTCCTTTTAATATACTGCATCAATAAAATACGTCACCCGAGAGTCCAACAGCCAGCGAAATGTCTGTACGAACACCTATTGTAGCCTCTAAAGCCGGTATCACACGAGAGCTTTTATAGTCAACATTCGATGATCAACATTTCTGGAATAATTTGCACTGGTATCGGAAACTAGACTGATGATAGATAAATGTAGGTGACAGAAATATTATAAATGTTGACCTCATAAGCTGCCAGACCAGTGTTGAGGATAAATTTTTAGGGAAAAAGCGCTCGTGTGGCTTAAAGACTTAAGTGAAGGATGGCAAAGCAATAATTTCAACAAGTGCAACGCTTGAGTTATATACGGTAATAGTGTCAATAATGTTGGGCAAGAGAGAGAGAGAGAGAGAGAGAGGGACCCAGGAGGAATTTGTGTTAAAGGGATATTTGCACTTAAGTTTTCTTTTTCGTTTCTTTTTTTTTTTTTTTTTTTTATTCTGGACACCCCATGTTTTCTTATGTTAAGCCCCATTACTTTTGAGATTTTATGACACACCAATAGTTTGGCGATTTTAAGACCTTTCACACAATTTCTGTCAATGTTAAGACCTTTGATGCCATTTATGTGTCGATAGCGAGCCTGTTATTTAGGAGGAAGCGGCCTAAGGCCAGGACATTTTTCTATCGAAAACATTTACACATTTATCTGGAAGGGGTGTCTTGGGAGTATTGTTTTATAGCTTGATAGGGGTCTAGGAATCAAACTAACAAACTCCCCTTGACCCCTCCAGCACCGTGACGCCTCTTTACCTTTGATTGTGGCTAAGGTTAGTCAATTTTATGCAGTTTAAGAAGGACCTATTTTCTTCAGAGGGTTTATTGAGATCGTATTTGCCCCTTTGAGTCCTCGGAGTAGATTATATAAGCTGAAGAAAAGCGCCTAATGGTAGCTTGAGTAAGATGAAAATTACGTCATGGTAAAGGTATTGAGGGATAAACCTTTATAACGGCACCTCTTAGCTACTTTCTACTTTACCTATTTGCTGAAGAGTGTAGAGAGAGAGGTGAAGGGGTGTTGGAGAAAGAGGAAGCTGTTGGAGTGGCTTTGTTTTATGTGATTAGTCTGTACACCTCGCTGAAGGGGTAAAAATGTCACGAGAGCGATTTTCACAGCAATTTTCGATGATTATATCCTCTTCGGTACGACTTTTTCATTTTATGTTAGCTATATTTAGGCGATTTTGTGCAGTTTAAGAAGGATCTGTGGTGGTCAAAAGGGTTAAGTGAGATAGTTCGAAGTCTCTTAATGGCTGGAGGACCTTTTTAAACTGAATAAAAGAGTCTAATAGTAGCCAGAATAAATTAAAAAAAAAAAAAAACGTCTCCGGTAAAGAAGGGGTTACGTATTTATTTCCCGTAACATTTGGGGCTCTTAAGGGGAGGAAGACCGTTTTTCTGGACCCCCTTCTCCCTAATGTTTAGCCCCACTAGTTTTGAGATTATAAGACGTTTGGCCCATTAGTTTGGCGATGTTAACACCTTTCGCCCCATTTTGTTGTCAATTTTTAGACCTTTCGTGCCATTTCGACAACAATAATGTCATTAACCTAAGCTGACAACCTATCCTAACCTGGGAGCTGCCGCCCCCAAACCCCCACTGCTCTTAAAAATAAGGTAGAAAACGTCAACTTTCTCAACAAAAATACTGAAGGAGAGTGAAAATATCATCCATCTTGAGAAAATGGATCAACAGAAAATGGAGCTTGCGAAAATATACTCGTCTGCGAGATCGTCAATACTCACACATATATTACGAAAATATACAGGAATTTGATTTAAAACACCTATATATCCTAGCTTCAGTAAAGTTTCAGGAGGAATATTACTTAAAAAGAAAATCGGTTCCCAAAGGTAACCCATAATAAATAACAAAGAAACTTGGTGAAACTAATAACATTTATTAACAATGTAATTAAAGGTGTACGTAGGAATATTTTCTAGTGATAATATGTGTATAAGTAAGTGTATAATTACGCATCTGCATGTTGTCATATTGTGGGTTGTGTGGTCTTTTTTAAGAATAAATTAGTTACCGCTAAATTAGTAGTTTTCTTTAATAATTGATAGTTTTCTTCAAATAATTTGGATTTTTAAGCTATAACTATTAAATATTTATTAAATGTCACTCGAAAATTTATTTTTAACAACAAATAGATTATCATATCAACACAAATATTTATGATAATTAATGTTGCTAATTAAACGAAAATTAAATACATAATAAGCTTTCTTAATATGATCGAAATCATATGGAAGAAATGTATAAATAATTATAATATCGACATTGCGTATATTTTTCCAGTTCATTATCACTGAGAATTTCATAGCGGGTGGACGGAAATCACACTTGCTGATCTTGTTCGTTTAAATTACTGTTATAAAGTAAACTTCTTCGTTTGTTTTCTACATCATATTTTACAGTATAGCCTTGAGCTATATATTTAGATTATACGTACTGTAAATTTTATAATATACAGATTGTTATATTCTGTCAAAAAAAGGTTAGGAAAATTCATAACTACTACGGTCATGTCATCGATTTTCGAACTTGGATTTAACTTCGAGGGAATGGATTCAGGTTCATGTGGGAAAGGGGAGAATCAGGTGTCTGCCATCAGAAAGAAGGCAGCTGATTTGGAACGGGCAAAGGCTCGCTCTTGGCAGAAGGCACATGGGGTACAAAAGACTCTTGGTCTAAAATCGACCAAGTCCCCTATCTTTACCATGCTGAAAAAGGTCGGCAAAGAGGTGTACCGAGTGGCTGCCACGAGGAAGACAGCTGCGGACTTGGAGAGGCGACAGGTCAAGGAAGAAAAAGTTAACAGAATATGCACTGCTTCAACCATGCGCACTACTCCGCAGAAGGAGGTGGGCAAAGGGTCAGTGAACCAAGTGGCTGCTGCAAGAAAGACAACTGCGGACTTGGAGAGGCGACAGGTCAAGGAAGAAAAAGTTAACAAAATGCGCACTGCCTCAACTAAGTCCCCCACCTCTACGCCACAGAAGAAGGTGGGTAAAGAGCCAGTGAACCGAGTGGCTGCCGCGAGGAAGACAGCTGCGGACTTGGAGAGGCGACAGGTCAAGGAAGAAAAAGTTAACAAAATGCGCACTGCCTCAACCAAGTCCCCCACCTCTACGCCACAGAAGAAGGTGGGTAAAGAGCCAGTGAACCGAGTGGCTGCCGTGAGGAAGACAGCTGCGGACTTGGAGAGGCGACAGGTCAAGGAAGAAAAAGTTAACAAAATGCGCACTGCCTCAACCAAGTCCCCTACCTCTACGCCACAGAAGAAGGTGGGTAAAGAGCCAGTGAACCGAGTGGCTGCCGCGAGGAAGACAGCTGCGGACTTGGAGAGGCCACAGGTCAAGGAAGAAAAAGTTAACAGATTGCGCACCGCCTCAACCAAGCGCACTACCCCGCGGAAGGAGGTGGGCAAAGGGTCAGTGAACCGAGTGGCTGCCACGAGGAAAACGACTGCGGACTTGGAGAGGCGACAGGTCAAAGAAGAAAAAGTTAAGTTAAGAATGTGCACTGCAAAGCTTAAGGGACAGCTTAAATGTAATCACCTTTATTATACCCTTGTTTTTTTACAGTAGGAATGGTGACCACAAAACTTTGTTTATTTACATAAGAGGAAATGGACTTTCACACGCCTTCCATAAGTGTTTGGCTTATCTTCTGCCCTTATTTGACTTGTCCCAGAAAGAATTAAACAAAAAACAAACAAAAATCCTCAAATTCGACTGTTTTTTGTTTTGTTTTTTTCATTATGGATAGCATTCACCATTTTAGTATAAGGACGTTTTTTGGCATAATATTCTGGCTAAAATTAAGCGATTGTATCAAGCTTAGGAAGGGTCTGTGGGAGTTTTGATGATAAAGGGAGAGGACTTTTACCCTTTTGATTCCCGACAACCTTTCCAAAATGCATACAATTGTCTATAATGATAGCTAGAGTAAAATGAATAAACGTGTCGTATACTGAAGCGGTTAAGCGAATTTTCTTGTATTAGGAAAGAAAAAAAAAACTCTTGCACCGTGGACCAGTTATATATTCGTCATGACATCATCTCCCCCCCCCCCCCCCCCCTCATCTTCTCTCTCTCTCTTTTTGCTATTCTTTCCTTACAGTTTTCACATAATATTGGGTTTGCTATCTCTACTTAAGGTGTCGATTATATCCTGGCGAGCGATAGCGAGCCTGCAATTTTAAGAGGAACCGGCCTTCGGCCGGGACATTGTTCTACCGAAAAATGTACAAATTTATCTTGAATAAGGGGGGTCTAGGGGGTGTTTTTCTAAGCTTGATGGAGGTCTACCGCGGAAATTAAAAAATATATGAATAAATGAACTAATAGACCAAACAAACGGCCAAACTCCCCTTAAGATTTGATATGGAAACTAGACGGAAAGCAGATTATGTTTTAGGTGTCTAATTGCAAATAGATTTAAAGGGGAGACGGGTCGTTTTTCTGGTCCCCTTTCTCCCTCTTTGCTTTCAACAATTTTCGGCAATTCGGGATCACTCTCATGAATGTGATCACACGTTTGGTGAAAACGATTTTGAAATCATAGGTAGATCATCTAACAGAACAGAGAGCCTTATCGGTGAAAAATATTATATAAATAAGATAAAACCTGAGTTGAACACATGTATGTAAATTATATTATGCTCGGATTCATTGTTTTAAGGGGGGTCACCGGCATTTTGTAACTTTCTCTTCTTTACTCTCTTTCCCTGGCTTGTATCCATTCGGCCCCATTCAGCCAACTGTTTTAAGACGTTTATCCCCATCCAGGTGTCGATTTCTTCCTGGCGAGCGATAATGAGCCAGCATTGTATGGAGAAATCCGGCTTCGCCGGAAAAAAAATTCTATCGAAAAATTTACAAATTTAGCTTGCTGTCAATAGACAAAAATATATATATGCTGGCTCGCTACCGCTCGCCAGGAAAATATTGACACCTGGATGGAGATAAACGTCTTAAAACAGTAGGCTGAATGGGGCCGAATGGATACAAGCCAAAGAGAGAGGGAGAGAAAGAGAAAAAAGCGAGGTGGGCTCCCTTAATTTAGCGTCAGTAACATAGTCTTTCTTTTATTATCGTTCGATGTATATTCCTTTCATTATATTAGAGTTCGGTTAAATTCGTTTAGTGTCATAAAAGTATTGTTTTCATAATTCGCATTTCTAGTTTCAAGTTTAAAAATACAGGCTCGCTTTCGCTCGCTAGGAAAATACCGACAACTATCATCCACCTACCCACCTATCCACCACCCTCCCACCAACCCTCCCTCCCTCCCATCCTCCCTTCTACCAACCCCCTCCCTCCCTCCCACCAACCCTCCCTCCCTCCCTCCCATCAACCCCCCTCCCTCCCTCCCATCAACCCCCTCCCTCCCACCAACCCTCTCTCCCTCCCATCCTCCCTTCACCAACCCTCCCTCCCTCCCTCCACCAACCCTCCCTCCCTCCCTCCCATCAACCCCCCTCCCTCCCTCCCATCAACCCCCCTCCCTCCCACCAACCCTCCTTCCCTCCCTCCCATCTACCAACCCCCCTCCCTCCCTCCCACCAACCCTCCCTCCCTCCCTCCCATCAACCCCCCTCCCTCCCTCCCATCAACCCCCCTCCCTCCCACCAACCCTCTCTCCCTCCCTCCCATCAACCCCCTCCCTCCCTCCCACCAACCCCCTCCCACCAACCCCCCTCCCTCCCTCCCACCAACCCCCTCCCTCCCTCCCACCAACCCTCCCTCCCACCAACCCCCTCCCTCCCTCCCACCAACCACCTCCCTCCCTCCCACCAACCCCCTCCCTCCCTCCCACCAACCCTCCCTCCCACCAACCCCCTCCCTCCCTCCCTCCCTCCCACCAACCCCCTCCCTCCCTCCCTCCCAAAGTTACAAGGATGGGAATATATTAGCGGCACCTGTTGAAGAGGGTAGTGGTTATTTTGTGCTCTATTTATTTATTATGTTATTATACTATTATTATATTTATTTTTAGTTTCCTCGCTAGACCTCCATAAAAGTTACATAAACACCCCCTAGAGTAGACCCACTTTCAAGATAAATATGTACATTTCTCGGTAGAAAAATGTCCCGTCGAAGGCCGGTTCCTCTTAAAATTACAGGCTCGCTATTGCTCGCCAGGAAAAAAAATAGACATCTAAATAGCACAGAAAGTCTTAAAATCACCAAACTAATGCATCATACGTCTTAGAATCTCAAAACTAATGGGGCTAAACATGAAGGAGAAGGGGGTCCAGACAAAAAACAACCTCCCCTTAACATAGCTGGCTGATAACAAATATAACTTGGATACACACGCATGCAGATCAGAATTGTCGAGAAAAGTTGCCATAAATCCCCCTGGTGTGACTGTGGCTATAGTCTGTTCATTCTAGGTTGGGTAGAAATCGTAACCTCTAACCTCTGTAACTCAAGACGGACAAGACCAATTGAAAACATAATCTACCAAATAGGAAGACTTGGCTAGGGAAGAGGTGTGGACATTGACAGCTCATTTGCTCTAGCCCTTTTTGAGTTACAGAGGTCAGAGGTTACGATTTCTGCCCAACCTAGAATGAACAGACTTTAGTAGTAATTACCCCCGTGGTGGCAATCTGGGTGTGAATAATGCATCTCGTACTGCGGGGCCGTGGTCTGGTATCGTATTCTGTGTATCTATATAGTGGCCACGAGTAGTCTGACTTTTACAGATTAATAATGTAAGCTGGTTTCATTCAATTCATCGTAAACGCCTGTAAAGTATTGCATCGTTTGGCAAAACTAATGCCTTTATGACACGCAATGAAGTTTTGTGTTACTCGATGTTGGTCAATTTAAATCAGGATCCAGTAATCTATTGTTATTAACTCCCACACCAAACACCTCACCAAGAAATGAATGAAAGCAACCATGTGATCCACCGGGATTCGAACCTTGGTTACCACACACAGATTTTAAACACTCTAACCATTACACCATCAAGGCAGTTATAGATAAAGGCAAATTAATCTATGCAACACTTATATAGATATTTCTTCAATTATGAATCGAAGTTACCAGAATATTAAAATTTTCGAATAAGAATAAATGAGATCCGAAAATTTGCTGGGATAGAATGGAACAGGTTAGAGGGGAAACGTTTGTCCTGCACTGGACTAACTCAGGCTGATGATGATGATGATGAGGAGGAGGAGGAGGAGGACGAGGACGATGATGATGATGATGATGAGGAGGAGGAGGAGGACGAGGACGATGATGATGATGAGGAGGAGGAGGAGGAGGAGAAGGAGGAGGAGGAAGAATATGAATAAATAGTTTAGATATTGTCTCCTCTTCTCGAGCTAACAAAATCCATATTGGAAGCGATCGTACCGTCACAGAGAATAATATCGTTATTTGTCATTGGAACTATAATAATTTACAACAGAGACAACACTATTATTTAAGGGGTGGCTCAATAATTGTCCTGAAACACTTCTATGCATCAAATATACGGTAGTGATATTAGTATTAACTCCCTCCTGTTCCGGCGCCTCCTTTTAACTTTATTCCGGTGCCTGGTAGACGATTTGATTTAGTTTGATAAGGGTCTCCAACACATTAACAGACTTCGAACTATCTCCCTTGACCCTTCTTAGTACCACAGCTCCTTCCTTCTTAAACTGCACACACTCGTCTAAATATAGCTACAATAAATTCATAAAGACGTCGCCGGTATAGAAGGGGTTAGTGGTGTGGCTTAAGGGGAGATGGGCCGGTTTTATGGACCACCTTCTCCCTCATGTTTACCCCCATTAGTGTTCAGATGTTAAGATGTTTGCCCCATTAGTTAGTCGATTTTAAGACCTTTTGCCCCATTTCTTCATCAATATTTAGACCTTTCCTGCTATTTAGGTATCGATTCTTTCCCTGGCGAACGATAGTGAGCCTGTTATGTTGGAAGAACCGGCCCTCGGCCGGGAAATATTTCTACCGAAAAATGTACAGTTGGTCAAGGATGAAAGTATACAGTTTTCCGTCTGCTATAGCCACACATGGTTTGTCATGTTGGCAGCCATGACAGCCTTTCCACTAGCCCAAACCATCCCAACACACATGGGGTTTATTATATTGATACATTAATTAATATACGGAGTGCTTCGAAAAAGCGTTTCCATAAATATCAAAAGTTAGAGAATTATTCATAAACCTTCAGGGTGACTAAATACTGTTATGGAGATAGCAAAACAAAGCTGGGGGCATACGCTGGAACAGCGCGTAGCCGCGGCGCTCGCCTCCGTTTCATTGCCCTTTGGATCACATATAATCCAGTCTTGGGGATGAAAGTGAAATATCAATATTTACCTACTTATTAATTAACAAGTATTATTAGATTCCTCTTTCTACTCATTATTTATTATGAATGTTATAATGTTAAGTGTATATCGTAATATCTTTTATAGCCACTCCATATTCGTCTACTTTAGATACACACAAATCTAATTCCTAAACGTGGACGTAAGGAAGCCTGTGTGTTCAATAGGGTAATGACCCAGCAATTTTACTCATCTTGCGAGCGCCATTGCTTTATGAGTCAGTCCTCGAAGCATAATGAGGCTTTACTTGTGATTTTTATTTATTTATTTATTTATTATTATTATTTTTATTTGTATCAGCAGAACACATGCAAACCAACTGCAATATTGATAACACCATACCCTACATTATTAGCCACATATTACCACGTGTGAAAATGGACCTGCATTCCACTGAAATATCGTATATAGGTAGACGTTTTGATTTTCGTTTTCACTCTCGCATTTCTTGTATATCTATCAATAACATTAAGTGTTTAATATCTCCGAAGTGATATTCACGTCAAAGATTATAGAGCAATATATTCATATTTCCGTCTGACAACTAAGTCCAGGAACACGTTTTTAAACACCCTGTATAAGGTGGGCGGGCTCTGAGATATGGCTACCAGGGCTGCCAACATGACAAACTATGTGTGGCTATAGCAGACGAAAAACTGTATACTTTCATCCTTGACCAACTGTACAAATTAATCTAGAAGGGGGATCTAATGGATGTTTTTTTTAATTTGATGGAGGTTTAGGGAGGAAATAGAGAAATAATGAATACATGCAAAAAACGCCCAAAAAGTGAATCATCCCCCCTTAATCACTTTGCTGATACACTTCGATGCATCAAATATACGGTAGTGATATTAGTATTAACCCTTTCGGCACAAGAACGCGTTTCTTCACTTTACTTTGGCTACAGCTAGACGAATGTATGCAGTTTAAGAAGGACCTATGTTATTCAGAGGGTTTAAGGGGGGTCCAAAGGGAGAAGGGGGTCCAGAAAACGCATCTACCTCTCCTTTAAATGGCTAGACCCCGCTTCAAGACACATTTTTACATTTGTCGGTAGAAAAATGTCCAACATTACAGGCTCACTATCGTTCGCCAGGGGAAAAATCGACACCTAACTAGCACGAAAGGTTAAATATTGACGAAGAAATGGGGCGAAATGTCTTAAAATCGACACCTAACTAGCACGAAAGGTTAAATATTGACGAAGAAATGGGGCGAAATGTCTTAAAATCGACACCTAACTAGCACGAAATGTTAAATATTGACGAAGAAATGGGGCGAAATGTCTTAAAATCGACACCTAACTAGCACGAAAGGTTAAATATTGACGAAGAAATGGGGCGAAATGTCTTAAAATCGACTAACTAATGGGCCGAACGTCATAAAATCTGAAAACTATTGGGGGTAAGCATGAGGAAGAAGGGTGACCAGAAAAACAGCCCATCCCCCCTTAAAGCAATACAAAATATACTTATCGGCACCATGGGATATCGGCGTTGCGGGGTGTGTGGTCCCCGTAGAATGTATTATCATAGTGCAGACCTCTCGGCATTTTGAGACTACTCCTGTACACAAAATCAAAATAAAATAAAATCAAAATAAAATAAAATAGATAAATAAATCAATTGGAAAAAATAAATATATACAACAACAACAACAACAACAACAACACTTACTACTACTACTACTACTACTCTCTGACCGTTTTGGTGGGGTCAGTACTCAAGGTATTAGTGAGTTGGGCCTATAATTGGGCCTTGTAATTGGGGTTGGGTGTGACAGGGATCTGCCATGTATGGGCCGATCGGCTTTTTGCAGACTCCCATTTTCTTATGTTCTTATGTTCTTACTACTACTACTACTTCTAGCACTACTACTACTACTACTACTATTACTACTAGCACTACTACTACGACTACTACTACTACTACTACTACTACTAATAATAATAATAATAATAATAATAATACACAAATAATAATAATAACAACAATAATAAAACCAATTGAAATAACTCCATAAATAAACCAAAGAAGAGACTAACATAAGAGGTATTGTCTCGAGCAATGATGATGGACTGGGGTAATATTTCGACACAGGTGACTGTCTATGATTAACTGTGAGCCAACCAGGTGTGTGTGTGTGTGTGTGTGTGTGTGTGTGTGTGTGTGGCTCGTGTGTGTGTTTTTTTTCTTCATGGACGAGGGAGACAAAAGGCAAAACTGCTTGTGACGAGTGCCTCCCCCAGAGTTAAAAGAGTGAAAGGGCCAACATCAAGGAATGTTCGAGCCAAAATGTCTGGACACACAGAGTTTGAAACAAGTTAAGTCATAGGATGAGGGAAAAATGGATTCAGGGAGAGAGTTCCAGATCTCAGCTGTTGAATAGAAGAATTATTGGGAGTAACGTTTCACTCTTGAGTTGGAGAGTTGTACAGAGTAGGGGTGGGATTGTGTTGCAAGACGGGTAGTACGTACCCTACGTAGAGAAGGTGGTATACACTGGGAGAGCTCTGAGGAACACTGATTATTGTAGTAGCGATAGAATAGCGAGAGAGATGCAACATTGCGGCAAAGAGAGAGAGAGAGAGATTGCAGAGAGTCGATGAGTGGACGGGAGTTAATGATACGAAAGGCTTTCCTTTCTACTTTGTCTAGAAGTGCTGTGTGAGAGGATCCTCCCCACACATGTGAACAATACTCAACACAAGGACGCACTGTGCCCCTGTAGGCCTACAGAGCAAGAAGCTGAGCAGGGGTAAAGCACCCCTTGAGGCGGTTGAGCACACCCAGCTTTTGTGTGTGTGTGTGTGTGTGTGTGTCTATGTGTGTGTCTGTGTGTGTGTGCGAGTGTGGAGTAGATTGAGAGAGAATGTGGATTTTGAAATGGCCATGGCAGAAGGCCGAATAGGGGAACAAATTGGTTGAAGTTAGAGAGGTAGAATAAGATATACTATAAGGGGACTAAAATAAGTTAGATAGGGCACCACTTTGTATATGTCACTTTAATAAAATAAAAACAATAAGAAAAGAAAAAGGAAAAACAAAACATAGAAGGAAACATGCTTACATTATTGAAATGTGTGTGGACATACAGTAATGCAAGTAATGGTCGCTCTTCTTAAATCTATAATGGTTTACTTAAGAGTGGGAAAGGGGCGGGACCTTCTATGTTGTCTACCGAAAAAAAATCACATTTATATCGAAAAGGGGTTTGGTGGTATTTTGTTAAAGCTTGATAGGGGTCTAGGAAACAAACTAAATATCTACCCTTAAC